>VZSF01003022.1:350947-386770 GCA_013398295.1 Chionis minor
TTTATTATTAATATTTCATTAAAGTAGTTTAGTTTTTTCTAAACTCATAAGTCTCTTTCTCTCTCTTCCTCCTCTCCCTTCTGGGACAGCTGGGAAAGAGCATCTGTTGTCTGTTTCAGTGGCAAGTCTGGCCCAAACCATGACACATAACATAACATAACATAACATAACATAACATAACATAACATAACATAACATAACGTAACATAACATAACGTAACATAACATAACATAACACAACACAACACAACACAACACAACACAGCATAACATAGCTTTTGCTTGTAAATGCTGGTGTCAGTCTGAAGGTACTATGTTGGCAACTAATCAACATCCTCTATTTCCTAGGTAAAAAGATTGTTTAGCCAGTAGTCTTCAATACAGAATGTAAGCAATAGCTTCACAGGATCACAAAATCACAGAATAGTTGAGGTTGGACTGGACCCTCTGCTCTGGTTGTACCCTTCTGAACAGCAGTGACCAAGAGTTGTCCTTGCTGAAGACCATTTGCATGGAGCTGGTTCACCCTCACTTCCTTGGGCTGGGTTGAGATTTTTGAAAAGTGAATCCATCCCAGCAGAAGGTCTGAGACAACTACATGCTTCATGTTAACTTCCTTCCAGTCAATGCTTGGTGTGTGTAAGCTAAACATCTTTAGCTATGTTTACATCAGTGTGATGACTACAAATATGTATATGCGTATGTATAAACACACATACACATATAGTCAAATATATTTGAAGATTGTGTGTGTGTGTTTATATGAATAACATATATATAGCACTAACAATTGCTTTCTTCAGATTGACCATCAGTGATTTCCCTGAAAAAGGGCCTAATGATGATGAAAGAAGAGGATGGTGGGAAAGGTTCTCTCTGACCAGCGGTGCCATATGCTGCCTTCATAGCATTATCATTTTGTTCTCATTATACTTATACCCCTAAAACATTGATAATTTTTCTTTCACATTTAGAAACTTAGCAGAGGGTATTGGAAGCATTTCAAAATATCTCTAACCTCTGGTCTGACAAGTCATATATAATAAAATGTTCCTCTTGGAATCTGAAAAATATAAGCATGTTAGTTAGCAAAAAGCTTAGCGCTGAACCTTACACATCACAAATCAAAATGAGAAACTATTTGAAAGTTCAAATGTTAGTGAAGACTTAAAAAAAAGGACCCACACATAATTGTTTTGTCAGGAATAATGTGCATCAGAAAGATTTTTCTTTAACAGACAATTTAGACAATGAAGCCATTAGTTGGAGGTTCAATATTTATTTGATGAAGGGAAATATAAAGAAAGATAGAAATCTGAAAAGAAGTTATCAGCTTTTTTAAGTTTATGCATTCATAAGAAATTATCCCCATACTTTGAAGTGTGGACTAGAATATAGGTAATTTAAAATAACTAAGTAATAGTTCTGGCAGAAACAGGAACAAATAAATGAACTGTGATTTGCTGCTCTATTAATTCAAGTGTGAAATAAAAACAGACTAGAAAACTTTCTTTTTAATTTATTCTGTTCCTGCTTTATGAAGAGTAGTAACTCAGTCAGTCTGCTCAGACAAATGTTTTAAAGGGACCACAATGGAAAAGAGTGAGAAGTTCACTGGATATTAGGAAAATAGCATATTCCCAACACATATTATTCATCCTTTGAAACAATTACTAATCACAGGTGAATAAATTCACTATGCTTTAGGGAAAGGTGGTGACTCAGAAGGGAAATGTACCATGTTGTAGCTCTTAAATCACTGATTTTTTATGTTAAGTAAAAACACTCTTTTAATAGTTCACTCCAGTAGTCTCTGAGCAGAATGCTAATAGAGCTTTTAAATACACTTCAACAAGAAGATTTCATAACAAAGCAGGGGTGGTTGTGTCTCTGCTTTTAGTCTGGGAAGGTGAGGGAATTATCTGGCTTCTCCTTTACATTGATTTGCTTATATTACTTCACAAGCATAGAAGAGAAACCTATGCCAACTCTGGTTTCTAAGAGACATTTATATGAAAAGGTCAAATTATCCTTGTCAGCATCAATCTCTTAAAAACCACACAGTGCAATGAATATAATTTTTATTCTTATTTTTAACTCTAGCATTTGGCCTGTGTCTCAACTACAGAATTCTAAAAAAAAATCATACTGGAGCCAATACTAATTCAGCTGCAGCAGTGACTGATCTAATGGAGACAAGCTCTGGCAGCTTCTGCTGTTCCCACCAGTATGTCCACTAATCCTTCTTCTTACGAAGAAATAAGCAGCACAGTCAGGCTGAGCCCCAAACAACTGCAGTAATCTGTATAAGACCAGAATTATCTTCGTCAAGAGAAATATTATTGCATAGAAGTTGAATGTTTACCAGACTTTTAACTACATGGGTCAAACAGTTGTGATTTTTTTAATTAAGTACATTTGAACAAGATCCTTCTCAGCTTGCTTTAACCAGGTACAAGACAGACGTTAGATGTGAAGCAAGCTCTCCCGTCATTAGTAGAGAACATCCAAAAGACAATTTTTGCAAGTAATCTTGGAGAAATCCTCTGAAAATAATTTTTCTACTGACTATAAAAGAAGCCTAGATGACCACCTTAATTTCAGTATAGCTCAAAGCAGGCAATGTTAGTCAAATTGCATATATAATAAGTTTATCATTTCCATACATAAGATACATAAAACACATGTTATATAATGATGTGTATATATTGTCTTTGTACATGTCTATATGTGTAAACACATGGGGGAATATGGGTGGATGCCTATAAACTCAAATTACAGAACCTGTACATCCTAACTGCTTTATAAACAGAACTAATATGTGTATACTGGAGCACACAAAAATACATTCCTGGATGTTTCAGTAGAAGTGTGCTCTTTTAAAAAATAAATAAATGATCTTATATAATGAATAATCTAAAGCTTTTAGGTTAGGGTTCAGCAGTGTATCAAAGAATATTTCCTTTCTGATCTCTGTTTCAGCTGTTTAAAGTTACACATGTACTTAAGAGTATTTAACAATTCAGGCACTTAATCACAAGACCAGTCATAGCATGAAATAGGAATAATGCCACGCAAGAGTAAGAGAAAACATGAGATTTTAATCCAGCAACAATGAGATAAAGTCTTGTTTATGTCTGGTGCCCAATGAAATCATTTATATTCATAGAACAATTTTCTTTTTGCCTACACATGCTCCCTAGTTGATATAATCTATGTTCTCCAAACTCTTCTTGCTCAACCCAAACCATAGGCTTAGTTACCTTAGCAACCACTGACCAATTTCAGTGTATTTTCTACAGCAATACAAATTAAAGAAACCACATGAAGAGGATACAAAAGAAAAGTAACACGAGGACCCAAAGCTGTCGCCATTGCCATGGTGGAACCAAATTTCCAGACATGTCATGAAAATGAGGAGCTAATTGCCAAATTCTGGAGACCGGTTTTACACTTGGATACATGTACATAACTCCTACTGGTTTCACTAGGACCTATTCTTATGCAACAGAGAAGAGGGTTTGGCTTAAGATTTGCAATCGTATCACATTAAAAAAACTTGTTCTTCAGGTGCAACCAGAAGTTCAACAAGTCAGCCTCATGCAAACCACATTATGTAAATATTTGGACTCATTACTTTTTCTTTTATAAAACATTTCAGAGTGAGCAATGGGTCCTATTACACTACTTGTCTTATCAGGGACAGTGTTTCTTGCAAATGGTCAAGTCAAAACAGACCAAACAGCAGAGCTAAAGAGCCATGAGGCAGGAAATAATGCACATCAAGATGAGTCATTAAAAAGCAGGGTGGCAAGACATTAAAGGGTTCTAATAATTAATCTCCAGTTCTGCTCCACCATCAGAAAGCAGCTAAGAAGTGCTGAGAAATATTGTTACAAACACTACACACGAAACAATTTAAGTATTCTTTATCAAAAACATCTTGAATAAATCTTGATAAAGATATACACAGAAGACATAATCAGTGCTATAGAAGATTTAGGTTTGGGCAGTTCTCAGCATTGTACAATTGATACGAACATGTCTGTGGGTAAGATTTAGTTTCGTATTCAAGCACATATAATCAGGTGTATATCACAGTGCACCTGCGAACTATGAATCTAATCTCACATTACAGACATGGTGTTTGATTCAGTTGCCTCATTATAGATGTATGGTGTCTTCTGTAGCATCCAAGGGTAGCTAAGATCCCACATAGGGCTGAGAGATATGAGACAGGGCCTACATGGCATCTTGACCCTTCTAAGTATCAGAAAAAGGACAAGTAGAATAACCTGGACCACTGTGTGATGACCTTGGCCAATACACAGTCATAATACGCTTCCATGAATATAACTATCAAGTGCCATCTGAGATTCCAAGGATGCTAAAATATCTGTACGCTTCTGATGAATGTGACTCAAGACTAACAGGAGACCTGTGATTTTCCACAAAAGCAGCTGGAGACTGCATGGGAGACTGTAGGAAGTCTGAAATGGCATTGAATGTAGATGTTTAAGCAACTGCATCATGCCAAATGTAGTCTGGAGAGCTACTGGATTCATCCTAGAGTAGACATCCTGGGGGAGATTCATTTAGCTAAAGACAGGTATGACATTTGAGACTCCTTTAGGTACATGAGAAACCTTTAGAAGTCAGGCAAGGTACGTAAGCACATATGAGAGACTTGTGCTCTCCTGAAGTGGTGATTGGATACCTCTCTGAGTCTAAAATTACACTAACCACCTATCAGCAAGCAACAGACTGTATATCTATGTTAGGTGAGCTTAAAAGTTCAATATTGCCTATACGGGCTTCATTGACTACAGTGGGAGCTTGCATTGCATGTAGATTTTTATACTGTAGGCACATATGTTTGAGTGACTGAATCTGGAGTTGAAATTAAACCCATTCATTAGCTAATATGAGAGGTTTCGGGGCATCTGAGTTGTTGATGAGAGACTGGACAGGAGTATCACCACTACAATGCTATGTTACCTGGAAGTCAAACTTTTTATCAGCCAATACTGATGTTAGAGGACATCCTTAGTTTTCCTGTAACTCCATTTTACCTCAGACTGTGACACATAAGCCACACATTTTAATGTCCTTATACAAGTATACTTATTTGAAGCCCACTCTGCTTTATAATCACGGGCAGTGGTACTGAAAAAAATAGCTTTAAATTACATGCAAAAGACACAGAAAGGGCCTTGAGACCTTGATGTACCGAGTACAAGTTGCAAAGTGCAAATGTAAAAATTCTTTGGGTTTTTTTCACATCATGAATAGTTTTTACCCCTTATTTATTCCATCTAACCTGTTCATTAAACTATGCAGCTTAAAGCAAAAAAAACCTGCAAGCTGAATAGATAAGTTTAATATTATTAGGTAGTGACTTTACATTCTCTTAATATAATGCAAGAGTGCACATTTGGTCTTACATTTCTACCCTGAAAACCAGACAAATGCTTACATGAGAAACAAATAAATGTTTGGTCTATTGCAAATAATTAGTCTACACAATTTTTAATAGCGTTGTATACTCACGTAAGGCAGCCTAAACCTCGGAAGACTGAGCTATCTTACCTCTGTCTTTCTGCCAAAGAAAAATAATGGCTTAATTAACGTTTAGGCCTTTAACCAAGAAGATTTGAACATGTAATCATTTTTCACCTGAAGCACAGCTGGCATTATAAGTCTTATTATTACTTCTTCACTTTTACAAGCTAGAGATTGAAGAATTAATTACCATAGAATTAATCAACAGAAAGTCAGGTTTTGCACTCACTTGTGCCAGAATGCATCCAAAAAAGACTAGTGAATGCAATGTATTTACGTTAATGATATATTTATATCACTGAGAGGCAAATCAAGCTAGTGTATTTAAAATGAACAGGACACAGATCTGAGAAACATACTTTTCCCAAAAGAATTACCTTTCCAAATGAGATTGTCAAGACTAGTCAACGAGAACTTACATGGCAGTCCAAATAAAAGGATCCTGATGAAAATCATTCCGAGGTGATTTCAAGTCCTATGTAAGTTTAAATCAGTGGAGCTCTGTTAAAGGCTCCAGCCAAACACAGTGCTCAGCCATGCAGAGGACCAGATGTTTTAATGTCAGCCATGCAAAGGAATAGATGCTTTCATGTTAACCTGGAAGAGGGTTTACATTAGTAAGAGTATAATGAATGGGGCTACTTAGAGTCTAATCATTTCACTATCATAGGACCAGAGTATACAGTCAGAAGCTCTCAGTGTGAAATTAGTGGCTATGCAAAACAGTAAATAAAAATAAATCACTGTATTTTACAGGGTTTGCATTCAGAAGATCACAAATGTAATCTTTACAACTACCTGAAAGGAGATTGTAGCAAGGTGGGGGTCGATCTTTTCTCCCAAGTAACAGGTGATAGGACAAGAGGAAACAGCTTCAAGTTGCACTAGGGGAGGTTTAGATTGGATATTAGGAAAAATTTCTTCACCAAAAGGGTTGTCAGGCACTGGAACAGGCTGCTCAGGGAAGTGCTAGAGAGTAGATATTTAAAAGACTGAAAGATGTGGTGCTTAGGGACATGGTTTAGTGGTGCAGTCCTAGGTTAACGGTTGGACTTAATGAGGTCTTTTCCAACATAAGTGATTCTATGATGCTGTTATCTTTTGCCAGTCTTTCATTGCAAGTGCCGGAGTTGCAGCCTACCACAATGACCATTTGGTAACAGGGAACTGAAGGTATATGTTACATGTCCTGGAGTGCATGAGAGTCTTTCAAGGATTCCTGCACTGGGGGATTCCTGGGGAATACACAAGAAATGTGGTGTGAAAGGAGCCAAACATGGCACCTCCACACAGGGAACAACCCCTGGAGCCAAGTATCTCCCAAACTTCACCTAGGTCTTACATGCAGAGACTTACTTAGGTCACACTAAACAGAAGTACATACTCAATGTTGGGACCAAGATCCAGTGGTGGCTTGAGAATTTACTTTCTTGTCAATGTAAACTTATCTTATGTCACGTTTAAGACTGTAGTAGCTATTTCTTGGAAAATACAGACTGCAAAGCATGCAGGTGTGCTCTGAAGCAGGAATCAAAATGGAAAACTTACAAATGTAAAAAAAAATACACAATGAAAAAAAAAAAAAGTGTAGAGAGTTTACTTTGCTGGGTGCTCTGCAGTTTCCACCCAACGGAAGGATTAGATTCTTGTCTCAAGCAGGTGAAGTGCCCACCAGAAAAAAAACAGTCTGACTCGTCAGATGCCCTTTGAGGAAGATCCAGAACAAATACAGATGGCCGATAGTGCACAGTGTATGTCATCTACTGATAATGTTCAGTCTGAACCCACATTAGCATGGAAGAACACTAAAATATGGCAATAATTTCTTAGTCAGCCTGACCTAACCGTGCACTCCTTCAGAAAATACACAAAAGATAGTCACCTCCTACAGAAGTTTTTACAGAGAAAAACCTTTTTAAAATTTCCCAAGGTATACTTTTCAGGGAATAATATGAAATACAAATGTTCTGAACCTGTACATCCCAGGGGTATCATGACAATCCTCTGATCAGCATTAATCATTCAGTTTTTAGGTGATTTTGAGGTAGGCAGAAACTCTGCAACCATTTTGCATCATGGCAGTGTGCCCTGGAACACTGTTTCTTATCAGGTGTGTGTCTTTCCCACATGTCTTACTGAAGGGCACCCTAGCAGGAATCGGGAATGGGCGATTCTCTTATTATCTTTTTGCACAATATGAGAAGCCTGCTGAAATAAAAATCTTTCTGGCTGTTAGATACAATACAGTAGCTTTATGTACTGTAAAGGAAAGGCTGTGCAAGGAAAGTCCCTCTTGCTGGTGGTTCATGTAAAGTTATGCAGCTACAGTTTGCTGGTTCTTCCTCGCCATTTTCCATTGCTAAACTGCGTTACAAGACAGTGAGAAATACACTGAATACTTCCATAACAGTTGCTACAGGAATGTTATGTAGCTACAGATGTGAAAAGAGCTGGTCTGTATGATGAGGAGGGAGGGGAATGGCAATTCCCTTAGACAATCCCTCCCTCTCTTAGAACACTACAGAGATTCATATTGCAGAGCCATGATAAACTGTGGGAAAACAATGAATAATTGGCAGTCTCCTACAATTGCTTCAGAACTCAGAGCTACCACGCAGCTAAAGTGACCTCTGCTTCTGCTAGGTCACCAAGAGGTAAATAACAGGAGAAAGGCAGTAAATGAAGCATTATTGTGCAGACTCTGCCTGTACTGTATCAGTCCTGTAGAAAAATAAAGGTTTCCTGTGTTCTTTTCCTCCATGGTCTCGATTGTGCGATTAAGCACAGCACTGTGCTCTGCGTGGTGTGAGTTACTTTGCCCCAGGCTGAGCACTGGGAGGTTCAGGGAAACAAAAAGGTTCCCAGAATGATGTGGTTTACTCAATGAGAGCTTGAGTAAACTGCTTTATATCTGTGGCCTGGAACATATGGACTGACGGAGGGGCAGTCCCACGTCTGTGCCTTACGCTGAGTGGCAGGAAGAGGGGAGCCTGGTCCTGCAGTCTACCCTTCCCTTTCCAAGACATGTGTGCCTCTCCTACACTTCTCCCCCACTTTACTCAGGCCATAAGTTGCGACACCATCCCTCCAATACGCGAGCATATTCGCTACAAACCAGTGTCTGCGTTTTGATATGAAAACGTTACTGGGAGGAGGGTGCAAAAAGGTGTATTAGGCTGCTATAGGTATATTCTGCTTCCAGAATCTCATCTTGCTCATAAAGAGCTAGTTTATATATACATGGCATTGCAGCATGCCTTGTGGTGATATTCTCAAGGAAATGCTTGACCCTTCTCTAGCAAAAAAGAAGACTTAGAAAACTGGCGGGTTTGGTTATGCTCTAAACTCAAAATAAAGCAGACACATGAAATGGAAAATTACAATAAAACTTTTTTGTTTTCTTTATTCCTGTGATTTCTAGTCAGTTTCACAGGTCATAATTTACAGTTTTTAAATGTTCAATTCTCAACACATCATGTTAAAGTAATTTTGCTGCAGTAAAAATGTTGTTGGCTTGTCAATCAAAATATGCAGCACTGTCAATATCTCTGCTGCCTTGAAACCAGACTTGGGCATGATCCTGGAAGTCTTTATTCTTGCCAGTAATCCTCATACACATGAACAGCCCCAGTTAAATAATTAGGATTATTCATTTCTGATGAGATAGGTATGACTGGCCCCTTATCTTCCATATTCTGAATCTCACCTCGAAAACTCATTTATGTATGGCTTGGCCACATCCAACATTGAACATCTACACTTCTTAATTTAAGGCAATGGCCCTTCCAGGTACTTGGGTCAGATTTGCACATTATATGTATGCTTCCTTTGAACCTCCAGTCTGCTCCCCCCAGTTTTTCACAAGCAAAGATTAACCACTTTCATGACCCACTTAGTCACTCCTCCTCCAAGGATCCAAACAGCAATTTATCCTTTACTTTTCTGTTACAAATGAAATATCATATGCTTAATACAAAGAAGGCAATACATGATATATCAGAACCAGGAGCAGATGTGAAACAGCCATAGGTTTGGGCTGCATTCCTGTTTTGTTTGTAGCTTGCTAATATACAGCATAAATGCAAATGACAAAACCTCCAAGTAATGGAACAATTTTTCTCATAAAAGCCAACACACTCTACACTTACAGACAGAACTGTACTATTGGCCAACAATATAAACTTCAGTAGGTCTTTTGTAGTCAGTTGTCCACTAGATACAGTGGACAAAGTGCCAACGTTGGTATGATGGCAATTCAGAGAACAGGAAAGGCAAGACTGGTGTATGAATGATGGAAACTGTATGAAGATTCATGTGCTTACAAGAGGAAAGAGGGAAGAAGCTGAAGAAAGAGCCCACAGTAGACAGAGTATCTGGAAAATGTGCAGAATATCTGCTGAATATCTGAGTCTGAAAATATTTTTCACAACAAGCTTATCTGACGCAGGGAGAATTAAAAATTTATTTCATTGCATGTGGTTTTCAACAAAGTATCTGAGACTACATCAGCCCTGGCTTGGGTGGCCAGGCTGCTTTGGTGGTCACTTATTTTTCTTTTCCCATCAGAGACATTCAAGTTTATCTGAGATTAAAGTTCTACCATAATTAAATTTTATGATCTGTAACAGCACTCTATTCTCATTTAGACTGCTGATATATCACCCTGAACATTCTGACAAGACAGAGAAGGTCTTGAAAAACAGGCCAAAAAATGCGGTGTATGTTTATGTACATCATACCATTCAGCTATTGCACAATGCATTGGCCTGGAGATATTTCTATTTATATTTTCATCAGAGATAAGAGGTATTTATTTTTGCCTCCAAGAACTGTTGATTAAATAATATTTGTCATCTAAACTTTAAATTTGCTCAGTTTTCATGAAACAATCTGACAATTAGCTTCTTAAATATTGAATTAAAATTTCTTGTAAGATGCCAGAAAAACTGTAATCTAATAACTGAGGCCTTATTAGGGACAGCTATGCTTAAACTAGAATCTTAGAGTTTAAAGTTGGATTGATTTTAGGTACCAGTGGAGACAGACACCAGAAAAATGCAGCTTCTCTGAGTTCCATCTGGAGATATCTGCTCATGTACATAGCCCTCACTTAAACAAGACGTTCCAGGGGAGGAACTGGGCATGTCATCCAGCCAGGAATGATTTGACTGGTACCAACGTCAGAAATATATCCTTGTGTGTGCCAGCATACGGACTCAGAGGGAGGTGAGTGACCAAGTGAGTACAGTTGAGCATATAGTCACACCACCTTCTCCTTCTTGCTTGGATTACAGTTCTTGTGCAGCAGGTATCATTTGTGTTTATACATTTCCTTGGTACGTACAGCTCCATACATCACAAGTTCAGTTTGACCCCTCACAGAATTATTTTATCCTTACTTCCAGTCCCCTCTACTTTGAGAAACATTTCAATCTAACATTTTCCCAGCTGGAAGATTCCCTTCATCCGTCTGCCAGAAGAATAGCTCTCCATATCTGGACAGAGTCCTAGCACTTGATTGTTTCCTAGAGGACCATGCAAGTGTCACACAAAAGCCAGACTTCAGAGTATAAAACTCTTAATACATAAATCTATGCTTCTCAATTAGCAGTGACACCATCACAAGGAAAACACTTGGAATGCAGGGAAGAAAAACTTTAATGAGGGAATTCTGACAGCATTTGTTGATGCACGCATACTGAAGCTAGCATGAGAAACTCATTGCCTGGAAAAACGTACAAGCACTTAGTTTTCTAAATAATTGGTGCTTGGTGAAATATTTGTGCACACTTATCATCATGTCAGAGATGCCACGGCCAACTGAATGTCTAAGGCATTCCTCAGCTGAGATGACAAAGGCCCTCCACTGTGCAATTCGCACTGCTTTGGCTCAGCAAAACCTTTTATGTCACATGGCAGACAGACGTACTCACACGTATCTGTTCTGCATGACATTGGTGGCATTCCTTCTTGATAGCAATGGACTTTCATTTAGGCTGGATCTGTTAAAGTTATGTGAGCAGGAAGGATGTGAAGCCCATACTGAGTGCAGTTTACCGTGCAATAGACACACAGTCTTTGCTTAAAAAAGCTTTCAAATGTTTCTTGTATCTGCAGGCTGCTATCCCATGGCATTGCCATTTTAGTCTCCGAGGGAGATTTCTGCTGTCTTAACATCCATCCGTAATTATCAGGGGAAGACAATTTAATCAATACTAAGATACATGACTATACAACTAAACTGGATTTACAATTTTATTTCATATCACCAGGAGTTCTGCTATAGGCCAGAACAGGCACCCTCTCCCCTTTATCTCCAGCCCATCACTAAAGAAGAGAACACTCCCTCTGGTATGCTGTAATAGCCCCATGCCATGTCAGATATGCAAAGCAATCATAAATCCACTTTAGCTTGTTAGTTTACTGCTGTTTTCTATCACCAGACAAGCACAAAGCAACTGGAATGTGTCAGTGAATCTGGCCCTAAATCACACTTCTTTTTTTTCCTTTTTTAAGTGGTGTTTTTAAGCCATGCCAAGTAATAACATTCCAAGACACCCAGGGAAGAGACTTACACCACATTCACTGGCTTTCTAGCGTGCAGATGGCCTGATTATTTGTGAAGTCCAGGCTGGTTGGCACAGTTCGGTCAAAGCTTATAAGCCCAGCTCAACTGACTAGTTAAACGGAGTTTAATAGAGTAGTATGTACAAACATATTATTCCTGAAAGAAGTGCACCAGAATTCAATAATACAACTTCTTTTTTGTTTTATAAATATATTTGGGAGAATTAATTAAATCACAATTTTAGTGGAGGAAAAGTTTCTCAAAAATTTTCTAGGAGGAAAAAGTTTCTTTCCCTTCTTATTTTCCTTTTATTTTGAACTACGGTATATCTACATTTTACTGTTGTTTTATCAAGAGGAAAACCAGAAGTACATAAGCGACAGTCAGGAAGATAAAGCTGCACTATTAATCCAAAGTTAAAAGTCAGGGTAAAAAAGACAGGGTTAAAAAAAAAAAACCCCACATGGAAGATGCAAAGACAGTGGCTGGTGAACCTAGAGAGACAAAATGTCTTTCTTTAGCAAGACATGGAAGCACATAAGTGTCTCTTTAACACCGCATTCCTGAGTGACTGTGCCCGATTCCATACTCAGACTAAATGAAATGGCAATTGCTCATCCATTACATTTGACAAGTATGCTGCTGTTATTAAAAAAATCTTGTTCCTTTCATGTGTCATTCTATTCCAAAGAAAACCATAGGAGTACACCAATGGTTCATGAAATATCATGATGATATGAGTGCTCCTGTGACCAGGGAATGACTTACAAACATGTGGCTTTTAAAACTATGGGACTTACATTGTTTTGCTTAATGTGATAGGATAGATTGTTGCAATCTAATCCGTTTTCCTCAAACCATGGATAACAGTTTTAGTTGCTTTACATAAATAAGTGGATCAAATTAGCTACATACATAAAGAAGAAAATTCTCAGCAAAATCAGTGCAAATACAATATGCCAACCTACAGTCAGCAGCAATTCAAATAATCTCAGGCAGGAGAGAGAGTATTTATACTGGGAGACAGTTGCCATGTTTGTCACTTAACTCTCCAGCCCAGCAGGGCTTCAAATACAGCCAGCAATTAAAGCTATTTAGGCAACCAAAGGTTACATACAGACAAATGAGGTCATAAAGAGACCCTGCTTGTCAAAAAATTTGAGAATTAGAGATTTCTTTTGTGTATATTCTTCTGCTCTTCTTCCACAGGAGACACATTTCATAGGTATTTAATGGTACTAACTTTGTGGTACATGCTGTCCTAGGGCAATCTGAAAGACAGTAAATTAGCGATGTAGATGTTAGTATAATTTAATGGCCTGATTTCACAAAGGTTCAAGGATGTGGTGATCTTTTTCCCCATAAGCCTGCATTTTCCCCTGATTTTTACAAAGCTAATGAAGTGCTGTCAAGTAATTCCGCTTGTAAGAAAACCTTCGGTGCTGTGGCACTGGCTATCTGGCTTTGATACAAGTGTCTTAAAAGCAGCATGGGAATGTGCTTCACTTTCAGGATACCCTGTGTTCATATGGCTGCCACGTGGGTCAAGGGTCCACCTATGTGTACCCTTGCCCTGAGCATGCTATGATGCAGTGAAGGCTTATGCCCAGAGGCTTTATCTGTACTAGATCATAAAGTAGGCAGGAACAGTGCTCAGGTCAAGTGGGACAGTAATTTCCTTTGCCTGTGCTCTTCTGAAGGCTTATCATAAAAGAAGGTGTAATCTGTGGTGTGTAAACCCCAGCCACTGGATGTGTCTGTTTGCAAGTTTGAAAATAAAACACCCGCTGAGAAAAGGGGGAAGGAAGTCCTAGAAATCATACATGACCCACTAGCTCAGTTTCCATTTAGATCAAGAGTTAGTCAAATCCTCGGAGAACATTCTGAAGTATGCACCTTACCATATTTCACCTGTAACTGTGATGTTGGTATTTGGCAAGTAGCCATGGGATAACAGGATCACAGGATAATTCAGGTGGGAAGGGACCTCTGCAGGTCTTTAGTTCAAGCTACTGCTCAATGCAGGGGTAGCTCTGAGGTTGGATCTGATTGCTCAGTGCAGTGGGCTTTGAAAACCTGACAGAGATAGAACAACCTCTCTGGTCAACCTGCTCCACTGCTTGACTGCCCTCAAGGTATTGGTTTTGGGGTTGGTTTTTTTTTTTGCTTTGTAGCACTTGGTAGCTTTCCTGTTCCAATGTATGACGGTTGTCTCTTGTTCTCCTGCCATGCACCTTCTTAAATAGCCTGGCTCTGTCTCCTAAGGACTGACCTGTACTAGGGGGCTTCTGTTAGGTCCCCCTAAAGCCATCTCCCCTCCAGGCTGAACAAGACTACACCCCTTGGCCTTTACTCAAAGGGCAGGTGTTCCAGCCCCCCTGAGCATCCTGGTGGCCCTCCACTGGACCATTCTCAAGATCTGTATAATTTAGAAGCAAAGACCTGTTAAAACCAGAAGTATTATACTTTTATGAAAGTACCGTTTAAAAATACTCAGAGTTATTACAAAGTATATACTGTTTGGCAGCTTGTTGTCCTCACTTTGGACAGGGGGTTACAATTCAGCTTTAGGCAGGGAAAATACATTCTGGAATTGGCATGACAATTTTGTATTTTGGTCCTTATTAAAATGAGGTCTAAGTAGTTAACAAAACAGAAAATAAAACAAGGCACTTATTGTGCCATTAAGTCTCTGTGCATTCAGAATAGTGCTCCTCAGACCTGAAATCTTTCCTTCTGCTACCTGGGCTCTTACAAGAAAAGTGATACATATATATAAATACTTGTACTCTGTGTAGCCAAATCTTTAGGTCAGAAAGGAAAAACATCGCTACAAGCAGGATAGTTGAGCTAAACGACAAGAGAAAGTGTCAGGAGAAGAGGGTAAATTTCTCATTCCCGTTCCCAGTTTGCTCAGTGCCTGGATAAAATTAAACACATAAAAGTCCTGGTAGCCAATGGCAAAGCCCATTGAGTTGTTGTGTAAAAAACACCATCAGAAAGCCACGTGCTGGCCTTTCAAAGAAAGTGGCAGCAAAACCTGTCAGCCTGTATTATACACGCCCAGAATATATTAGTTGTATCAGACCTGCCAGGGAAGATAGGCAAAGGAATATTCACATTCCAGATTACAACTCTGTTAGGCTCAGATGCTCAGCTCTGTTAAAACCAAAGTAAACCTGGGCATAACTGGAAACATGGAAGTCACAGAGCAAATTTTCTAAGGTGTTTGAGTATTTCAATTTATTTGATATCTGAGTGTATTCTTCTTTGAATGCATAACATTTGTGTACATATCATAACTCTCCATTACCTACATAATTCCTGAGATGTGATCTACCTCTTATTGTAACCACACCAGTGTTTTTCCTCTTTTTCCTTGCTTTGTTTCTCTTTATGGCAGATACCTAGAAAGTAAGGATACAAATTGTCACACAGCACTAGGAAAACAGCTCCTACCTGACCTGGCCTCCCAAAGCCAGGAGTTCTTTTCAAAGTAGTAATTTCAAAAGAGCAAGATAACTGCAGATGAACTGACCTTGTTTAAATATCTTGGACAGAACAGAATCACTCGGGCTGCATGCTAAAGCCGGTGCCAAAAGTGGTTCTATCTTAGGTTTGCGAAACCTTCTGTTATGAAATCTTAACCTAACACAGCACATTTCTCCCAAGGATTTTGGTTTCAACTACAGTTTTCTAATAAAAAAAATCACTTTCCTGAGAAGCACCTAACTGCTTCTACCCACGAGCAGGACATGAGTCTCTTTAAGGTTATATTATGATATATCAGTTGTCTATACCTTCTTGGGAAACACAGCAGACAGAAAATCATTTCAAAATTGGTTCCATCAAGCCCCAAATCTGTCTGGTTTGTACTGTTTTATGAGGGGTCAATAGCCACTAAACTTTGCTCCTTCGGTGCAATAACAAAAGCAATGTGCATGACAGACTTAAGCATAAAACCTTATGCAGTTTGCCTCAGGATTGTCCTGGCAAATTCCTATTGATTCTTCTTCAAAGCCTTGAAAGAAAGTTGGATAAAAATGTCATTGTTTTGCTCTCCAGTGATGACATGGTCTTGACTCTCATTAGACAATTAATCCCTTACAGAAGTCTAGTCCTCTCTTAGTGGTCCCTTGAAAGTGAGACTAGCATGGGCGGAAAAAAGAGAGCATTATACTCTAGCGTCTTAAAAGGAATGATTAAGAGAAACAAATCAAAACAACTCAAATTTAGAATGATTTATTATTATATTGTCTCTCCTGCAACAAAATACAGCTTGTCACAAAAATTGCTCCAAATGCTTCTGTGGTCTGTTTATAGATGACTGCTATCTTTCAGGGCTTGCTTATTAAAAACAGTAAGTGTTATATAATTAAAAACACTAGGATACTCAGTATTTTATACTGATGAGTGACATTTTGGGTCAGATTACAAACTGCTCATTTGTTCTTTTGCTTGTGTCGTTGTTCTTTCGCTAAGACAGCATCACTTGTTTATACACCTTGAAATGAGCTCATTAGTATAACTAACTACGGACTTAGCCCTGCACGCTGTCTTTAGTCAAGGGAAGCTCAAACAGGAATCCACTGGAGTATTTGTTTAACTGTTTTACTGGGTCAGGAAAAGAGTGATCAGCGTATTAGTAGATCAAGTCCACCTGTGTGGTACTTTGATGAGAGAAGAAAACTTGTATGAAACCTCTGAACACTACACATTTGGAATAAGTAAGCATTCAGGATTTGTTATGGGAAGATAAAGGCAGTACTTTCTCTCCTGCATTACTGGAGAGAGAGAAGAAGAAACTGTAAAGGTTAATCATGGGGAGAAAAACTGTCTGAGATCCTGAAGAACCCAAGTCACTTATGAAGGATAAAGAATGTAGCACATGGCATCACCAGCACTTTGTTAAGAAAGTTTTCTAACATGCCCTTCTTGCCTCAGAAATTATCAATATCTAACTATTTTGGTCGCATAATTCTTTTGTTGCTTTCTGCATTTCAGCCACAGCCAAAGCAAAAAAACCCCAACCCCGTAGTATGAAAAGAAGACAAAATTGAATTAAATATGTTTATAGCTTCAGAAGCAGAAGCAGAAACAGAAAGAAACATGCTGACATATAGTCTTGCATAATTAATGAATTTATAAAATTGTATACTTAAAAGACCATCAGTAATACAGAGGGTAATCAAGTCTCCTAGACTTATTAAGTCGGCTATTGTTCACTTTCAGCACAACTTTAACAGTAAAAAGTTAAGGGAGTACTGGCATTATTGTTGGTGGTAAAAGAGGTTTCCATGAATGTATTATGTAAAAAGCAGTGTGATGTCAGTGGGTGCAGAAAGGATCTATCAAATCTTCCGAATTTACCACTTGTCGCTGTACGACTTTCCTCTGACAACAAATTGATTACTGCTGCACAGACCCTGCGCCATGTGTTGAAAAGGACCTGTCAACATCTTACCTCCACAGCGATGGCATAAATGTATTTTACCACCATCAGGATAATTGCTACCCCTTCTGCTCTGTCCACATATCTGCATCTACTAAAAGACTAACCCTAATTCTGGTTCAGATAGTAATTTCATACTGCTGAAACACCTAAAATAGCCTTTCATTTTCTAGCCTCTCTGCAGGGTAGAAGTTTTTATTGAAGCTTTATTCCAAGGGCACAGGACAACTGCACAACTGTTTATGATGAGATTACATCATGTCATTTAGGCTTCTCCTTCATTGCCTCCAAACATGGCAAGTATGAAATCCAGGCTATTCCCTGCATCTCCACCGGTTCCATCTGAACATCAGGGAACACTTTTTTTCCTGTGAGGGTGACTGAGCCCTGGCACAGATTGCTCAGGGAGGCTGTGGAGTGTCCGTCCTTGGAGATATTCAAAAGCCATCTGGACATGGTCCTGGACAAACAGCTGTAGGTGGCCCTGCTTAGCGGGGTGGTGGACCAGATGACCTCCAGAGGTCCCGTCCAACTTCACCCTTTCTGTGATTCTGTGATTGTGTGATCACTAATGCCAAAAAAAATGAAGCCTTATGAGGTAAGACTTTCAAAGGAAGGATGATAAGGAACTCGGTAAGTATAAAAAAAAAAAAAAAAAGCTGTGACAGAATAGGGAATTTGCGTAAATTCATATATTTAGCATGAAAAGATATCTCAAGCCGAATCTTATTGCAGCTCTTCAGGTTATCCTATTCACCATAAATTTTGCTATATAAGCCCGCTAAAATTCAGTCATTTATATTTGCTATTTCTGATAACTGAGAGCAAGTCAAGGCATGGCAGAGCACAGACCACTTTTACTCCTGAATGATAATCCAGAGCAAAATTCACATCAAACATGCGATACCTGCCACATTTATGTTACATTTTTATCTTTGTAATTTTGTCCCTATTAAACAGCCTGGAAACCTTGCCAAAGCCACTAAGAGCATCCACAGAAAGATATCTGGAAAGTGGCCACTCCAGGTCTCTGTAACAGGGAGATTTACCTATTGATGTCAGATGCAGCAGCTGTAAAAGATTCCCTCTTCTCCTTAATAACTTCATTCCCTGGTAAAGCCAAATTCTCCTTTCTTCTTAGTTGTTTAGTGCTCCCGGTGAAAAAGAAGAGTCCAAAGAATTCTTCACTGTGCAGCATATAAACCTTCTTTTTAGTCCACTGCTCTGAAGAAGCTCTTTCATTAAGGTATTTCTTTGACTGGCTTTCAGACAGGATATTCCTGTATTCAGTCCTGGATATCTGTGGGGATGTCTGAAGTCTCTATCTATGTAATCTGAAATACCTTAGATACCTTTTTTTTTTCAGTTTCCTAGTTATTTCTTAAGTACTTGTCTTCTGATACCACTCAAAGATATCTTCCAAGCCTTCATTCGCACCTCAGTTCAGGGGTCAGCTGTATTTCATGATTCTGGCATGAATTCATCTCACTGGAGTTCACAGGAGTCCTCTGAGATGGAACCAGAAGATTTCCTTTATTTTCAGCAGTCTTGTAAAGGAAATATCTTGCTTGATGTGCAAAATACCTTAAAAGCAAACCCCTGTTCTATTACTTTCCCAAGTAGCAGTTTAGTTGATTAGCAGATGGATCACACAATTTGCTATGAATTCACTTAATATTACTTTAGTTGGATATTCAAAACCACTTGTTACAAAGGTTTGTGACATTTCTGTCAGGTCACATTCACTTCAGACTTGGGAATGAGCTAAGTAGTTAATGAAGTGTTTTCATACAGAAAATCATGGGCAAACTTTGGAAAGCTTGGACAAACCAACAGATGTCCAAATGATTATTTAAAGGTCATTTGAACTTAATCAAGTTGTGTTTCATGACAACCTGAGTTTGTCTCAAATAATTCCTAGCTTTGACTGCACCACAAATATATGAAAATAGTAATTTCTTAAAATATACTGACAGATACATATCTAATTCAGCAGCAAATAATGCTCTGTAACCATTTAAAATGAAAATTAATCAGATTTGATTAGTTTGGTTTTGGAAAGGGTTTTAGTTCAATTCAGTTGGTGTCCTGAATGATGGGTCAAACTCTGTTTCTTATAATCTCACTCCTTCTTTACAAAGTAAGTTATTTTGTGTGAGTATCATGAATTATAATGAGCAATTGGCGATCAGTTATGCTAAAGTAAGACATTATAACAAGTTTACAAAAGATTTTGTGGTATTTTATAACCTCTTTGCATTATAGTTTAACACAACAAAAAGAACTGCAGAATAAGTAAATTAAGAAAAAGGAACAAGAAAAGAATGAAGATGGAAAGACAGAAAACATCCACATAAATTTAAAAAAAAAAAAAAAAAAAAAAAAAAAAAAAAGGAATTTGGAAGGGCATGATTCAAATGTCTGAAATTATGTTAGGAATCAGGAGCTGATTAACATTAACATTAGCATTAACAGCAAACTCCCGTGATGGCTTTGTTGAAGGCACTAACACCTTTGCATCAGTTTTTCCATCTTTAATAAGGATATATATCAGCACAGGAATAATGGTTAAAGTTAGATTATCTTTTGTGAGATGAAAATTAATGTCCAGAATCATACACCTTCAAAAGGCTGTCCAATTATTAACTAGCTTATCTAATCAAAGGGTTTTAAAGCACAAAACGTGGTGACAAGATTCTTTTAATAGATCACAAACAGCCAATAAAAATGTTTTTTCCTCACATGTGTAGAAATAAATCACTTGTATAAAATAGAAATTGCCTGCTGTGCTTTTTATGAAAATAACAGTAGCACTTCAGACAATGAAGCCGAGGGTGGGACTACTAACAGTTATAAATACAACATTAACAACGTCATTGTATTTCCCTTGACTTCCACACTTGTATCTCTGGGGAAATAAAGGCCCTGTTACTTACTAACTTGAATTCCTGTCATTGTATTTTGGGAATCAGTTGCTTGAGATGAAAACCTACAACGTATGCTGAAGGTTATCATATTTGGGGTCATTCACAAGCACTGAAGTATAGCTAAAAAAAAATCCCTTTTCTTTTTTTTTTTTTTTTTTGAGAAAAATACACAGAGAGAGAGAGACCTGTAATAAATCAAGGTAAACAACAAACTATGTGATGGCAGAAATTGTAGTGGAAAAATGAAAAACGTTCCACATTTTTTGTTTTATTAAAAAAAAACCTCACTGCACAGTGATAATCATGATATTTTTTAAAGTTTTCAGACAGTCCAATGCAGTGATGTGTCAAGCTTTGCAAAAACACCAGTTCATCATTTTATTTCCAGTATCTTTCCCTCCCTACACCACTACACAGTTAAAGTGAACTGATGACACCAAAACCTTAAGCAAAATGCTTACCTCCTATTCTAGCTGATACCAGTGGGTAATTATCTCTCAGTATTTGCTAAAAATCTACCCTAAGTCAGAGCTGCTGCTAAACTACTTCTATCAAGCTGTAGCATTCCTTTCCCTCTGAAAACATCTATTTTTGTTTACAAAGGGCTACATTAATGTCATTGCATGTTAAATTGCATTATACACATACAGACCCTTCTTTGGTTGGTGTGGAATCCTGTTGCTCATACAAATGAGTAACCGAGAGCTCTGGTGGAGCCAAGGATGGTGTGGGTAAGGAAGAGATGGACTAATCAGTTTGACAAAATAATGTCATAAAAAGTCAGCCAGACTTCCAAGGTCCCGCAATCCCAATGCCAACTCAAACATGGTCTCAAGACTGTCATTTAAAAGAAATTCTTGGAAACATAAAACAAGCAGTCACATAGGGATAGAAGGACACAAGTGCAACTGTCCCAGTCTGCTCTGTGCTGCTTCTCCATAACTTATCTGTGCTCATGGATATTATACACAGTCATAGAATCATTTAGGTTGGAAAAGACCTTTAAGATCATCGAGTCCAGTCGTAAACCTAACGCTAAACCGTGTCCCTAAGTGCCACATCTACACTTCTTTTAAAATACCTCCAGGGATGGTAACTCAACCACTTCCCCATATTCTACTTCAAGAAACTCTGAAGTCCTTACAACAAATAAGGCAGCATAGTATCAGTAGACATTTATTTTGGGTTTAGACGTTATATATCTTGACGTCCGGTTCTTTGTTATTTCCGGTTGGTCAAGTAATTTATAGCTGTTCATTTAAAAGGGAATGGCCAAATGCCAGTGTCAGTTAGATGGTGGTACGGCAGAAGCATTTTTTGTTGCAATATTACTTAATTCATATAATTAAGACAAGTTAAGGAAAGGTCTTTTCAATTCTAGCCCCCGATGCTACATCTGATGCTACATCTGTAAGAGTGGAATAAGTAGGCTCCAGGTATTCCCTGGCATGGAGGCTGGGTGACACGGGACAGCCAGCATCCATACAGTTAAACTCTCAGTTTTCAAGACAAAATAGCTATACTCTAACTGCTTGTTGGGAATAGTTCTTGCCCCTGCTAACTCCAGAAGCAAGTCCAAGTATTGTTTGGGAGGGTGATACCTAGCCACCAGAGCTATGGCATGGACTATAGCATATTTTAAGAGCGTGGCCCTCCAAGTTCCTGTGCCTGGGGTGTTCCCTGGGAATGTCTAGTTTAATTGTACAGACGTAGCCAGATGTTCTTGGGATGGTAAGCAGTGCTGACTTTCTGCCACATCTGAAACAATCTTTGCAGGGAGAATGTAGAAACAAAAAGACTAAAGTCTTCTGTTTTCCTTTCTTCTACCCTTCCTCCCTCCTACGCTGCAGAAAAAGAATATATTACAATCAGCTGCTTGTTTTTTCTCCATACTGATATAGGAAGAACATGTTTTAGAAGTAACCTTGTTTTCACAGAACTATCCTCCAAATAGAACACCTGGGCATGTTTCCCCTCGTCTTCATCAGTCTAGGACTGAGAAGGATGTGTAAATATTCTGTTTTCTCAGTTTTCCTTAGTCTGTCTGAGGAGCTGCTTCAGGAAGGTGCTGAGCCACCTAAAAGACACAACGATTTGCACCTGTGGGTGCAACAGTTCACCCGTGCCTGTGAACAGTTTGCAGTTTCTCTAGGTGTCACCTTTTCGATATTGCAAGGAGTATCTGTTTGGGGTTTCAATATTTTCCCTTGCCCAACTGGAGAACAGACTTCTGTTTGTGTCTTCTTTACGCATGGCCTGGAGAAAAGGCTCTTGTTATGACTTGGGGCCATTGTTTCTCAGATCTGGCCAGACACCTGTCTTTCCTAGACGTTTCAGACTCAGATGCAAACCCAGGATTACACATGTATGCCTCTGCAGATGAATATGCCAGAGGTCAGAGCACGTTGGTAAGTCCAGAACTATGGATTCATTCTGGAAAAAGTATAGAAGACAATGAATACAAAAAGTGCACATCTATGGCTACAGATGAGTGAGAATGAATGAGGTCATCCTGTTTCAAAGAGAAAATAAAAATATTGGGTGGCGCAGCAAGGGTAGGAGCCTTTTAGAATGGGAAGCAGGGTTTATGAAGACATCAGGAAAAAGCTGGTTTGTGAAACAAGCCAAACCTAGGCCCAAATGTGCCATCTCGTACTAAGCATTGTGAAGCCCTATTGTGACCCAGTATTTTCCAATCCACCCAAGATCTGGACATTTTGGAAATCTTGTAACATAAATTCATCTCCCGAAACTTGCAGCGTCCATTGTGACGTCAGGAGAGGCTGAGAGATTACCCAGCCCAAACCTTTGGAATTTACTGTTTGTCCGTCATTATAAGGGAAGGTTTTTCAACACATGCCTTTGATGCCCTGTTGTTTTACATCGTACTTCCAAACCCATTTCCCATTGTGTCAAATGCAGACAAACAGTGATATGAATTTATTACACTGACAAAGCTCCAGTGGACAATAACTCCGAGCCAACCATGTATTTCACTTGGAACCAAGTCCAAGTTTCAGGCCAGTTTTGTGGAGGCTGAACCCCTTTTAACAGCAAGCAGTTAAAGCACTGACTCCGTTGTCATAAATTCTCTCTCTGTTTCAAATGGAGAACCTAAGTCGATGCAAAGGCACAAGGGACAAAAAAGGGACAAAACAGCAGACGTTGCAAACGCCTAGCATATAGTGTCTCTACAGAATTTGGAGAACTCAGTCCTGAATAATCCTATCTGAAATGCTTTCACCAGTGGGAAGGGAGACAAATAAATTGACATGGACAAATTCTTCCCATTTCACTTCACTGGTGGGGCCTACATGTCCTAATAAAAAGGCTTGGGCCTGTCCTTCATCTCTGAGACCAACTGGCCTAGTTAGAGTCTCTACAGATGAATGTTTTCACCTTCCAAAGAAAGGTGGCATGATTCATAGTACGTCTTGGGAATAGATCCTCAAGTGTACTCTCAAATGTCCTGGCATCATATAAGTCGCTATTGCTAGCCAAAACCATGCCAGGGACTACGATAACAACTTAAAAACATGGACAGCTGCAGAATAATGCATGATCTTACACTTTCATACTGTTTGGTTTTCTAACAGGCATATGACAAAAGAGACATCTAAATAGAGAGCATTAGTGCCTTAAGCTTTCTTTCTTGTCAATAGGAGTCCTTCAGATTTCATATGGCCCAAATCTCACTCTGCATATGTTGATCTCTTCTCATTGAATCTAGGGGATCTGGGAAAACTAAACTCTAAATACAAATTACTCATTTAAGTTCCTACATTAATTGGAACTAAACCAGTCCAAATTTGCCACTCATATATTTTTCAAACAACTTGCATGGTAATTTAAAGTTCTCAGGTCAAAACTCATTTTCAGTGTTATTTGTACATACCCAACAAAGACAGCCTAGGCCATCAAATACATTCAACTTAATTTTTGTACAGTAATGATTTTTACATTTTCAGATCTTCTGAATAGTTTTAATCATTTTCATGGTCTATATAGACAATTTCAGTTATCAGAGAACATTGCCTTTTATTTCTAAGTACAAAAAATGTTAGACTGTCAAAGTATGTCCTTTACTTGTGACATATTTATTAAACCTGGATTTTGTCCAGAAAAATATACCACTGGTGCTAATTTATTTCTTTTGGTATCGTTCTTGTTAACTTTAAGATAATTGAACCCACCAAAGTTATTTATTATTAAGAACCTTGTCCTGTCCCTCCAGAAGCCCAATGGGAGTGCTATTATTGATTTCCAGAAGAGTAGGATTGGGTCCAAATTATCTGAATCAATGCCAAGAAAAAGTTTGTTTTGGTCTGAGCTTTTGGCTAGTTCCTTACACCAAAAATAGAGATAAAGGAAATGTTTCCTCTTGATCATGACTATTAACCCATTTGAATCAAAGTATGTGTTACACTCTGGCTGTGATTCTAGAAACGGAAACTGTACAGAACATGCAACGAGCCATTGTCTGGAAAAAGTGATCCAAATTTACTGGTGGCTTAAATGGTGACTAAAGTTACACACGGAGAATTAATTGGTTAGGAAACAGATGTTAAGAAGAGTAATAAATGATAAAGGAGGCAATATGATATCATCTGCCCTTGACTAGGTGTAAAATTTGTGTGACAAGACACAGAGAAAGATGAGGAATGTCAAGACACGCAACAAACAGATGTAGAAAAAGTGTCTCTTTTTTAACTTATCCTATCCTAAACCTTCTTCCAGCTAAAACTCAGACAATGGGCTTTATCTCATCTAGTTTTAAACATCTAGGAGCTTGAAAACTAAATCTGAGCCAGTCACTATACTCTCGCCAGACTTAAATGAGAGACAATAGTAGATTACCCAGAAGACAAATCCTCTGAGCAATCTTATGCCTTAATGTCCAGGTGCAATTAATCAACTTCAGAGACAACTGATTTAATTCATGCAAAGAAATCTTATAAAAGCTGCTTCAGGTTTAGCATCTGTCATGCAGATGTCTACCTCAGAAATTACTCTCATGTAGAGTACAGCCTCCAGCACACTTTTTGTGGGTAAGAAAGGAGATCAGGTAAAACAGAGCTCCACTTAGCCAGAATCCATCCACCATTGCCTGGCCATTGCTGAAGGTCTCATTTGCACCATACTCTTTGAGACACAACACAGCGCTCCACAGATATCCTATGGCCAGCCTGCAGAGACTCATGAAACTCTTTAGATAGCTCTTCACCTAGCTTTAAAAATGGATGGGCTTTTTTCTTCCCAGTTCCACAGCTGCCAATTGCCTTACAGCTCAGGCTGAAATGCTCCATTGTTTTGGCAGATGACCCTTTTCCATCAGCTGCTCATCTTCTCCACTGTCTGCATTACAAGTGAATCCAGCTCTGACTCTCTGAGAGCTCCTTCCTCTTACATTTGAGGTAAGTGGCTCACTAACTGCGTTTCATTCCTTCCTGTGCAGAAGGCAGCTCCAAGGTCCAGCCTGGTCCTGTCTTCGAGGTTTCCTTGCAACTTGCGGGACATGTCTGTATCAGTAAATAGGATTAGCCAGGGACTCGAGGATCAGTGGCATGGCACAACTTACTTGTACACATCTAAATCCTCTTCCCTCCCTCCCCATCCCCCCCTCCACACCCCATACGCATCAAAATAAGGTGGCTGTGTCCAGATTTCTTATTGGAACAGTCTCTATCGTGCCTTATCCCCGTAACACACCCAGGCATTATCTAGGCCAGCACTAGCTGGTACAGACGTAACCACACCACTGTGTGGGGGTTCTCTGAACAGTGGTGAATTTAACCCATCCATCAGTTAATAAGAAATACACGGAATTACCCTTTGCCAAATCTTGCTTTTACACAATAATATTTAGATCCATAACTGTTCATGGTGCTTAACAGACTGGGAAGCTCTTGAAGTAAATCACCTGCCAAGGAGGCAGTAAGTGGGACATGAAGCCCTCAGAAATGACGGTTGACATACATTCTTAAGAACAAATTCATCACTCAGCTGCTGATACGTGGTAGGAACCACTGATTATACATTTGCAGCTAACAGGAAAGAGTTAGGGAAGGGATACATATCTCTAGCTGTTTCCTTAATTCTATTCAAGATGCAAGAAATATGTATACCAGCTTCATGTTTTGCCTATTGAGCCTGTTGGGGTTTAAAATGTTAAAAGGGGCAAAGGCGTTGCTTAAAATAGCAACTGCAAAAGGAATGATGAGCAAGAGAATGGACTGTATCTTTTTTTAACAATGAGGGCAAGCACAGATATACATTGACAGGCTTATTGCTGGTCTGAAGTATAACAGTATTAACTAACCCCAAATGCCTTATACCATCAATAAACAGCAGTAAATCTGCCCCTCTGCACTTATCGGCTCATAAAAGGGGTTTAAATTTAGAAAGAATTAATTTTAACATTGTTACATTTGTACTGACAAGATACTTCTGGCAAATTGGATGCCACTACAAAAACTATCAAACAGCAGAGAAAACTACAATTGCAATCTTAAATGTTACGGCATCTTATCTTCTTTGCCCTAATTCTCATGGCTTTTTGCTCTTTGCATCTGGACTTCTGGCATAACCCAACTATGAAAGAAATGTGCATTTCAGTCAAGTGATTCAAAGGAAGGGTTGCATCAATCGAAATGCACAGGAATCATGTCTGAGGGATGTAACTTGTATTTAACCAGGAAATTCCCACTAAAATAAAGTGTCTTGTTTGCAAGGGCATTCTGTGTCTAAAATAGAGGAAGGAGTGATCCTCATTCACGTCACTGGAGTGGCAAGCAAGACATCAGTAGTGAGGACAGGGGCTAATGGGTTATCATTCTCTCATATTTAACCTAAAAATACAACTTTGGTACTTTATTTTTAACATAATAGGAGCAAGTTCATTCTGCTGACAATGAACAGAAATAGGGGAAATGGCTCGGATATAATGAAACCCTCTCTGACATTTCACCCAAATTAGAATGACCCTTTTGGAAGCTGCAATACTTGCACTTGCTTTACTTCATTGTCATTTGATTTTCTTTCTCTAATGCTAACCAGAAACATATGTGATGATGAACCAAGTGAAATATAGTTATTGCACAATTTCAATCCTGACTAGAAACAAAAAAAATGTAGAAATGGCCATAGACTGAGTTTTCAGTGGGTTAAAACTGCTTCCAAAAAGTACCCTGAGCTGCATTTGCTAACCCAAACAGAATGCATGCTCCAGCTAACATGAGGCAATACAAAACGATGAATTTCTGTCGTTACTTTGCACATTTTAAGTCTTCCCATTCTAAAAGACAATTGCATATGAATGTCCAACACACCAGAAGAGAAAGACACTGGGCACAGGAATAAATTCATGAGCCATTTGATCTGCTGTGCAGATTAATGCACCCAGGAAGACAAAGGTGTGCTAGAGTTGGGTTTGTAGGCCACCAGGAGACTGGCATGGTGGAGAACGAAAAATGAGCAATGCAAACCAGGTATGGTGAGAATGATGCAATGCAGAAGAATCTTGAAAATGAGAACAGCTACTTATTATTTTACAAGATGTTGAATTTTTAAGAATTTTAAGGACGGTCGCAGTGTCCACAGTCGAAAAATCCTGGAGAATTGATTCCCTGCTTACAGAATCTTTAGCAAGTCATGCCAACTGCAGCTAAGTTTGGAGTAAGCTTTCTAAGACTCTCACCTGTTTGTATAATCTTTGTGGAACATAAAGCTGAAATTTCAGCACAGAATTAAAGACACTATATTATGCCCACTTCTATCGCAGCCCTTACTCAGTTATGGTGAAAAGACTATAAATATATCCATAAGACATACTGGCTTTATAAAGGACTCAGAGGAGGTACAAGATCCTGCAAACAGAAAAGGAGCAAGTTTCCAGAGGTAAAAAAAATGAAGCAGTAGAAGAAAGCTCAATAAATTTAATTTATGAAGGGCGGGTGAGAGGACAGCAGCAATGTTTGAGTATCAGTTTTGGCAGACGTCTGGGTGATGCTGTTAGCCTGCAAATCTATGAATATGGAGGTCTCTCTGGGCCTTGTAATACATTCATGTCATATTCAGAGGCTTTGAAGCAGGAGAGTTGGAGAAGAAACCAGAGGGTTTCTCTGAGAAGAAACAGTATTCTGTGGCTGTGGCTTCCAGTAAAGTTCAAGTTCTTCTATGGAAAGATTTCAATAGATGAGGTCAAGGTTACAGAGAGTACATGACATGTTACAGGAAGAGATATGCCAGAAGCAGGATTTCAATGCCTGGATGAAAAAGTCAAAAAGATCAGGGAAAAGTGAAGAAAGTAGCTTTAGAGAAGAATTAGCAAAGGAAAAGAGACAGAGCAGAACCTAGAAGACTACATTTGTACCTCATGCAAACTAGAGAAAAATTAAGTTTGCACTGAGATAGTGCCATAATAAGGAAGCTCACTTGGAAAAAATGAATGCCAGGTAGCAGAAAATCTCCAGCTTAAAAAAGTGGTGTGAGGAGTTTTAAGGAGTTCATTTCTGACTGATGTTGAGGAGAATATGATAAGCCTGGAAGCTTAAGATAAAGAGGTATAGGTACTCTAGCAAAGCAGAGAAAGAAGGAAAGATCATGAAGGGGAGGTTCACAGAAAAATGATACCTAAAGGTCAAGGATGGGGAGAGGCTAAAAACAAATTAGGGAGAACTTTTCCCTGGAGAAATCAAAATGTAGTTTGAGCAGGAAGTAGCTTTGGAGAGTTCCTCTTGAAACAAGAATACTCCATTTCCTGGAGATAAAAAATAGATTGCTGTTAGGAGCAAAGAGGTCCACTTCAGAGAATGATGGCTTGATCTGAGAACAAATACGTGACCAGGCTACTAGAGCATCTATAGAGGCTTATTGTAGATCTGTAGACTCAGAAACACGCAAGGTGGTGTCCTGTTAATGGCTGCAAGTGGACTGAGTGTCACGGAGCACAGGTCTGTGCAAACTGGATACAAGACTTCTGTGCTCCTCTACAAAAGAGTTATGGATCTACTGAAGAGAATCCAGCAAAAAGCCACAAAGATGATTAAGGGATTGGTGTACCTATCCTATGAGGACAGGTTGAGAGAGCTGGGACTGTTTATCCTAGCAAAGAGAAGGCTCAGTGGGGATCTTACTAATGTGCATAAATACCTAAGGGAGGGTGCAAAGAAGATGGAGCCAGGCTCTTTTCAGTGGTGCTGACTGAGTACCAGCACAGTTTGCCCACAGGGGTTGTGGAGTCTCCACCCTTTGAGATACTCAAAAGCTGTCTGGACACAGTTCTGGGCAACTTCAACCATTATGTGATTCTGTAAAGGGTAGTGATGGTAGTACCTGTGGCTAGCAAACCTACTCAACTGAAGGACCAGAGACAGCAGGAGATGGCGTCACACAAAATCACAGTATTTAGAAACCAAAATAGATTCCAGAAAACCAAAACAAAACAAGTCCAATGCACTTGGGAGAAGAAAGGACAGCAAACTAAAGAGTCCATTGTGTAGCAACAGAGTGGTCTGTCTTTTATGGAGGACTTGGAGGTTGCCAGTCGATACTGTATGGGTTATGTTAAAGCATCATTTTAATAGTGGTTGTGCACCTGAGCAAAAGAACCCACTTTGGCCTTTAAACCCAGATTCTCCAGTTTGTCAAAGTAATGTAAAGCATGTCTTGAATGGAGGGAAATATTTTGAAGGCAGAAGCATCTTGGTAATGTCAATAACAAAGTCAGATTCTGAGGCTTCTTCCAGAGGCCACCTTTTCTAAACAAAATGGCATCTGAAGACAGAATGGCTAACAGCATGTAATCCTCTAGCACTAAATATAGTTGTATATAAAAATGACATTTACAGTTTCTCCCTTTACCATACAAAGGGAGAAGCCGTGTTACTTCATGACCACATTTTTTAATTGACGGAGGCCAGATTTTCCTGCAAAATGTACAAGATAACAGTAACATATGCCTTTTTTTCAATACTTTAAGGACTGTATTTGATGAGGTCCTGAGAAGACATGCAGCTATAATAATTATGGAATGTCTATGTAGAATACTAATCCTTCAGCAGTACCTTGAAAAATGTAGTTAAAATAGCCATCTCAGCAAGGAGCTGCACTGATTTGAAAAAGTGTGGTTTCAGTTCATTAGATCTGGGCCTTAGAAATACCTACTACCAAAAAGGTGGTGTCCAATAGTACTTGTAGTGTTAGGAGCTTCCTAAAAGTTATCAACCAGCTTCAGTCTTTGCCGACCTGCAGAATGGAGTGCTCTGACCTTCTCTTCATCAAGAGCTGCTGAGCTACGCAGCTATTCCTGTGGCCAACATCCAAAACTGAGAAAATGGCCAAGCACTGGCCATTTTCATCCGTGGTCCAATCTGAAATAAAAGTGAAGAGCTTCTTCAAAGGTCTGATGGAGGACCTCGAGGTCTCAATGAGGACTTATTTGCACATATAAGATCTTTTTATGTCTTATAAGAGAAAAACGTAGAGCCCAAGGACGCAATGCAAATCTGTAGAAAGCCTTTTCTAGGTCTCTATGAACATTTGAATAGCTTCCAGTCATCCACATAAACAGTACTCCTGTCTCTTAGGGCATATGGCATCTAAACGCCATCTCTTGCTTATTTCTCTGGGTAAATAATTACTGCGTTCTGACAGAGCAGTTTGGTGAAAGTCACAGAATCATAGAATCATCTAGGTTGGAAAAGACCCTTAAGATCATAAGGTTCCCTCAACGGAACAACACTCACCTTAGAAATGGAAGCATCTTCCTCTCCAACCTGAGCAGGTTGTGGCAAGAACCAGCTTTCACCACCATTACTTAGGGCTGACCCCACAGTAATACATTTGATTTGGAGCTAGTTGGAACGATCCTGAACAGAGCCAAGCATGAAGCGGAAAAGGAGCCTTGTGGACAGGCAGGTGTCCAGAACCTGAGATCTCTCCCTGGCACTTCTTTATTTCACAGCATGGATTTCTTTATTCTAGCAAATTTTAACTGAATGGCTTTATTGATGTACGGCTTATCAGTTCAATTTGAAGTCAGTACATTGCGGTGGGTTCATTCTTTCCAGGCAAACGCTGTGTTTGTATTACATGGCCACACTTGCAGAAAAGCATGGATGAGTGAATCACTGTACCTCCTGTTGAGGTCAGACATTTTGTCTGGAAATGAATTTAATCCAGACTTGAAAGGCTCGCCTGGAGTGATTTCTGTGCAACAACATAAACAATGTATGGTCAGTTATCACCTTCTTTGTACAAACGCATGCATTTCCCAGCAGCTGAAAAATTTTACTTTTTTTTTTTTTGAAACGACTGATCTTATCTAGGCTTCCTGGGAGATTCTGACCCAAACTCCTACTAGAACTGGAATTTAAAAGTAAACTTGGTCACCTTTATTCTATTGAATTAGCATGGAAAAAAATGTCTCTAATAATTTCCATAAAATTCACAAATACTGCTCTTTCAAACTTGCAGCTACATTCCCAAACCCATTTTAGTAGCTTTTCCTTTAACAGACAGTGATTCAGTGTATTTTATACCTCAGGTTAATTACATGCTGCTATATTAATTTCAGAACTTTAATTTACCTTGTGATTTCCTTTGCTGATGCTGAATAAGAAGGATGAGGGGAATAAATTTTACTGAGAGACATATTATTTTTAATCTTAGAGTTAGATGGGAAAATAAAATTTCAGTTAGCAACCAGTCTGACTTAAAGGCTTGAACTTTGTTCTGTATAAAAGGAGGACTATGAGACAAACAAATGTCTTAGTAAAAATTTTATTGTCTTTTATTGTTTTGCATCTTGCCATTTTAAGATAAAATATGGAATCATTTGCAATGTAATCTACATTAAAACAGGTATCTGCACACAAATTCCATGTTTCATTTGTGATATTTACTCTTATTGTTTTATTGTAACCTTTTACGACATTGTTCTGCTGTTTCAAGAATTAGATATAATGTTAATACACTGCAGATGATAGCCAACACTATAATTTATAGAAGTCGTTTAGCTTTGTAGAAGAAGAGACAAAGTATAGCTACACATCACACTAAAAATAATTTCATATTTTTGCATAAATTTAGTTGAAGGGAAAAAATGAAACAGATAATGTCATTCTTCTGTGTGATCTGTCCTGTATATAAACAGGTGCAGTTACAAAACTGCAATATCCTAATTTCTCAATATCTCAAAGTACATTTAAAGTTGCCATTGGCAAATGTTTCTGTGGCAACTTCTAAAACACATTTTCTGACTTTAATTCACCTCATGCATCTAATGCATGACTCACACTGAGACAGCTATTCTTTCTATTCATCCCAGGCGTGCCCAAGTCAGTAAGCAAATTTCCACCAGACTCAGTAAAAAGAAAAGCAGGCCTGATAGGGCAGATTTCCAAGGCTACTTAGTTATTGAACAATGTAAACAGAAAATTAATGAGATTTGCAGAAGTACCTGCAAGCTCAGGACAAAATTCCCATTGATTCAATATAACATGTATTAAAATACACAATCCTGCGGTGCGTCTTATGAGCTTGTTGATGAAAGGGGTTTCTGACACCATAATTGTAACCACTTCTTATGATTTGTACTACATGTAACCTTTGATTTGTACTACATATAACCTTTAAGGTCATTTTGTTGTTAAAAACCATTCTGGTGGTGATTACAAGTTATCCCACCATTTGCTTTCTGTATGACACTTCAAAGAAAAAAAAAAGTCAGAGAATTACCAGTCATTAATGAAAATGTTGCATCTGACTTATAATCAAAATAGTCACTGACTACCATTCATAGAACTGTTAATAGCCGGTGGGATGGAATGCAATGGAAGTGCAGAACATAACAAAACAAGTGTCAGGCAGTCTGGAGCATCTTTCAGTCTTTCAGTCTGGCGAATCTTGGTCCAACTTGCCCTGTTTTGTACAAAAGTGAGCTTTTCATAGGACAAGGAGTATTTCTGCTTTCTAGAAATATGAAAAAAAAAAATAGCCAGATACACTAGCAGCAGTTTGCATAATCTGATATGATGGATTCCATGCAGTTCAGTAAGGAATTTATTTCATAGCTTAATTACCAAAGGCCACTTAAGGGGCACCAGCCTATTATATTTACAGACTTTTTTTCTTGTTGCAATCTAGACTAATCTTGTTAATTGCTTCTTCATTTAAGATACTGTTAATTTGCCGAGATATCCACTATGGTCTCAGTGTTTATTACAGTATTATCTTAATCCTCACATAAATTTCTGTGAAACTGTGTTTTCCTTTAGTTTTTCACTAATTAAAGGAAACTTGCAACACAGCACACACTCTTTTTAATTTCTCAAATATTCTAATCCCTGAAAAGCCAGAGTAGAAACAAAAGGGGTGGCAAAGTTAGCTAGTTTTATTTCCTTGACTATCCTATCATTTCTGATGAACAGTCAATTTTTTAATTATTGATTGTTCATCATAACCACCAGTAATTCTGAAAAGAGCCAGTCCAGACAAACCACTGGCAGCCAGAATCAATTTAGATGCTTTGTCACAGACCCATTTTGTGCGATACTATAGAGTAATTCTGCTTCAGGTATTAGCAGCTGCCCAGAGTTCCGTATACACTAATCTTATTACTAAAATTTCCTGAAACTAAATTGCTATTACTAAAACTGTACCTGAAGTAAGTGGCAGCAATACTGTTGCTACCAGGGAGTAGCAAACATATCTTGTGGAGTTGCGCTAAAAAAAAATTTAGGAAATATATCTCAGCGCAGTCGCAATCTATTTCTTGATGGTCAGGACCAGCCTTTAGACAACTTTGAGACTTAGCAAGAACCTTGCAAGCAAAAGGCATTGCAGGATTAAAGTTAATGCCGTGTTAATTGGCAAGTGTTTCTAAACTATTGATAAAACCCAATACCGTATTTAGCAAAACATTGTTCACTTACAGATTGCGGAATTGGAAATTGAGAAAATGCAAAAGTGAAAATTGAAAAGACTTGAAGTCCCCAAGGACTCAGGATACTATAGGGTTAATTCAATGCTCACACTTTTGTCACTGGGAGAGGAATCGGTCCCGCTGCTGCAAAACACAACCTGAAAAAGCCTGAACCTGAAAAAGATCGGTCTTCCAGCTGGAGCCGTCAACCTCCAGCTACCCTCCTACGGTTTAGGAGTGACTCTAGTGCCTCTATTTCACAAATATTGTGGTGTCAAACAGGGAAGAAAAATGACGATCCCCGCTAAATTAGGAAATGGTTCCAGGGTGATTAAATGGGAAAGGTGTTTGATACGGCAGACTTTAATACAAAGCGGGAGATGTGCAAAGGAAGCTGTACGAGGATGGGGAAAGGCTGTCTGCTAGAGTGCCTAAGACGTTAGCAGGAGATGCTGGAAAGAGGAGATCAAACAGATCAGCAATTTTGGGGAGAAGTTTGAAAGAAACACTTAGTTTTCAGCGTTTTCCCCCGTGGCTTTGTCGATAATATAGATGAGTGGGTCACTTCTGTAATGAAGTGTTTCTACGTTCACGTTCTGCATATGATTTAGCTTCCAGCATGATTAAAAAAATAAATAAATTAATAAATTAAAAAAATAAATCAGGAAGGTGTACGTAGAGATGCCGGAAAACGGCTTTAAATTCAACTCTCTAACTAAAAATTTTTTCCAGCCTTCAGAGGCTGCTCTTAAGTCTCCACAAAACCCTGTACAAATCTCTTTGCTCCTTTCCTTACGCTCCACTGACGGGACGCAGCGACCGGGAACGATCTCGCTGGAGATGAGCCCCGTCCGTCGCCTGCGGCTGCCCAAAGCGGCACCTCCATCACCGCAGCTTCCGAACGCTCCAAAGGCTGTTTCTGGTGGAAAAGGAGCATAATAAAGTACTGAGTTTGGCGGGGGAGAGGAAGTAAAAAAAGTTTGTGAAGCGCTTTAAAACGTGGCGCTAATCTCATAGGCGCTGCGCAACCAGCTCCCCCAGCCTGTGTGCCAGGGATGTGTTAACGGGGGCTGTCTGTCGAAGGGAATAAAATCCCCAGGGAGAACCTCGTACCCAGCTACTGGGAACGGGTGTTCGGAGAGGACAGCGGGGAAAAGCCCCCTTCCTCCCCGCGGGCATCCTCTAAGGACGCCCAAACCTCCTCTTAACGACCCTCCCGCTGGGGGGGAGGGAGGGGAAATCGGTTCAAAACCCCGCAAAATTCACTTCTTGAGGCTGCCACCGTTCAACCTGGTCCCACCGGAGCAGGCGGGCGGGCTGCAAGAGGGGCAGGTCGCCGGGCAGGTCGCCCGCTGGGTCCCGAGGTACGGAGCACTGCGCGCCCGGGCGG
>VZSF01003022.1:387387-522281 GCA_013398295.1 Chionis minor
GGGACCCCCGGGCTGGGGGGCGCCCAGCCCAACGCCTCCCGCCCGGCCGCGCTGCCCAAGGGCGGGGGGGCGGCGGGCGGGCGGCCGCGCTCGGCCTCGCCCCCCATGTGCACGGGGCAGACGGAGATCAGGGAGACGTTCAAGTACATCAACACGGTGGTGTCCTGCTTCGTCTTCGTCCTGGGCATCATCGGCAACTCCACGCTGCTGCGCATCATCTACAAGAACAAGTGCATGAGGAACGGCCCCAACATCCTCATCGCCAGCCTGGCCTTGGGCGACCTGCTTCACATCATCATCGACATCCCCATCAACGTCTACAAGGTGAGGGGGAGCTGGGGACGGGTGCGGGAGCAGGGCCGGGCGCGGGGGGCTCTCCTCGGGGCTCCCCCTCCGGACGGCGCTGGGAGCGGAAGGGGGGGAAAACGCCACCCGCTTCTGTCTGGGAGTCTCCTGGGGGGGGGGCTAGACCTCATGCCAAAAACCTGCCGGAAGGTGGGATTCCGGTCAGCTGTGGTTGTCCCAAATGGCATCCCTCTCTGTGCCCTACTCCCAACCCTCCCCGCGGTCCGGGCTGGGAACGGGGCAGAGGTGTGTGCGGCTGGATGTCTGTGAAAGTCACCTGGAGACAGGTGCTGTGCCAGGGATAAGGGCACTAAATGCGATAGATAAACGCGCAGTGGATTTGTGGCTTCCTTCCTTTCCCCCGAGGACTGGAGGTTGGGGGGGGGGGGGGCCGCGCGGGAAAACCCTCTNATGGAAAACCCTGTGCTGTGGGGTGGGTACCCCTCAGTCTTTCCACTCGCCTGGGGCAGATTCAGCCCTACACTTCACATCGCCGGTGGCTGGGGTGGGGGCTTTTCTTTCGGGAGGCACCAAGCTTATTCAAACGGAGCCATTGGGATTAGTTTTTTACGCCGGGCGGTGGCGAGGCACGGTGCTCTCCGGAGCTGTGGACCCTTTGGCCAGTGTTGTTCCAGCATGGGCATCCCGGAGGGAGCGAGCCACCCACCCCTGCTGCTCTCCCACCTTCTGTCCTCTGCCCTTTGGTAGGACTTGCCACGCAAGGAGCACAACCTCTTTCTCCTCTACCCAGCTTTGCGCAGTCCAGTTGTCCTTAGGAATTCCTTGGGCAGCTGAATCCAGCCTCTAGTTACGGTCAGGCAGTCTTGGGAGGGATGCTGATGAAGGTGCCTTCTGCCTTGGGAGTTTTATCAGGCTGGGTCCATGAGCACCCATCTGTTACTGCGTAAAGCAAACATGAGAGCCTTCATCTCTTCCTCCTCCTCACTTCATACTCAGTTCATAGTGCAGAACTCTGGGGTTTGTTACTTTTAGCTTTGCGAAAGCGCGTTGAAGGTGCAGGTTTTGAATTTAGTCTTCTGTATCCGTAGTGATTACTCCCAGAAGCTGCTGAAATGGCAGAATCCTGTATCTTGATCCTTTTGAAGTACTGAAGTATTGTGAACCAGGGAACATCATAACTGTGTTAAATTCGTGAGTTGGATAATTTGGATGACGCACGAGTTCTTCAATTGGAGTTTCAGTGTTTTCCATACTACACATTTATCGTAGTTCTTGTGAGAGGCATTTATGGTTGGACTTGATGACCTTGAAGGTCTCTTCCAACCCAAGTGATTCTAAGTCTTCTGAGTGAGGCTGGAATTTATGGAACAAAATACTTAAAAGTGCATTTTCATTAAAAAAAAAAAAGGGGTATAGAAAAAAAAAGAATTTTTTATCTGTTCTCAGAAAAAATCAAAAAGATCAAATCAGGAACAGCAGCTCAGTACAAGACTTTGCAATCTCAACGACACTATTTCAAAATTAAATTGATGATAAGGTGCAGTATATATACCGCAGTTCTTATCTTGATTGAATGTCATCACGTATATCATTATGTGTAGGTTGGAGCGGGAGGAATAAAAGGTCAGCCTGCAAACAGGTAAATATTACACCAGCTGCAAGTCCAGGATTTTTATTGTTCTATTGATAATGCTGGGAGCTGAGCAATAACTCTCAGGTGCTAAATCTCCCACGCTGCTACTCATTTTAATGAAGAGCCCATAATAAAAATATACCGTCCCTAGCAAAAGTGAGTGAAATAGTTGCTGGTTTAAAACAGGACTTCTAGGGGAATGTACGTGAAAAAAACCCAAACACAAATCTTAGTTATTTTATTTATTTAATCACAATTTAAGTGATTGTGGTTTGAGATGATGATAACTTTTCATCAACTCTACATCCCATTTAATTTTACCCGCAGAGCAACCTTATGAGGGAGAATACGGTAATGCAATTAAAAGCTGACTACAATCACCCAGCAGTATGGGAAAAAACAAAGGCTAGCAAAGGCTCGCTTTGTAAATCAAGTATACTTAACATTTGTAACTTGGAATTTGAAACAATTTTAAACTGGATGAAACGGACCCTCAGAATCGCTACCAGATCCTCAGTTAGACAGCTGTGTGAAAAAGAATGTGAGAGAATTTTTCACATTAATAAAATGCCAGCAGTTTACTCAACACCACTTGTAGTGGAAAGTGTGAAAGTGTCCGTGAACGCTTTCCAGACAGACCCATAAAAGAGAACTCAGAATTTGCCCTAGGACCAGCGTTTTATTATGAAAAGTGATAATTGCAAAAGATGTCCCCTGTGCCTGTTTAAATTAGATGTATATGTAAGTAGCTGAAAAAATGCACGTATGAAAATTTACATCTCTTAAATTGAGGGTGTCTAAAGAAAAGCAGGTGTTACCTAGATTGTGAGGCACCTGCAGTCCGGTGTGTAAGATGCTAATTAGTCCATTGCACTTGACAGATTGGAATATTGATCGATCTGATTGGTAGAAAATGGAAATTATTGGAATCTGTCACACAGTCAGGAAACTGGGTATGAAATGAGGGCTTGAGGGGGTGTTCAGTTCCAGCATGCAGAACCTGGAAGAGCATTTTGGCATTCAGGATCCTGGTAAACAACCTATCTGGCTTTGGCTGAATCCCCAGAATGGGAAGCAGAGAAAAGTCCAAGACAATCGTTCTGCAGCACAGAATATTGTGGCAGCGTGGACACTTTGCAAAATTGCTACTAATTAGATGTGAAAGCCGTCCTGTGCCTGGTCAACTGCTTCACTAAACAGACTAAACATGTCTTCGTTAATTTGAGGCCACTAACACCAATTAAAGGTGTGAACATACGGAGCAGAAGGATAGAGTACATCGTCAGTGAGCTTTTTATGTCCTTTCCTGCACGTAATCTTTGAAAGACGAGGCAGTGGCAGCTTGTACACCTGACAATACAGGTCTGCAGTTCTGGAAGGCTTATGCTTAGTTTCCCAAATCAATAAAGCTGGCAACTCCCATGCGTAAGACACAAAAACAACATCAGGATTGTAAATTCCAAACTTAGATTAGCTCTGCCTCATGCATATATGTGTAATGAGATAGGAAACTCAAAAAAACCCGTAATCTAATATAATAACATGCTTTCTCTTCTGATATATAGACAACATCTCTCTCTCATTTTGTAATATTTATTCTCTTACATTAAATCTGATTTATTGTCACGTTCATGTGGATTTTTAACAGGGGAGAACAACCTATCCTCTGCACACTCTTGTGTGCCTTTCTGAACTCTGACTATGAATTTGCTATGACACAAATGACTGAGAAAGAATATCTACCTGGAAATACAGTTGCAGGTTCCTTTATCTCGGAGCACAATGGAAGAGCAGAGAAAAATTTCAATGGAAGGAAGAAAAACTGGTCTTTATCCAAGCCAATGATCAAAGGCCAAAGTCAGCATTGTAGGCAATGATTTTTGGGTGGTTTTTTTTGGGGTAGTGTATTTCAGGGATTATATAAAAAATATATTTAACTTTATTTAGCATTATCAAGCATTGGCAATTATAAGAAAGACAAGATTAGGGACTACATATCCCATCCAGACACGAAGCGGCCCCTTTGTTTATCCAGCTGTGCTCTAAAAAAGGCAGGATTTCCATGGAAACATCTTTGTGATGACCTTACTAACTCTTGTAGTGCAAATACCCATAGGGCATGCATCATGATAAAGCCAACCTAATTTTCCAAAAAAGTCAAGGTGCTTGTCTTTAGAAAACATTGTTACTAATCCATATTACAACTCTTGGCCACTGGTCCTTCTGATGTTAAAGATAACAGCCATTTTATTGGGAGAAATCCATTATTTCCTTTCTTTCGATGTCTGAGCCACTTCAGATCTTGCAAAGTTCATCTCAGAATTTCGTAACACAAATTATTGATCTCTGACCATATTAAGCCAGAAGTCTGTTTTGCTTAGGAACACTTTATGGTCAACAAATGCAGTTTAAAGGCACTAAAGAAAGATCTGACTTGTGCAGTGGAGAAACCTGTTTAGACTTTACAGGCAACGGGGGAGTAACTTTGTTAGATGGGACCAATCTACTCTGAAGTCTGATATGTGGGGTAGTGGAAATGTCTATATGTTGCTGAAAGTACACATACATAGTTTTCACAATAGGTCTCCAAACTGAAATATGATAGATTAGGTCGGTATAGATTGGTAAATTTAGAGTACTTCTTTCGTCATGTATGCATTTATTATGTATACGTTCACTTGAAAGATGCATTTGACAAATTTCAAAACACGTTTTCATCTTCTCATTTGATCTTTTGCTCCTGCCCTGTATTTATGCTTCCCAATCTGACAGCAGTGCAGCTTTGCAGTTAATTTTGACGCAGTCCTTTCCCTGGGATTGTGAGACTGCAGAAACTTTTGAGTTTGACAGAACGTTATGAGGTTTCTGTCATTTTAACTTCTTAATTCAGTGTTTTTTAAAAAATTTGGCTTTCTAAGCAGAAGTTCCTAATAAAGACACAGGAAAAGAGACTAATTGCATGCCTCATTTAAGATTTACAGTGTTTATTGGATGTATCAGTAAAACATTCTTAACTAGGAAGAGGGAACTACATTTTGTTGTCTAGAGGGAAGATCTCCACCCTGACCTTATAATTATTGTTACATATTACTAAGTTTTGTAATGCTGTCTGACTTAACCCCAACCGTAAGCTTAATTTCCTGGGCAAATTTCCTGTTTTGAAAAATGCGTGCTCCTATGAAATACCAAAAAATACGTGATCTGCATGACCTCTCCGTCTCAAAAGGATCAGGTGAAAAAGCTGCTAGTCGTTTCACAGATATATTGAACAAAATGTCGCTTGTGAATTAGGTGTACAGGTGTCGCCTGCCTGATTTCCCCTGTTGCTCTGCAGTCCATAATTATGAAAATCGAGTGCTGTCATCTAGACTTGTTGGGAACGCGCAGCTAGGAGGAAGTACGAATTCCTGCTCTGCGTTTCCGTGTGCGTTCACAGCTCGGGACTAGGACCCCGATGTAAACAAGTGCACGCTTTGCTACTTCTTCGTGCCCGCCTGCCGAAAGTCGACAGTAGTGGGTTGGAGCCGTGGCATCAGCCTTCTTGTTGGTGGCCACGGCGGCTGAGCCGTGGAGAGCAGCGCATGGTGCTCGCATGCTGGCGTCTTCCAGAAGCAAATTAGGAAGAACTTTCTGTTCCCAACTGCCAAAAGTGGACAGTAGTGGGTTGGAGCTGTGGCATCAGCCTTCTCGCTGGTGGCCACGGCGGCCGAGCCGTGGAGAGCAGCGCATGGTGCTCGCATGCTGGCATCTTCCAGCAGCAAATTAGGAACATCTTTCTGTTCCCACACAACCAAGAAAGGAAGCAGGGCAGGAACTGCAGTTCGCAGGTGTGCCTCTGAGTCACAACATCTCCTGGGGCTACTTTCGTAGCTGTGCAGCTTTCGCATCAGTTTAGGCTCAGATCCGTGCCTGCTCTGAGGAGGTCTCCTCTAGGAGTGCATCAGATGTATTGGTATGTAACAAGCATGATTTCACTTGATTCCACAGTGTGTTCCCTTTCCTTTCATTCTATTTAATTTCATCTTCAACACATTTCTGTGGCTTAGCAGTTAAAACTTTGCCCATGTAAAATAAGTGACTGTAAAACATTGGAAAAGGTCACTCGGAATACAGCCAGTGGTAGATTTCTCTTGGCATTTTACTGCTGAAAACATAACATTATTTTTCTCTTTGCTGCCACTTGGCAGTATCTCATGACTCCAAGTCACTTATCATTTGTAAAATGGCACTCTTTGTACAGACACCCTATTATGAATCATAAGAAAATCCTTTTACTCATACAAAACCGCATGAGACTACATCTATACTTCACTAAGAATAATCATTGCTCTTGTCCACAAAGATGATGCTCCCAAGTACTTTATAATGGATTTTCACTGTACTTTAAGGCAGTGTTTTGAGGTGATGGCAATAGAGGACAAACAGAAAAAAACGAGGAAGCGTAGTTCAGCAATTAAAATATCCTACTTTTTCCTTTTACTTTCTTTATGTTTTCAAGCTTTTGCTGCAAAGCATATCATTAACCACTAGCAATACCATGATAGAGAAACTTATGACTCACGCATTAAAAGGCTCAAATTTCACAATACATCAGCTGCAAGAGATAAAGGACGTGATTTTTCAATGCAACGCAGACAGCTGCATGTCCGTTCTGCCCCTGATTTGAGCTGGCTGAATGCAAGTAATATTTTGATGTTATGCTAAACCCAAGCTAATGCAGCCTTAATGCAGCTTTTCTCTCGGTAGACCGCATTCACTCATGTGCAGCCTCATTATAATCCATCCATACGGCTCCCAGACTGGAGCTGGCTCAAATCCAGTCAGCTTGGAGCACAGGTGTGACTGGCTGCACCTGAGTGATAAGCATTAGTTCAGGGCAATCTCCCATGTGTGGCTGAGTAGTTGTGATTTTAGGGAAGAGAGACAGGGAGTGCCTTGCACACGCACCAGCTGGTTGTAGCCAAGAGGCTTCAACAGCATCTGCCAACAGGAATTTGATCAAAGTTCTGAGTTTTTGTTCAACGAAGAAAAAAATATTTTTATTTTGAAGTACCTTTTTAATGAGCCATCTCTGGTTTAATATATACGTATGTACAGTATACAATAGATACTATAAAGAAGTATACGACGTACTTGCTACCCAGTCCTTGATTTCTATAGCCACTGGGTGTGGTAGGCTGGAGGTTCACTGCATGGTTGATATAAAATAAATTAGTCCAGGTGTCATTTGATTCTGTAGAGTGTACATTTAGAACACCTGTAATTATTCACATTACAATTTTAATAGGCGTTTATTACTATCACCCCCTTGCAGGAATTCAAAAGACATCCCAGGGAGAGGCTTTGCTGAAAATACTTTAATTACAGACTGAGTTAGTTTCCCACATCACATAAGTGAAAGATACTCTATGCTTATTACAACCTCAAGCCTACTTCCTCTGCTTTATTACTTCCCATCAAACTCTCAAGAAACATAAATCCTTAGAATTTATTTTTCTGCTTCATTTCTGCAGAAGCATTGTACTCTTTGTCTTACTTAAGTAGATCATTGAAGAAATAGATCAAAGCTGGTCCATGTTACAGTTTTGCTACTGCTGGTCTTCTAAAGATCCCATTTCAGTACAGGACTAAATCAGATTTTTGAAGGTATTCTGGTTTCTGAAAATATTGGTGGGCATTTCATAGGGATTTCCAAAAGCACATGGTTATAAAATGTACTTGACTTTGTGTGAAAATAAAATGATACTTAATTTATAACAGGGCTTTTCAAAAACTGTTGTGGACCATGTACCCTTAGATGCACACGTATGTGTGCTTAAGGACTTTGCAGAACCAAACCAACATGAGCAGGCAGCTGTGTGGCTGTCTTCAATCATTTTGGTGCCCAGCAGGATCTATACAGTATGATGATCTATTTCTTCTTTTCTTGCATCCTGATTAAATGAGACATATGAGGAGACCTGAGCCAAGGGAAGGATTTTGCAATCTCTTTTGGGTAGTTATCGTTCTTTTTTCCTCTCCTTTTCTGTTTTGTAGCCCTCTGTCTGCAACAGATCCAAAAGGCCTCATTTGAAGAAAGTTATGAAAAACAGAGATGGGCTTAGATAATGTAACTAATTACAGAAACTCAGAAGTTTACTTTTGTATACAACGATTGCAGCTATTTATTGGCATAAGCTCTGTTCTGGAGAGTCTTGTTTTTATGAGGAACTGGAAGATTTGGCTGCTGCTGGGGTGTATTTGAGCCATTGGAGCAGCTCACAGCAGAGTACATAGATTAAATGTTTCTAAACTGAAGCTACAGGCAAACAAACAGCTCATAGCATCAGCTGTGAGGAAGATGCTTTCTGCATCCGGTAAGTCTTGTCCCCTAAATCAGCTAAAATGTACTGCTGGGGATGTGACAGATTTCCATTAAAGTGTGTGACCCAAAGTGCAAGTGAACCAGCCTGACATTCATTGTGCTGTTTTCTTTATTCTGAATACGGAGATAGTCCTTCAGGTATTGTTAAGACAGAATCATTGGAAAACTGGTCAGTAAAGATCTTCAGGGCAGGATTCGTCTGATCTGCCTTTACCTGCTGCAAAACATTTAGTTCAAACTAGCTGTTTTCGATCCCTGAGTGTCCAGTGGGTGCCTTCTTTTGTTATCAGATGGTCAGCTAAAAACTATGGGATACATTGCTCTCTTCCCTGTGTTGCCTGTGGATAAAGCCAAGAAAAGAAGAGGGAAAACCTCACCTGCTCAGCCATTTTTCACCATAAACACTGAGGTGGTGTAGTTAGAAGCAAAATGAGTGGAGTTTGTAGGACTTAAAAAGTCAGGTCTAAGCCTTGCCTGGCCAGGGAGTGACTGTGAAGCTACTGCCTAGTTTTTAGGACACGCACCTTGGGGACTCCCTTGTGAAAAGGTTCTTCTTGACTTAAGTTTTCCATGGTGGAAAACAAAAGAAAGGAAAAAAAAAAGCAATTAAGAGAAAAGTCTTCTGTTGCGTCTGTGGGGGTTATTTTAAAAAAATTATAAATTTCTAATTGTCGTTTTCTTTTCACAGCTGCTTGCAGAGGACTGGCCTTTTGGTGTTGAAATGTGCAAATTAGTACCTTTCATTCAAAAGGCATCAGTGGGCATCACAGTATTGAGTTTGTGTGCCCTCAGTATAGACAGGTGAGACCCATTTTTTCATCGAACTCTTTTTCTTTTAATTTCTTGTAAATACGGTCATTGGCTCAAAATCACCTTTCCACTCAGCTGCTGTAATACGAATAAGATGAGTTTAAGTCAATTAAACCAGGTGGTTTTTCTTATCATTTTAATCTGCAAATGTGTGCTGGTTGCTTCAGGTACCGAGCAGTTGCCTCTTGGAGTCGCATTAAAGGAATTGGAGTGCCAAAGTGGACTGCTGTTGAAATTGTACTGATCTGGGTTATATCGGTGATACTGGCTGTTCCAGAAGCTATCGCGTTTGACATGATTACGATGGACTACAAAGGAAGGAATCTTAGAATCTGCCTCCTTCACCCCACGCAGAAAACTTCCTTTATGATGGTAAGATACTGACGTTTATAAAACCACAGCTTTCCACAGGAGCAGTTCCTTTAATCTTCTCGGTGTTGTGTGGATTGCAATGGGCACAAGTGTATGTGAAATGTAGATAAATATAATGTTCAAATGAAATACCGACCAATTTATGAAGTTAGAAGAGCACTCAGAAACTTTTGGAGTTTTGTGGGCTTTGGGCATGTTACCGTTTTGTCCCATTTTCTCGTCTGTAATGTCCACCTTACAGAGATGCTTTTGAGGACAGAGAGAGCGATTAGTTATAGAATACTCCCCCCAAATGCTCAACATTCGACTCCTCATAATGTTTTTGCTTTTGCTTTCCTTCTAGTTTTACAAGCAAGCTAAAGACTGGTGGCTGTTTAGCTTTTACTTCTGTTTGCCACTGGCTATCACAGCATTTTTCTACACTCTCATGACCTGCGAGATGTTACGAAAGAAAAGTGGGATGCAGATTGCTTTAAATGACCACTTAAAACAGGTAAAAATTTATCACTGACAACTCTGCTGACTGTAGAGAGGATGACAATAATAGCTTTACTGACTTTACTGCCACATCATTATTCTGTTCTTGTATGATAACTTCAAGATTGGCAAGACTGGACAAATAGTCTCCTAGCAGTGATGCTGCTGAACTCCTATATATATGTGTGTGTATATATATATGTATATATATATATCAGAGCCCTAAGAAACTTAAAATTTTAACTGACGATCACAAAACTGTTTTTTTTTTGTTTAGTGTTAATCCTTCAGGTTAAATGGTTCTTATTTCTTCTTTACAATCATGAGATGGATGTTTTGTAATAAAAACTAGGGTCGTGCTGTAATCTAAAAAAGGTGGTGCTATAAAATTGTTGATAATTTTGAATCAATTTCATGCAGAACTGTAATGAGGTTAACAGCATATGTTACCAGAACAAAACACACTCCAAAATACCTTCTAAGTAGTGCACCAGAGACAAACATCATATAGCACTAGAATTAAAGTACATTTGTACTGTACAGTATATTTGTGCTCCTTTCCTCTTAACTTCGATAAAGCTGTAATTGAAATCTCCTGGGGCGTTTAAAATAAGACCTGAGATCAAAGCACAAGAAAATGCAGTTGAAAACAAGCTGGTATTTGCAAGTGATTCGGGACATGAGTATGTGGTTCATTTTAATTTAAACAACTGTTTTCATGTCCTTGATTTTTCATATTATTACTCATACTTTTTAAAATTGGAGATACAGAGAATATATGCAAGACATCTAAAACAGTAGAAAAGATTAAGGATATGTTCCAAGAAAATAAGGTAATCCGATGTTCTCCTAACTCCTATGTTGATAGGGCTTTTATTTTGTTTATTAAACATTTGGATGTCAGAAGACAACAACAACCAAGAGAGAGACAGAAACTATAACACTGTTCTGTCCAATTTTCTTTTTCAGAGACGTGAGGTGGCCAAAACTGTGTTCTGTCTGGTACTTGTTTTTGCCTTGTGTTGGCTCCCGCTTCATCTAAGCAGAATATTGAAACTCACTATTTATGATCAGAAGGACCCCAACAGATGCGAACTTTTAAGGTGAGACTGTAAAAATACCTGTGGCCAGCTGATGTTCTCCATAAGCGTAGTTGGATTTCCTAATGGACTAGTTTACTCTGTGTATCTGAAGTTCTCCCTGCTTGTTTATCCAGGACAGTCTGGCTTCACTCCAGTAGCAGAGCCAGGAAATTATGAGGAATCCTCCTGTTTGCCCTGTCTTCCTTCTGATCCCTTTTGGGACTCTTCTTCTGTCTTGTGGTCTTATATGGGTGGAGAGGGAATTTCTGTCCCCGTTTTCCCTTTCAACAGAACAGTGAGGATTAAATCTGTGAAGGAAACCTCGTCAGTGTTTCCTCCCACAAGTTACAGTGGCTGAATCTTCTGAAATTACTTTCATGAGAACGGTCTACTGCTGCAAACTTTATTATTGAGCACAATTGTTACCCCCATGAGTTAATCCTGTTGATATAAGCCTCTTTACTATTACATTTAATAGTTAGTCTTGGTTGAGTGAAGCTGGGTCCAATTTTCATAGCTGTAAACCTCTACTAAGCCTTTTCAGAGAAAATAAGAAAGTGTCTCACTAATTTTAATTTCCACACAGCTTTTTTCTTGTGATGGACTACATCGGTATCAACATGGCTTCGCTGAATTCCTGCATCAATCCGATAGCTCTCTATTTGGTGAGCAAAAGATTCCAAAACTGCTTTAAGGTAAGAGGCTGCTGGGAGCTGCTTCTCTGGTTGAAAGATGATGTCGGCAGTAAAATTAATTCCATAACATGCACAAAGTGTTTTAAATGGTCATTACATTTTATTTTAAATTCTAACTGGGTTATGGTAGGTGTTCTCTCCCTCTCCTGCTGAAGCTACATAGAAAGGAATTAAGGATTCATGGGGACAAAAAGAGAAAGCAAAAGAGAAGAGCGTACAATAAACCCTCTCGGCACCGTGCTAATCAGTGCTACATCACTTCCCAAGGGGACTTGGCCCCCAGCCACTTCGAGAGTGCTGCGGAGGCAGACTCGGAGCGCACTGCAGATATTCACGTACCTGTATCCTCTGCAACCCAACCGGGAGGACGCTGACCCCGGGTTTCCCCCATCCCGAGCGAGCACTTAAATCAGAAGGCTGTTACCTCAGGCAGAGGGTGCAAGTATCTACTCGTCCCTTTCCAGTGACAACCTTTTATGAGACAGACCTGTTTGTAGTTTTGCCTTGGCTTGAATGAAAAGTCCTGGGCACTAATTTTCCACGTAGGATTTGAGGCCCATCAGTCCTTCAGCCTTCACTTCTGCCCAGGAAATGTCCAGATTTGGGCTTTTTCCTGGTCCTTTCTCTTCAGATGCTGTATCAGGCTTCTTACGCTGCCTACCACAAATTCTTTGATTTTTATTTTCTTGCCAAGCACTTAAATGTTGGCCACTGCTTAGGCTAATTGCCTGGCTTTGCAAATTCCTTGCTGGCTCTGTCTTTCCATCAGGAGCTTGTCAGCTCTACATCTAGTCGCGTTAGGGTATTTCCCACATCATTGTGACAGCGCAGGTTGCAGACGCTTTCGCGTCGGTGTCGTCTTCCCTGTTTCACGTTGCTGGCTCCGTGAAAGAGTCACTGGAGCTGAGAGATCTCACCTAAGAAATCTGTAGTATCCTGAGCATGAAAACAAGTGGGTGTGCGGGATCCCAGATGGACTTCCAGCACCCAAAGGCCCGTCAGCGAAAGGTATGCAGTACATCTCATAAACATTTGAACTGTATGTAGGTTATTGTCATTCTTCTACTTAGTTCTCTTCCCCCCGATTATTTAATCAACTAAATAGCACCATCTTGCTTAGAAGGTATAGAATATTGTGCATACGGTTTTTTTTTTTCAAGAAAGATTGTCAGAAAAAGGACAACAAGGAGCCCAATTTTATTTTTAGATGCATTTAGAATTGCAGACCGGACTGGGAGCAGTATGTGCGTTGCCATTATTATATATACCTCAATATAACTCTCCCTGCCCTCCGGCACTCAGGTTGGTTGCTCATGGGGCATCTCAGAAGTTAGTGGCCATTCAAGCAATCCAGAGCTTAACCTCATTTCTTTGCTTATGCTGTCATGCCAAAATGGCAGTGTGCACACTATAAATGTCTTATGGGAGATGTACTGGAGAAAGGCAGTGTTTCGGTGCCTCGTGCCACATGCACAAAACAAAATGATGTAAAATGTTTATTCCTTTTATTTTAACAGTCATGCTTGTGTTGCTGGTGCCAATCCAAAGATCTGTTGTCCCTGGAGGAAAGGCAGTCCTGTTTAAAGTTCAAAGCAAATGATCACGGATATGATAATTTCCGCTCCAGTAACAAGTACAGCTCTTCATAGAACAAGCATAAAAGGTATATTCTCTTACATTAATGCTGTTGCCTTTTAAAGTAAAAGTGGCAATTACTTTTAACGAGACGGTAACATTTAGAAAAATCTAGGTTTGTGTTTGCACAAAAAAAAGAACATAAAAAAATAATTGTCCCAAAACTGTGTCACATTCAAAATCACGGACATTTTATAAATCGTCATTTATGGAACATGAAGAAAAGCATAGAAAGAACAAGTCATTGTTAGCACTTGAATACATCTGAATCAGCACTTCCAAATGATCCCCGCTTCCTGTACATTAAACGATCATTTGTATTCGCTATAACAGTTGTAGGAACTGAAGTCACAGTAATTACTAAGCAGTATAATATAACGTTAATTGGATCGAAGCCATTATTATATATTACTCAATATATTATCTTTTATAAAGCAGATTAACCACCATCACTATTGTGGTTTGGTTTTTTTTTTAATGAAACATGAAATACTTTGTAATAGAAGTTTAAATGTAAAAAAGTAGCATTTTTATCAGGGGTGTCATAGAGTTAGCTAATATTAAAGGATGCAGTTAAGTCAAAAGTGCATGTCACTGATGATTGTTTTTAAGTATTATTGTTGCAAGGAACCTCCTAGGGTCTCTATAAATACCGTTTTGTAACCGCTTTGTGTGTTCAATGCATTGGGCAGCACTTTGGGTATGGTCCATTTCACCATTTCTGCATTATTAGTTTTTAATGACCGCGGAGGAGAGAAAACTACACCAAAAGCAAAAATTAGTACTACTAGAACTATGCAAATGATGGCTAGTATTGGAAACCAGCTATTTTTAACTGAAAACAAATTGTTTGTATCCCATGTAAACAGTGGGCATTCAAGAGCCTGAAGGTTCTTTACTCGAGATACTTTTGTGGCAATTTACAACTGTTCTTGCAGTCCAAATACTGTCTTGGGGAAAAATCCTTTAGCAGGTGGAAAAAAATGTAACCAAGGAAAACGGAGGGAGAATTTGAACTTCTGTTTTCATTTAGAGTTAAGTCTTCATAAAGAAAATAATTCACAAACTGTATTTCTAGAGAACAGTACTATGTAGCACACTCATCTTCAACCTGTTTTAAAATATGTTCTACTTCGGTAGTTCCGTATTTATGGGCTTAAGAAGATGTGTGATTAGTTTCTGCTTCTGTAAATAGTTTAGTGAAGCGTAATTAATTATAAAGTGTTAAAATATGGGCAGGACCCTGTGAGAAAACGGAAAGATAAAGATGCCTGTAGTAAACATGATGTGTGTTGCCGGGAGCAATGCACGTTTTGTACATACATGACAGGTCATTCTTTGGCTTTTCATTTCCTATTAATTTGTTACAGATGTCCCCAAAGACTTATTAACATAATTTGTGCACTACGGCATGAGTTTTTCAAGAAAAAAATGTCACATAACATGCTTTTATAAAAGACATGTTTTCAATAGGCACAGTATTTTATTATAATAAAAATATTTATCAAAACTCAGGAATTTTTTTTTTCTTAATTTCCAAATTTCACATGGAAGGATTTTTACCTTTTTTCCCAGTGTTAATTAACTTCAGATTTTTTTTTTTTTAATGAAGTGCCTTAAATATGCTCAGGATGAAAACAGTTTTCATTAAAAACGTTCAGCTGACGTTACCTGAGACGGGTTTCATCTCATCTGACTTGAGGTAGCTACTGCTACCTTGCAGACAGCTAAAATGTGGAGAGGTGAACCCCATTCCTGATGTTGCCCCATCAAAAGCTAAGAAGTGTATGCTTGTATCATCAAGCTGAGGACCTACGCACATGCATTTTTGAGCATGGGCACGTGTGTGTTTGTGTGTGTAAGCATGTGTGCAAGTGTGTACGTTGTCTGCCATTAGGTCGCTGTTCCCATCTTTCTGCAGCACATGCACCCGACTGTTATAATGCTGAACTTTTATAAATAGAAATCTATTTAAAGTGTTGTTCTCTACATTTTTACCTTAACCATCGTGGTAACTTTCTCACGGTAAGCCGTGAATATCACTTCACCCTGCCTGCACCTATTTCTGTGAAATGCGTTTCATCTGTTAAGGATGGATAATCAGTTAAATCCTAAGTTTGATACTGATCAGTGTTATTTTCATCAAGTTATACCATTACAATATTGTACATATATAGTATTATTATTTTTATTTAAAATATAGCTGTCGTATTGGCAAATGTGTAACATATTTTTCATTTTTTCCTGGACTAATTCTTTGTTCAGATGAGTCCTGCTAAGTCCGACATTAAGGTTTTGCAAATAAAGACCATATATTCTGCCCACTTTTTTTGAGTTAATATGTAGGTATTAGTACACGTCTTGTCTTTTTTTGCAGTATTTTTCAAAGCAGTATTTTTACTGAAGCTCTCATGTTCTATAATAAAAATTTTCAAAACATCTGCTCTCATAGGGTTAAAAAAATACTCAGGAGAGCTCCAGCGCATCTGTGTTCTAGCTAAGATTGAATCCCTTAATACTGAAGATGGGCATTTTCTAAAGTCCTTAGTACAGGTCTATTCCTTCAGCCACTGAAATCAAAGAATGTTTAACCATTCAGTTCAGTTGGAGCAGAATTAGGGCGCAGCAATAGATCTGTAAAAAGCCTAGCTGACAATTGCTACCTAGAATAAAAAAGCCTAAAAGCTAAGTACTCTTTTTTTTTTTTTTTTGACAAAGGAGTTGTTCAGAAAAGTTAGGAACAGAGAGTAAAATCCCCAAATCCACTCCTGGGGTAAAACAGCCAGTTTTAAGGCTCTCTAAGCCTCAAGCAGGGACTCACAGGTAGCGGAACAACGGCAGAGGGGCACGTGCATCTTTATAGGATTTTGATGCTCTCCAGAGCAGTGTGACAGAGTATGGGTCATCTGTCCCAATGGCCTGAAGGGTTGACACAGAGTGGCTTGAGATGAAAAAGATAAACTCCTGAGAAATCGTATCACATCTCTGTGTTTTGGCCTTCAGGTAGTAGCTAGATTTTACTTCCCTAGCTGCTCCAAATTCTGCCTGCAGGCAGCTCTCTTGGAGTTCAGATGGTATTTCAAACTGGGTGGACCGAGTTGGTACACTGGTACTACACCTCAGAGAATCAAATGCCAATTTTGATGGTTATGGAGCATCTGCTGTGAGCTGTGGCATTTCACTGTCCAAAACCACTCTTAATCAATACATGGTTGGCTTAGCAAGAGAATGTTGTACGTACTGAAATAATGTTACAAGGATTTTTTGCAATTGTTCTGTATAGCTATGTAAAATAATTCTATATTTCATTTTCTGTGGTCACTTAAAATATAAACTTCTGTGGTTCAGGCAGTGTAAACATACTAAATTACCAATAAAATATTTGTAATTTTGATTCATTACAAAAAGGCGTCTGACCATTTTTCTTCTAGGAGGTCCCATTTAATTGCTAGACAGTGACAGTGATGTAAAAAAGAAATAAGCAATTCAGAACTACAAGTCAAAGCTTTTGAGTGGAATAGTTTTATATAGCTGCAAACTGGAGAGAGTTCAGACTTGCATACGCGTTGCAAAATTGTCCAATGTTTGTTGGAACAGTCAGTCATGCCTATCTTTGCTCTGTTTGTTTTTGCTCAAAATGTCAGTTGCAATCTCTTCTCTACACACCCATATATAGTCACAAATCCTCCTGTGTTAGGGACATCACAAATAAAAGGCATGAAACTTTAGTTCATTAGTTTAGAAGTGCATGCACTCGATGCTGGAATATGCCTCGTGAAAACCGTCGTTCCTTTGAATGCTGACAATGTAATTTTGCGCATATTTCAATTTACCTTTTTTTAAAGCAGTGGAAAAGACTATCAGAATAAATATATAAATATGCTGTAGCTGATCAAATACATAACTTTATATTCTCGTAGTATCTGCACATCCCAAAATGTGTTTGCTGCTACTGCTGTTTTCTTCCAAAGAGTTATTAGATTTCCCTGCTCAGTTGGTGGCCTGCTGCATCCATATAGATTTGCCTTTTTTTCGTGGTCCTAGAACCTTTAGCACATAGTTTCAAGTTTCCTGTGCCTGGAACAGAAGAACTCATAAGGATGAGATCCCTTGTAGGTAAATACTCAATATCTCTCATGGCCTCTTCACTTCTTTCGGTTCATCGTTGGTCCTCAGTAATGCCATGGTCTGAAGTCTTCACCAATCACCCCTTACAAAGAAGCATTTTTTGCGTATTTCTTCTGAGATGCTACAGCTTTCTACATGTAGGCCACAGTCTTCACAGCCCAGCTAACTTAATCCTTTGCCACAATTCACTTTTCTAACTCTTGGTCCCATCCACAGTTTTATCTCCTGCAGTCTTGGCTCTTTTGTTTAGGGGATTAACTGCAGCTTGTTGTCAGTTTCCTGAATGACTGGAACTTACATAGCAATGTGGATATACACGTAGCTTATGTTCTTCAAACACTGGCTCACTAACCGCTCTTGAAAAGGGCGGATTTGTTGCTCTGGTGTTGGTGGAGCAGGATGGTCCAACTGGCAACCTGTGGCTGGGTTTGGGCCACAGAGTGGTTCGCTTTTCACTGCCCCTTCCTGCAGCCTGTTGCTCAGACCATCTGGTTCTTGTTGTCTCCTCAAGAAGGCCCAAGAGTTCTCCATGTACATGCTGTGTGTTTCTGTTCAAATTTCTAACCCAAGCTGCTGAATGGGTGTCCACATCAGGAGATGAAGAGAGACAAAAGGATTCAAAATGAATCTTCGGTTTTCTGCTGGTCATGTTTCTTCTCTGTCAGCAGTGGCAAGATGTATTACATAGGTGTATTACATAGCACCAGCAGTCAGATAGTTTAGTGGCTTGCAATTGCTAATTTAAAAGTACTAGCATTAAAACCCTGGCATTCGTTTGGTTAAGTACTCTCATTTAGGTGTGAAGGAGGTCCCAAAGCTCACCCTCACCACTGAAAAGTCACATCCCTCTCAGTCCTCTTTCTTTCTCTCAGACAAGAAAACTATCACTTAGAAAGAAAATTCTACTATAATTAAAACTTTCAGAAATTGATATTTTACCTTAGTAATCAGTATCCTAAACTTCCACAAAATCTCTGTGACAAGCCAAAGATGTCCTGATTGTGGGAGGTAGTATCTGGAAGGAATATTACTGTAGTGATGTGTTAACTAGTTAGATCATAACAGCTCAGCAGGGAGCTATGTATGTTCTGGGATGTGAGGCTGCATCAAAATTTTCCGATGAGTAACGTGGAACATACCACATTAATATCTAGATGGTGCCTGTCAGTGGGTATCTACAATTATAACTTCACTGTTGCCATGAAGCTTCCCATCCTCTGTAGCCACCCTAGAAGAGGGCCCTGGAAAAAAGTGTGAGTCAAAACCTGAAACCCAGTAAAACCTGAAAGGAAACCCTGGTAAGGAATTAGGGTAACCATACCTTCTTCACAAACCACGTTTTCCAAAACTTGCTTTCACTTGTTCTCTTTGCTCTTGGGGGAGCAGGGCTGGAGGGGAAGCATTTGTTGCCCTTTTTCCTTTCTATGACCTTCATTTCCCAAACTTTATATTACTGGCTCACAAGGCCTGGTTACCCTGAAGACACAGATCCCTGGTGAAACCAAGGGAGTCAGACAATGGCTCTCATTTGAAGGTATCATGAGAAAGAACGGTGACAAATCCCCAGGATGCTCACATCTTCACAAGGACAGGTTCAACGCACGCCCAGCCTTTGCAGGGGCAGGAGAGAAACATGCCAAGCTAATAAAACCAAAGCCAGTGGATTTAGTAAATTTTAGTTGGAGCTGTAAGCGAGACAGCAGAATTCATGAAACAATTTTTTTTTTTTTTTTTTTTTGATGACACAAAACTGGAAAAAGAATCATAATTGCTAATGGGTGTTCACAGGACCAGACTGGAGCTTGCCAAAGGTATAGGAAGCTTTTGCCTGAAATGCAGCTACAGCAGGTAGCAATTCCTACAAATTTGGCCCCATCGGTCTTCTTAACTTGCTAGCAAAGATGTAGCATGAAAGGTTCACTTCTGCTGTATTTGAATACCTGACACCACCTGCAGGAACCAGACACATCCACTTTTGGTGCGTATTCATGTGTACCCAGATATGTATATGTACATGTTTATATATTTATACCTCTCTGTACAAATAAAATATATTACATATTATGTAACATAAATTGTGTGTTATACAGAGTATTTTTCATGAGTTTTGTCTGAAAAGGTTGTTTCAAAAAAATCAAGCATTTTTACAAAACTATATTGATCTGAATAAAACCTGGCCCACTGTCGTCTTTAAAAAAACCCCACTTCTAGTGTGTTCTATCACTTTGATCCATATTTTGAATTTTAAGGGTTTTTTAAATATATTTAGAAACAATTTTACATTAGTTCGTGCCATAATATGAGTAATGTAAACTACATATGTCACACATCTAAACTATGAATGCCTGCCTAACTATTGGACTAGACTATTGCATTTTTAAATTTTGTGTTCGTATGCATTAATAATAAAAGCCACTGAGCACTGAGAGAAATCTTTTTGTTTTCTGGCTTGGATATCGGTTCATAATAATAAAAGTTTGAAATACTGACAAATCTTGTACTACTCACACTGAATGACAAAATTATGAAATGTAATTAGAGTATGTATAAACGTTTATTAGGTGGTATTCATAAACCTGAAGTTCCAAAGAGCAAAGGTTATAAAATAATTTTATAATTTTGTTACTTAAATAACTGGTAATTGAAATATTTCATAACTTTAAATTTTGTAAGTTTTATGATCACTATGCTAATAGAAAAGCTTTTCTTTTTCCCAAAAAAATTTTAGAACTTTATGGAAACAGACTGTGAAATGTGAAATGAACCACAAAATTGATACTCTGTTTCAGCCATCTCCACAGGTTATGAAGATACTTCCTGTAGGACTGACTACTAAAATTCTCTTGTTAAATTTGTTTACCCAAATTTCCTCTTAAAGAACAAACAGACAAAGAACATGGCAAACCCCTTAATATTTGCAACTCATTATTGGGTAACTTGGAAGCATTTGATCTTTTATGAAAGTGTTCACACTTAAGGTGAGGTATTTCATTTATAAATATCTTCACAGGAAAAGCAATGTCACAAATAGGTGAAGACATTTGATATTTGTTTACATATGTATGTAATTTATGCAGGAGAATTCAATATAAATTATTTTTTAGTTGACTAAAAAAATATATTTGTAGTATTTAATATGCAAGTCAAATGTATTTAAAGTACTCTAATCTATGCATATATATGTTTTTATCTGTGTGTTTACATACACAAATACACATATATTACCTAAGCCAAAATGTTTGTCACAGTAAGAGAAGCAGAAAAACCAGAGAAGGTATAGTTGGCAGTAAAAATACCGTAAAATTCTGGTATGTATGATTTTCAGAGACTTCCACTGTGCTTTTGCCTATTCGAGAGCTTACAACTTTCGTAGAAATAGCCAAGTTTTCCAACTATTCAAGGTCAGACCATGATTACTCCTGTCTTTCCAATGAGTTGTAAAACCCGGAGTAGAATCATGTTTCATGGCACCCTGACAAAAGCGCAGGATTGCCAATCGTGGGCTCTTGGCCAAATTCCAATTTAAATAATGACAATCTGCTTCCTCTGTTCCCCTCTCTTCCCATCGACTCCAGCGTGGCTTGGAAGAGCCGTACTGCCCGGGTCTGCGGTTTCGCACTTTGCGTGGAGACATCTGCTCTGTCTCACGCTGGAGGTGGCTGCATTTCAGTGCTAGAAACTGGGAGCCTTGTGAAACCTTTCTTGGTTTGTAGAGCATTTGGGGGCGTTTCAGAATGAAAAGCAGAATTTAAATGTGAAATCAGTCTCTTAACACTCAGAGTTTCTTTCAGTATATGTCAACTCAATGTTAAGTGGATCTAAATCACTCCTTTTTTTACTGACTCTGTTAAGGAGTTTTATAAACACACATTTTAAAAGGCTTTTAAATCTTTGTGTATCTTTTATTTGTGTAGTTAGAAAGATTTATGATGATCTGGAATCCATTAAATAGTACTCAAGTACTTTGAGTAAGCATTAGGCATGTCTACAAGGCTGAGCGTAGATAGCCAGGAGCTGCAGAGCTCGGTGTGCACCAAGCTCAGGCTGATGTAGTTGCATTGCTTCCAGAGCAGAAAAGGTTAACTTTGATTCAACTCAAATTTTGGGTAGAGGCAGCTAGTGTCAGTCTGCTTCCATCCATGCAGGTGGATCCTAAGTGAGGTGTGACTACTTACTAAGGCAAGAATGTTTGAACCATTAGGCCATACAAGATCATCACTATTTCTTGGCTGCTTTATTTTAAAAAAAAAACAAACCAACAACAAAAAACCAAAAAAAACAAGCCTTGTTGTTTTCTTCTATTAAGAAATTCCAGAATTCCTAATGGAAAACAAATTATTTTCCAACCAGTGATGTTTGTGAAGTAAAAGATGGCTTGGAAACGAACTAGATTTGATTGTATTTGTTTGAAAGAATCAACAAAGAACTGGCAATATTGGTTTTAAGGTATTTCATGATTTTAATGTGCTTTTGGAGCATCTGACACATAAGGAGAGGTTGAGAGAGCTGGGGCTGCTTAGTCTGGAGAAGAGAAGGCTCCGGGAAGATCTCATTGATTTGCATAAATACCTGATGGGGAGGAGTAAAGAAAGCTGAATGAGACGCCTCTCAGCGGTGCCCGGTGATGAGACAGAAGGCAGTGGGCACAAACTGAAACACAGGAAATTTTGTTTACAAAGAAATTTGAAATTTCTTACACAAAAAACATTCTTTAGTGACAAACTGGAACAGGTTGCTCGGAGAGGCTGTGGAGCCTCCATCCTTGGAGATACCTGAAACCTGACAGGGCACAGCCCTGAGCACCCTCCTCTGTAGGTGACCCTGCTTGGAGTGGGGTGTCGGAGTAGCTGATCTCCTAAGGTCTCTGCCAACTTCAAGGATTCTGTGATTCAAATGTGGTCTATTCTATCGAGTATGTAATTCCTATCTGAACCTAGAAAAGCTGCCACTGTTGGAGAATGGGCATATGATCAGAGAGGTTACTGCATTAGAAAAAAGTGGAGATGCCATTTTTGCCCCTACCTCTCTCTGTTTCAGTGCTGGTCAAGTCTTTTCATTAGTCACTTTTCTTTGACTAAAAAGGTACTGGGAGATTATACATGAAGAACTGATGTTTTGATATGTAGCATTGGGTAAGAATAGATGTGCTTACAACAAAAATAGTGAACGTGTTGGAAAGCTTGTCTTACAGTACACCAGAACTGACTTCCTTGTGGGATAGCTGGACAGATGAAGTCAATGAAAGTTTCCCAGACAAAGATGTGGTGATGTGTAAAAGAACTGACAGGACTTTCTTAGAATATGCCCTTCAGGGCTGTAATTTTTTTAAGGGTACCATGGGAGAGCTATAGTGTGGTTGACATGTTGATTTTATGAGATGAACAAGTTGAATTCCACTGAGTATTTTATTTTATTTTGGGCAAATGCATGTCAGGTATAGTGCTAAGTAGGTAAGTTTACCTTTTAGTTTAGAATAAATATTCAAAGTCTGCATGTCTTCTTTCTGTAGACTAGCATATCTGGGGTTTGTCTATCCTTTTATATCCTTCAACAGGGATTAAGTTATGATTGTATCTCTCATCGTCTTAACTCATTGTATAGTAATATGAAGCCATGATCTCTCAAGATTTTCTTTTTCTGAATAGATTTTTTCCTATACACTGATTAAATAAGATGAACCTACTGCAGCTTTTGGAGAGTAAGAAGCAAAATAATTTCTTATTTGTAAGGTGGCACTGGTGATAATGTATACACTTTCCTCCATTTTGTCCCATTAACAATTGTATGCATTTAGAGTGACCTTGAATTAATAATTCCGTTGTTCAGAAACATTTGATTTAGTGGGCTTCTTGAAAAGCAGGAAGGAAGTTGTGAAACGCACATCATACATATACACAAATGTCAAGTACAGTTAATGAAGATAAGCAGATGCATTCCTTAATAGTAATTAAACAAGAGGAGGGAACACATTGTCCACTTTGATTAAGAATTTTCTCTTCAAGTCTCCCTACCTGTCAAGGCATGTCAGTTCCTTCACCTCATCTATACCAATATGCTTTTTAAATTATTCCTTAAAATATGCACCACATCAAAAACAACACCAGACTTCTGTGTAATACAGGATTATAGATTTGCAGCTGCAACTGCAATGTAAGTACTTAAGATTGTGACTGATTTTGCTCTAATAGGCACACAATAGACATTCACAAACTATACACAATATTTGAAATATATTAAAATCAAAGTTATCTCACACTGAAACTCTACAAAATATTTATCTCCTTTCAATATGTCCCAGAATGAGATTTTTCTCTTTTTCCAATGCTAAAAATGTTAAATAATCTTTGCACCTCGGTCCATTACCACCCGCTGATCTTTCCTCCTTGTAGCAGTGTACGCTACTAGCCTTTACTAAGTTTCATGCTGTTGACTGCAGACCACCTTGCTGATCTCTGATTCATCAAGACGGATTTGAATTCTAATTATCATCTTCCAGTGCAGTTTCATATTCTGTTTCATATGCAATTCATTAAGTGTACACTATCTATAATCATTCCAAGTCAATTGTGCAAGCACTGAACAGAACCATGTCCGCAAATGATCCTCGCTAGGACTTACTTGAAATGATCTACCAACTTGACAGAGACAGCTCCTGTTTCAGAATGGTTTTAAAAATATGAGAGTTTATAACAATCTTATCATGATTACTTTTTAGATAAATCTTCAGGGTATTCATGAGGATATCATGTGAGACAAGGTCAAAAGTCTTGGAAAAGTCAAAGTGTAACCTCTAAGCTCGTCAGTCCTTACTTCTTTCTCAGGTAAATCAAAAACACCATTGCCCCAACCTTCATTGCATATACAAGCACTCTTGCACAGACCTTTCTTTCCGTTCCTGTTCACTCTGTTTCTGAGACTCTGGGGACTTCTGCCCAAACAACCTTACCGCTCTTGAGTTTGGACAACATGGATTGTGAGATGCAGTAGGGGAGGAACAGAAACTTAATCCTACGGCTGCAGTGGCGATCCCAGCAGGACACGTCTTTCGAAGAGCTGTGCTCTGTGATCTCCCTTTCTCTGAAGCAGAAGACAAGCAGAGTTGGTGTCCTTGTCATGGCTACTGCTATGAGCACAGTTGACTGCAGGTTTTGGGCCTGAGGAAAGAGCTTCTTGCTTGTGTGAGAAGGATGGGATCCACAGTGCTGAACTGAGTAGCATTCAGAGGAGCTGTGTTCAGGGAAGGGAAGGGACCTTGGAAATCTACTCTCAGGGCTGCCGCGTGGGCAGCTCAGTCAGTTGCTGAAACTACAACAGAACGACTTTCTTGAACAAAAAAGACAGAGGAAACAATTTCTGATGCAGATAGTTGCTATGTAGATTGTATCCAGTAGCTTATGGTCCTCAGACTTTAAAAGGCACACCAGCCCCTGCAGTCATGGCACATGGCCCTTAATATAGCACAAAAGCCACTTCCGGGTGCCACAGGAATTCTCAGTGGCATTCTACTGCCACATGTCTGTTGGATATGCATTGGGCACTTTGTGATGGTGTGGACTCCATAGGTTCACGCAGCAATATCCTCATCAGACATTGGAGGACACTTCAAATGGTAATGGATTTAACCTACTTTGAAACCACTGAAATTGCTCTAAGAACCAAACTAAATCTCAGGAAGTGAAGAAAATTGACAGGTTTATTTCAAAACCCACCCTACTGCTCTGAACCAAACTGCTGTAGACAGAGACAGAAGCACTTACTTTAGGAAGGCTGATTCATGAGACACCTAAAATTTAGATACAGATAACTTTCTTAGCCTACCTTGGTTTAACCCACATATGCTTTCACTGTTTTTATACCCACCCTCAGCCTTCTCTCCTCTCTGCTTTTTGTGTAATGCCTTTTTATTTTTCAGATTATTAAAGTGCTTCTACACTTGCATTTAGTGAGAGAGCTGTGATTTGAATTCCGAGTTTTCATTACATATTCATGTATTTGGGTTGTTTATTTGAGGAAAGCTTTTTAGAAAGATGTTTTAAAGTTCCAAGTGACTATAATATCTAGGAAACCCTTGTTTAAGGCAGAAGATGTAATATACACCCCTAGCCCACATAGGTATCATGGAGTAAGAAAATGTGTGTGGAAAATTCCAGGGACAAGATCCAGCAATGCAAATAATTACTTCCACGTTGCAAATATTTATTTGGAGTAAATAAAGAGTGAGAGAGGTTCTGGTGCGATGACTCACCTACTGACGGAGATGCTAAACAATTAAAAACAACTGTGAAAAGGTCTCCATTAGGTTTTTGTTATTTCACAGTTTTTCACAGAAGAGTTATCCATTTTCTTGTCATCTATTTCCTCTTCTCAGTATAAATAACGTTACAATAAACCCTCTGTTCAATGTTCGCCATTAAATGATACAAGTAGGAACATCACAATTCTAAGAGCCAAAAAACAGCTAAGAAAACCAGGAATAGTGTGTCATAGTGTGGCTAATACGTTAAGAGAACCAGACACCCTGTAATGTCTCAGCTATCACTGCTGTCTGGATACATAAAACAGTTTAAAATACCACAACACAACTTACGGTAATGATTTTACCTTCATTAAAGAGAGAAGCACTTTATTGCAACCATTTTTTTTACTGCATGAAAATGTACTTGCTTAGAGACTATATTGAACTGTACATACATCAAACAGCTGCACAACCCTGGTTTGTGTAACGTCAGTTCCACAAAGGGAAGCAGCGTAGTCACATTACCACAGATGATTGACTGGCCCCTGTGCATGACATGGTTAATTAGCCTGAGCTCATCACCAGAACAACAGGGCTGTTCTGCTTATCAGATCTAAGGTAGCATCATTCCTATGTCATGCCATATAGATACAGATACCAGCTCTCTCGGAGCACAGTGAAGAATGGACATATCCATACAATCATAGTTAAAGGGCAGAAGGGCTCAAACATTGTTATCCAGTCTGATCCCATCAATGACAGAGTCTACAGAGTTTCACAGGGTTATTTCTGCTTCAGGATAAGTAGTCCCCTTGAAAATTAAAACTTGTCTTTAGAGGAATGTCCAATCCAGATTTAAAAACTGCCAGTGATGCTACACTTTTTAGGTGAATGAATTTAGCTACTAATACAATAGATTGTTAAGAAAAAAAAGTGCTTTATTTTTTGCATGAGTTTTTAGCTTCACGTTTTTGACAGAGGAGCTTTTCAGACCTCTGACTGCTGGACTGAACAGATATTTGCTATTTGTCCTGCTTTTGTGTACTGTGACCAGTCATCCTTGAGTCATCACGTTGATAAGCTAAGTAGATTGGACTCCTGGGGAATTTCCAGGTCTTTAATATTCCCACGGCTTTTCTTTGGCCCTTCTCCAATTTATTCACATCAATCATGAATTCTGAGCGCTAAAACTGGACACGCTATTCCAGTAGCAACTGCTTCTCTGCCAAATGCAGCAACAACTTAACCTTCCACTCATGTCCAGTGGATACACCTAAGGATAGCATTTGCCATTTTTTGTCCCTCTGGTCTCAATAAAGGGTTATGATACACCCTCTTCAGAATCATAACTTCACAGGGAAGTCTTCTCCCCTGCTTTTATGGCTTACATTTTTGTTCCTCTATGTTAGACCCTCTATTTGGCTGTACAGAAATGTCATTTGTCTGTCTATTCTTGCTTACCAAGTGTCCCTGGGCACTCTTTATCACTGATCTGTCTCTTAATTTTTCTCTCCTGTTATTTGTATGTCATCACCAAATTTTGTCAGACGAAATTTTATGCCCCATTCCCCTCTCATTGGCAAAAATGCTCAATGACACAGAGACAAAAATAGCCCCATCTCATGGACAACATAGTTAATCAAACAAGCCACAGATTCACTCTTATTTACAGTTATGTATGGAGATAAACAGGTTTTCATCAATGTAATGTGTGCTGCATTGATCTGTTTTTCTGTAGCGTGTTAATGAAGATATCATGCAGTGCTAAGTCAAACCTCTCTAAGAAGCTTCTCAGTTCTCCAACCAATGTTGGATCTTCATTCAAAATATTCAGTAACTTTGCAAAGATCTATTTCTCTTGATTTCTTTGATTGAAATTGATGATATTAGCCATTCTTAATATTTATTAATCAGTGTATGCAAACTCAACCATTATTTCGCCTAAGACAGTGGTCTAGCTGCCAGGCCTGCATTATCCAGGTCTGCTTTTTATCCATTTTCTGTTTTAAAGTAATGGCACAATGTTAGTTTCTCTACAGTCCTCTGGAAATTCCAAGACTTCTTGAAAATCAACACCAGAGGCTCTTTATACTTATCTCAACACTAATCTTGACCAGGGTTTTGTTACAAGGTTATTGGAACTGCTAACTTAAAATCATGTGACGCCTTGCACCTGCTAGCTATCCATAGGACCACTGAAGGATATTAAATCATCATCACCCAACAGGAAGACATCATTCATGTTTCTCCACAGTCCATAATACAGAACTGAAACACTTATGGAATGCTTTTGCCTTTTCCGTGTCAGCCATTGCATTTCTATTAGGGTCATCTAGCCTGTATTATTGTTGGTATTGGTTTTGTTTGGATCTGCTCAAAGAATACTTTATCTTTAACACAGACAGTTACAGACTTCCTCTTCCATTCCTTAATCTTCTTTCATTAATTTTCTTTACGTGCTGGCTTCTGTGTTGTTCACTGATAGCCACTCATAAATATGTCGTCTTTTTTATTATTTGTTCTGCCCTGATTTCTCTTATATCCAGATGCTTCTCTTCTTAGACAAAACCTTCTGTCTTCTTTGGAGAACTGTAGCTTTTCCAACATCTAGTAAAATATTTCTAAGCAGGTCCTAGTAATCATTCACATTTCTTTTCATATTATTTCTTCAAACTATATATGCATATCATATTGAATTGTAAGATACAGCACTGGGCATAAAACTAGGAGATGCAGATTGAATGGCAAAGGCTCTCAGATGAATCAGGTGTCCTGCCACTTCAACCAACTGCCAATGGACCAGCACAGGTTTAACAGGAGCAAAGGAACTCAAAGGGATCTACTTACCATTGCTTTGTACAGAAAGCAGTGAAAGCATCCCCATCACCACACAGCAATACCACCATCATGTAAGCAAAGGCATACAGGAATGTTGTACTGAGGAATTAAACTCACAAATCCATGGCATTCAACAGCTACACCTTCAAAACAGCATACACAAGACCAGCGTCAGGCATGAAAACAATTTATATTTCTATTAAAAGGTAGTTGCGATCCTTGGAAGTCTTTTTAATAAGATTTACTATTTGTGCATGCTTAAAATATATTTTGACCTCTGTAAGAAAAAAAATGGCAACTTTGTTATTTAGATTTGTTGCTCGCTTTGAGGCAATGAGAGGAAGCAACAAGAAAAAAAAATAATGAGGAATCTCTCATATAGTACTAGTTTGTTTTTATTCTGGTTGTGGTAAGAAGATGCTTTTAGCGTGCATGTTTGGACACATACCTGAAGGCTACAACTTACCTTGCTGTCTAATCCTAGGAAAGGGCTCAGTATCATTTCGTTCTTTTTCTTGGCTCCATGTATCTAGGCTGCCAGCACATACGCTTCCTGTAGCACCTCTGCAAATGTCATCTCAAGGGTTACAACCCCCCGTTGTCCTTTTGATGTGTGGCACTAGTGCTCTTCCACTTAGCCTTTCATGCCAACTTGTTTTGGTGACAGCAGCCAGATGCACCACGTGGAATTCACTTCCACTAACTTCAGCTATCTGCAGTGCAGATACCTTCATTTTGGATGGTCATACTAGGTTTGCTTTTTAGTCAGTGGAGAAAAAGAGGCACCCTCAGACTGAGGTCCATTTTACCTATTTTGAAGATCTGTATTAGAACACCAGAGGGGGCCTACTATTCTCCAACAATAAAGTTTATACTTTAGCAGTGAAGGGAATTTAAAGGGAATATCTCAGATGTAGATGCTCATATTTGGGTCAAGGAATACCACTGATGCAGTCTTGCAGCTGCTCTATAGGTAGATGAATTATTTACTTAATAGCAACAGAGCTGTGCGACTTAGCTCTCATTCCCTCAGTGTGTCAACATCTTACCTAATCCTGTACCTGAGCTTTTGTGTGCAGCTTGAATTTTACATTGAAGAGGAACACAAAATACAATAGTCTTATTTATAGAGGCAAAATAGTCTTACTTATAGAGGCAAAATATGTTGGTTTTTTTTTTTACATGGGTGTAAGTTTAAAATCATACAAAAATGACAAAATTAAAATCAGACTCAGCACTATGATTTTAAAATGTTGTCATCTTTTCTGAAACATAATCTGTATTTTCCTTCTCCCACCTCCAGCTGTAGTGAGGTATGCCTTGAATTTGTAGCTTCAGCAGTTAAAGTCCTAAAACCACAGCTTTTGTTGAACGTGGAATGTTTTATTTTGAAATAAAGGATGTGCATATACAGGAACTCTGAGATCCTTAGAACAGAATACCTATAGTGATAACTGTTACTATTAGGATGATTTGGCAATTAGCTGATAAAAACAGAGAATAAACTGAAACATAAGCACTTACTCATCTCCAAATAATAAATTTAGCAAACTAAAACCATTCATCTTTTCTGATACATGAAATCTGTCAATAAAATAGTTTCATGTATTTTTTAAAAAAAGCATGAATAGGTGTTAGAAAAGTTATATCTTTTTCTTTCGCCTTTTTATACGCCTCTAGTCTACATGCCAGCACCTCCAGAGACCCCTTCCTCTTTTTTCAGGACCTGTGGATGCCTACTGCTCTCCCTTTGTCCACACAGTCAGTCATTTTATTATTGACGGCAATCAGACTTGCTCAGGCATGATTTACCCTTGGTAAATGATATTCTTGTCCATCATATGCCTGGAAATGGTCTACAGGAGGATTTGCTTCACAATTTTCCCATAGACTGAGGTGACACTGACTGGCCTGTAGTCTCCCAGGTCCTCTTTCTTGCACTTTCTGAAGATGCACATGGCATTTGTCTTCTTCACATCTTCAGGAACCTCGCACACTCTCTACCGTCTTTCAAAGATGATGCTGAGGAGCAACACAATGACATAAAACAGCTCCCTCAGCAATCTTCAGTACGTTCTGTCCAGTCCCATGGTTTTGCATATGTCCAATTTGCTTAAGTGTTCTCTAATTCCAGCACACACTATCATGGGTAGCATTTCTCTCCCCCAAACTCTGCCACAGAGATTCGGGAAGCCTGAAAGCAGACCCGGCCAGTAAGAACCAAGGCAAAACAGACACTGAGGCAATCTGTCTTTTCTACATCCTTCATCATCAAGTCATCCATCCCATTCAGCAGGAGATCTGCATTTTTGTTGGTCTTCCTTTTGCTCCCAATGTACTTACAGAAATTCTTCTTGTTGCCTTTCCTGTCACTCATCAGTTTAAACTCCAGCCAGGCTTTGGCTTTCCTAGCTTCATCCCTTCAAGCTCAAGCAGTGCTTTCCACACTCCTCCTTGGCCCATCCCCACTTCCACTTTCTGCGTATTTCCATTTTGTGTTTGAGCTCAGTCAGGAGTTCCCTGTTCAGCCAGGCTGGCCGCCTGCCACACCTGCCGTTTCCTGCACATCCGGATGGTCCTCTTGTGCTTTGAGGAGTTGTCCCTGGAGATCACTGCCCTGCCCTGTGCCTTTGAGTGAGGGCTTGCTATGGAAGGCACTGCAAAGATTTTGGCATTTCTACAATTCTCCTAGAAGAACAGTTTATGTTACCGTTTCCTAATCCACTTCAGACAAAGCAAACCAGGTAAACTGCTTAAACTAAAGAAATCAGTCTAAGTAATTTTTCCTGAAATGAGTTTGGGAGTACTCACAAATCACTTTACTGGCTGGATGTAGGGCAGTAAATGGTACAAAGGCGCTAACAAACAGCTGGAGGGAAACAGACCACTGAAACTCAGTGAATGTATGTCTTCAGCCCAAGCTCAAATTGACAATACTTAGAGGAAAATTAGGAAAGGTTGATCTGGCACAAACCAAAGTGAACATTTTTTCAAGTTGTGTCCCAGAACCGCCACCCCAAGACATAAATTTATATATGTATGTGTATGTGCAATAGTTGAATGAATAATTTAAATCCATTTTGATATTTTAAATACCTTATGTACCTCTAGATTCTTGGGGTATTCTGATACTTTATCTCAATGTTGCTTCTTGAAACTATTTCATTTTATATTAAATACTTCAATATTAATTCACCTGGGAGAATGAAAGGTAATGAGGATAATTCCAAACATAGATTTTAGGTCAGATGAGTGGCAGAAGTTGAGATCACCTCAGACAAAGGTAATATATTGAAGTTACAGCTTCATGACCTGGATTATGGGATAAGCCCTCAACTTTCAGAAAAAAACTAGGATCACTTTTTCCTTTCTTTTTGTGTGGATAAAGTCCTGAAAACATCTGCAAACTAAAAATGACTCTTATAGTTACCATCTGGTCTTGAACTAGTTGTGTCCCCTCCTCCTGATCCTACTGGATACCTGTACTGCTGGAGCTAATTGCATGACTTCTCCAGCAGTGATTGTGGTGACTTTTGGTTGTCCTCACCTTGCCAGCGGGTTTGGAAGGTTTGAAGAACAGTAGAGCTGGAAGAAACTCACTGCAGTTACAGGTGAACCCTGTCATTGTGCAAAATCACAGTTCCTGGCCTTTAACATGCCATTGCCGTGTTGCTAAAAATGTGTCACTGAGTGATGTGTCCTAGTGACTATCACTGACAACGTGGTGGTTGAGATCCTCTTGGGAAGCAGCTTTTCCCAAACCCTCACCAAATGTGACATAGTCTTTATCAAACCCTTGTTGGTGCACCTTCTCCATGAGTGGTCTGGGTCTCAGTTTATTAGGACTATGAGAGCTCTTATGGTAGGCAAAGGCTGGAGGAGACTTATTTACTGGTCCCTCTGGGTTTGGCTCTGTGATACATCAGAGACTACCTCAGCACATGGGTGCTGTGAGATACTTCTGCCAAAATCTCATGAGATGATCAGGGTCATAGAAACATAGAATGGTTTATGTTGGAAGGGAGCTTCAAGATCATCTAGTTCCAACCCCCCTGCCATGGGCAAGAACACCTCCCACTACACCTGGTTGCTCAAAGCCCCATCCAGCCTGGCCTTGAACACTTCCAGGGATGGGACCTCCACAGCTTCTCTGGGCAACCTGTTCCAGTGCCTCACCACCCTCAGAGTGAAAAATTTCTTCCTGAGATCTATTCTAAATCTACCCTTTTCCAGTTTGAAGCCATTATTCCTCCTGATCTATCTGTTACCAACGAAACAACAACCAACCAAATTTTGTATTTGCAAATCTAAGTTAAATTTTCAGTTAATTTCAGTCACATTTCTGACAAATAACCAAACCGACAGGTGAAAACTTTATTCAGTTCCAGCCTTATATTTATAGGTTATTTATTGTGACAGCTTTTATACAATTCAGCCACAAATAAATTATAAACATCAGTGCTTTGGCAAACAGCTAAATGCAACAATTTTCCTCTTTATTTCAACTACATACACTTTTTTTTCAGTTATTCCCTGGCTAAAAATTCTAATGTTCTCTCCACTGTTTGTTTTTTCATAATGATTTTGCCATTGTTAAGTGTCCTCCCCTTTACTGGAAATAACATTTCATTTTTCCCTCACTTCAAACATCCTAGTCTGCAGATGAGCAGGATACAGAAAACGGCACACCTACTTACTGAATCTAAACATGCCCGAGTTATCATGACATCTTCAAAGTGCTCCTCTTCCTTCCACTCTGCCCCCCACCCTTGTTGCCACATACATATTACAATTGCTTTTGATGTCAATGTGTCTGGATTCCTGGTTCTAGTGTCAACCATCATCTAGGATACTTAAAAGAAAAATTGAAAGAGGAAGAACAAGTCAGACTAGGCCTATGTTTTGTTGTAGGAAGCTTTGAGAACATGAATCATTTTAGACATGGGAATAACTGGATTAAAGTCAGGGGGGTTTAAAACCATTTGTCTTAAGGAGCCATGAAAATAGCTTACAAGATCACAGACTAAGAGCCAAATCTAGATCCATGGTTTTGCATACTTGGTCCTTAGAGCTATGTTAGAAATCAGGACCAAAATAGATACATTAATGGGTAGTCTAATCAGGTATCAGCCATTCTAAAGCGGAAGTGGTGGTTTTTAATTGACTAAATGCAGGTGACTAGAATAGTTTCTGCACTCTGCCTACTCTCCCCAGTGTTTCTTTTTGTGTGCCGTAGTTGACGTGCTCAGTGTGATGGATGGTGAGAAACATCCCTGAGGTCTCTGGGTAATGTCCCACAGATCTTTCCCCCACCACTTATTGACCAACCTAACGCGTCTACATTCATGGTGATGTTTTGGATACTGTCCTGCATCTGTACCAGTGAATCTGTCTGCTTCTAAGCGTGCACAAGATTGCTACCATTTTGGCACAGCTGAGCAACTCAGCATATATCTCATGTTTACACATAAGTGGGATTTTAAATTATGCCTGTTTTCCAAGCACTCAGTCTGGCAGGCAGACTCTGCACACATAACACACTTCTCAGGCATCAACTCCATGAAGAATATGGCAGTCTTGACCATCTTCCTGCTAAAATTCAAAACCAGGGTATTTGCTATGCAAAAAAGGGTATTTACTATTCAAAAAACGTTATTCACTGTCTTATTCCCTTTCAGCCCTTTACAGAGCAACTCAGCAGACATAGTATCTTCTAAAAAGCGGCGGGGGGTAGACTGTTTTCAAATGTCAGTTTGCCTTTTCTCACCTCTAAAAAAGTATACCAGACATCAGGCTGCAGGCTGCTGGTGTCAAGAAGCAAAGATTATCCATCCCTGTTGTTCATCTGTGCCGCTATACAAAAATTAAAAATGCAGCCAAGATTGATTAGTCTGGAGAACAAGCAGAAATCAGATTACTCTTCGCCAGCAATTAGGGCACTCACAAATGTGGAAAGCTGGATTCTCATTCCTGCTCCCAAAGTCTGCGTTTGACATAAAGCAGTCACCAGCTAGCATGAGCATTGAGTGCATTCATGATTTCCTTTTCTTGCTAAATTACGCAAAGCCCTGAATGTAAAGAAAAAAACCCCAGTGAAATCTATCTGTCTTCACCAGAAAGAAAATGCCTCATCAACATATTACAAAAGTCATCACAAAAAAGATGGGTTTGTTTTCTGTGACTAAATAGTATCTGTTCAAGTCTTTGTTTAGATCTAGGAAGGTAAGGTCATTGCAAGCTGGTCATTAGAAATATTTAACTCAGGAATCAAATTATTTTGGATTGCTATCTGTATTTCTTGTATTGCATGAATAAAAGTAGAAATTCACTAAGCTGCAATTTGTGAGGCAGGCTAGGGATTAGTTCTAAATTCAGATTTTTAGTGTGGCATAGACAGAAAAGACACATCAGTGTTAACATTGGCATAGATACCCACAAATCTAAGATAGCCAATGAACAGTGTCTTTTATTTTTCTTCAAGCAAACTGTAAATAAGACTGCATCTACCTGAATGTCATGTGAAAGATTGCCTTGCAACTGGGATTTCTGTCTTTGTGCTTGTCTTTATTTGTTCTTCTGCACTTAGAAGATTTTCTAAACTTTGTCTGGGGGTTTTAATATCTGGGGCCTCTACAAAAATATTTAAATTCAATTTAATTTCCAGTACTATATATTGTGTTTTTCCAACTCGAAATCAAAATAAGTAGGTCTTAAATTTCAAACCACAAATTGCAGATAGGTGTTCTTTTCCTTTAAGTAAACTTATTTAACACTATCAAACTTTGAACACTAACCGTGGAGAGCATTGCACCTTCTTGGTATACTGGTTCTTTGGGCTCTTTTAAATAGAATAATTAACTGAATTTGACAGTATGACATAATGGATATTGTCAGTCCCAAATCCCAAGGGTAGTCAATAAATATATTGTATGCGTATCTCCAGAACACCATGCAAAACATCTGCGAAAACCTAGCCCCTGCATCCAAGGGAAACTGCACTCATCATCACATTAGTAAAGCCAGCAATAGCCTATCTATACTGGCACCTGGTCTCTCAATAGTGTTGCAGAGCAGTCTGCAGGCAGCAGCCAGTGTTCCTACTCCAAGGCAGAGGAACACCACCTCCCAGGCTATACATTACACACAGCTTTCCCCTGATCCAGGCAGCAAACAAAGAAGTATGCTGGATTTTTACTGTTCCTCAGAATTCCTGAAAAAACACACAGTTGTCCCTGGCCATGTTGCTTCCACATGGCTTCATTTTCTGCCTGGAAACTTAATTGTGGGAGATTTAAGAGAATTTTGAATCATAGAATGGTTTAGATTGGAAGGGACCTTGCAGATCATTGAGTTCCAACCCCCCTGCCATAGGCAGGGACACCTCCCACTAGACCAGGTTGCCAAGATTCAGTATGGGAATCCTGAATGATATCCTGATCTTCTGTCTACATAACCTGGATTTGATTGCAGCATGACGAGAGATCAACTGCACAGGAACAGGAGAACATGTCCCACATGCAGTACATTCCATGTTTACTTTCACACTAATGGAATAGCACCAAAAAAAAAAAAAAAAAAGAACAGGAGGTGGAGGGGTCTCCTCCAAGTATTGAACTAGAATCCCTACAATACTCAGTAGGTATAAATCTGTAAATGATTAGTAGGTCCTCATTACAGTTTTGGCCCATGCAAATCAGGATTCTTCCAAACACTTCCCAGATGTTAGCGTGGGTCAGGGACCACTCCGCATAGATGTAGTGCAGTCACACTAGTTGAGGGCTAAGGGAATTTGGCTCTATGGCTGCAGGCCACTCCAGGCTAGTGAATGCTTACAGGTACATTTAGCTTATGTGCCTAAATGTAGCATATGGCAACATCTATGCTACTAAGTAGAGAGAAACAGAAAGTGGGGTCAAACCCCAGACTCTTTAATGGCACCTTTTTCTTACTACCTATTTATTAGCTTTCCTAGACATGTTTTGAGTTGCTCATACTAGCTCCCTTCAAGAAAAATCTGTAGAGAAGGGCTAACACTAAGCAGTTTGTATGCTGGACCATCTCTGCCACTGGTCTTCAGAACTAGGAAATAGCCCATGGTCCAGTTTAACTAAGTAAGGTATAACCTTAATTGACAGGGACATTAGCATCCCATAGGTATGACGGAGGTACTGTTAATACCTGATAGCACACTACAAATCAATCCCAGAAAAGTCAGTGAGATACACTCTTCACATGCAGCGTAACACAGGAAGATAATGTGAATTATCTTAGTCTGAGAGAAAAGAGACAAAATGAGCACTGCCTCACTTCCCAACAGACCATAACGTAGCTAGAGAAGATCATGCCTTCTGTTTTTCATGTTGAAGCTGGTGCACCGTGCAGAAAGGACCACAAGATTAATGCAGCCAGAGACAGTACAAGAAAGAAAACACCTCCTTCAGCAGATTAGGGACACAAAGGCTCCCCAAGGGAGTTTGTGTTGGGATCCATGTATCAAGCACTGGTATAATCCTGTAGTTTATTAATAAAAAGTGGTTGAGCAGTCCCAGCAGAACCGAGATGAAGCCAGATGCCCTCCTTCCATGAATTTCTCTTCTTAGGAGGATTCAGAATCAGCGACCTGGTTGACACCGCTTTATCCCACAGGCTGTCTTTTGCCACAGAATCACAGAATGTTTGGGTTTGGAAGGGACTCTGGAGGTCATCTGGTCCACCGCCCCTGTTCAAGTAAGGCCACCTACAGCCGGTTGCCCAGGACCACGTCCAGGTGCCTTTTAAATATTTCCAATGGGGGAGACTCCACAAGGGCTGTGGGCAACCTGTTTCAGTGCTCAGTCACTCTCACAGTAAAAAAGTGTTTCCGGATGTATCAGTTTGTGTCATTACCTCTTACCTTCATCCCTGCACAGTGGATTCAGCTTTAACAGCAAATGAAGGCCATCCCTGCATCTTTACTTTGGCAGTGATTATATCAAACAGCAACTATGGATTCAAAGCTCTTTATAAAAAGAAGGACTTGAAAACCAAAGGTTCAACTTCCTAACTATTTCATGAGAGCCATGTCCTGCCTCCAGCCACATTATGAACCGAACCCTGTGTTGTCCATATGCTCAGAGGAGCGCAGGCACCTATCAACTCCAACTGGGTTTCTCTTCATTTCATGCAGGTACCTAAGGACTTTCCAGATATATAGGTTCTTACAGTCCACAGGAGTCACTTAGGTACCACAACTGGTAGGCTTAATGTAGGTAGGCCCTATGTATTTTCATTGGCCTGTAAATTGATCAAAGAATGCATCAGTAGAAGACAGACATTCCTTGACAGTATCGGATGGCAAAAAGTACATTATAAAATAAATTGCTAATAGTATCTAGTAAACACATCATGTCTTCAACACTATCTTACTTTATTGGAATGTAAGGAAGAATAGAAGAGATGAAGACAACTAGCAATTACATTAATAATTTTGTTTATTGCTCACTAAGTTACTTTAGTCATCCTGAACGAGACTGAATGACCAGTTTGGCAAGTCTCTCTGAAGAATGGGTACTTAACATTTAACAGAAGCATTATTAGTTTGCCCTTTAATACCCCCTGTACTTCAAACCTGACAGCAGTTCAGCAATCAGCCTCCTCTGCGCTCAATCTAAATCCCATTAAAGTCAATGCAAGTCTCTCCCATTTTAATGGGATTTAAATCAAGCCTTTAATCCTCAGTGTCTGTGTCACTGAGAGAGAAAATTATGAATGTGGGTTTGTGATGTAGATACTGCTGCAATGGGAGGTGAGTGGTAGCAATCAATGCAAGAAACTATGAAAAAATACATCTTTCTGTATCTTCATTATTGATGAGAGCATAAGGTCTCCTATCTTATAAAAAAAACTACAGCAAAGTAAATATTTAAGATGTAAAATCTTGAAGCCCTTCACTCTGTCAAATCTACACCTCAGAAGGGATTCATCTGCCCTAATGAACTTGACTAAAAATTGGAAGCTAATCCTTCAGGTTCCCTCCACAGTAAAAGGAACCTCCAGAGGGAAATTCATTTGATTTGTCTTAGACATACATTTTCAGATGAGATGAACAGCCACCGTCTGGTGCTTCTTTCTCGCTGTTGATCATACTGGGAAGCTTGAATGGCCAACTCAGACTTACATGTCTAATTTTTAGCAATCTATAATTAAGGTGGATATATCTCACTCGTTACTGGATTTGTTTTAAACTGTAAGAGGTACCCTTTAAGCCTGGAAAGTAGGTAGTTTAGTGATGCTGTTCAGTTCCATTTCTAAGGCTAGATGCAATGAGCATAATGCACTGGTTTGACTTGCATGAGCAGATCATAATTTTTTTTTTTTTAACTAGAATATGGAGTTTAGGTGAAAACAACTGCTCTAGTGCACATACTTTGAATTATGGAGATATCATCACATCCCTTACTAGATTATTGCTATGATTAATCATTCTTTCTATTACACATAGTACCCTAGCTCTGGTAGAACTTCATCATTTCTTTAGTGTCTGATGCAAATTCTCTCTAATTTTGTAGTTCACAGTCCGTATGTTCAAGGATTGCATTAGCCCTTTTAATCAGAGCAGTACGTGAGGAGCTCATAAGTAATTTGGTGTTCACTGGAACTCCTTAGTGCTTTTGGGAATGTTGCTTTTCAAGGCATATGTCCTTGACTAGTCTATATTCAATTTTCCTACAGTGAATGCTTCATAATTGGCTGTATTATAAACCTGTTTCTCTCCACTAAAGAGACTCTGTGAATTTGCTCTGCTGGCAGAGCTATTTTAGCAAACCAAGATAGTAAAGGAGTTTTCCATCAGTGTATCTACCACACCTACTTTAATGACTCTAGCTAAGCCCAAATTAGAGCTGCATTTTGTGTGGACAGATATATGAGTTTAGAGTGTGTGATTTTTTTCCCCAGCTCAGCTGAGACACCATACTGACAGAAAAACTTTCTATCATAGACCAGATCCATACTTAAAATTTCGCTTATTGATATTTCCTTACTGATTGCCTTATTGAGTAGTTATGCCAGGGGAAAAAAACAACCAAGCAAAAAGAAATCTGAATGGACACATAGCTTTCAGCAGAAAGTATTTTGGGGATACAACTTGTCAAGCTCTGCTAGCAAATGCGCTCTTATTACACTGTCACACTTTTACATGCTTCCTCATTTCTAGGTCTTTGTTGTTATAGACACCCCAAAAAATTTGTCCCCTTTTCTATCTCAACGCTGGAAAAAAGTGTACACCACCTGTTTGAGTCTAGCTTGCAATATAAGCTGCATGAATGATTTTTCCGCCTCACTATTTACGTGTTCATTCTCCCTGTTATTGGCAAAATATGACTCCTATAAAACATTACTATTATGAGAGTTCAGTTGTGGACTACGTGATGAGGCTGCTTTGTTACATATGACATAATTATTGAACAATCAATGCTTTTTGTTCTTTTTCTGCCTCACATTTGAGAAAAAAACCACAAATATTAAAGTGACAATTGCATAGAGGGAAGTTAGGGTTTTTTTGCAGATTTTTTTGAAAGTGTAGAAAATATGTGCCTAGGACTAAATTCCCACTTGTAAACTATACACTTGAATACATGTTGAAGCATGGGAAATGACATAAACCTTTGAATCTCATAGAAAATATATAGCTGTGTTTGAGCAAGAGTACTCAAGCCACTAAGTTTTACAAGTAGTACATCTATTAACGGGTATGGTTTAAGCTAAGGAAAGAGTTATGGTGACAGAGAAATCCAAGGATCTTGAAAAAGTGAACAAATTTGCTGGTATGAAAAAAACTTTCATATAACTCAGGGAAAAAAAACCAAACCAAACCAACAACAACAAAAAGTGTTGCATGCAGTTGAAAGGTTCTAAGACCTTTATAGTGAAATCATGATCAAGCTACCCTTGGGGGGGGGGGGGGGGGGGAAAANGGGGGGGGGGGGGAGAAAGAAAAGAAACAAGAAGAGTGAAATAAGGGAAATACAGAATCAGGAGTCAATTTTAAATTTGTGTGTGGGACCACTCGAGTGCTTCCAGCTCGCAACTGGGACCCAACTGGCAGATGTAACCGCAGGACCAAGCAGTAGGTTGCTGGTGACATGTCATTACAATGCTTCCTTTTGTCTGATGGCTGCAAATGTTTGACAGTCATTAGAAAGTCATCCAAGGAAATACTTCCTTTCCCTGTACAAGATCCTTGTCGTGGATTTTTAACACTGAGCTTTCTCAGTAATTCAGCTATCATTAGCAAAAGAATAGTTTCTTACAGCCTGCCCCTGCCCTTAAGGGTCTTTTATAAGGGGGACAGAAGCTCTTTGTTGTCACTCCTTCACACGTTATTAACAGAGGTTTAACAGAAAGAAGAGGGGTTTGTTGCATGCCCCGTGCAATTTGTCTTTTTTCCAGTTCATTCAGATCTTCATCATGCCCAACCAGAAGATGGATTAACCCAGATCCAGGGTGACTGTTTCCGTACTAAATAGAAAATGAATTTGAAAAAGGCAGACAGATTAATCTCTCCCCGCAAAGAACCGAATCAGCTAACAAGACAGGGAATATTCCTGCATGCCAAACAACATTTTTGCAGAACGAACTGCTGTTCAACGAATGAAAGTAAACCTCAGTAATACTGTCTTGATAATTGGATATGATCATCATTTTTACTTTTTGTCTCTGCTGCCTAATTCTTTCCATCCTACCTATGCACATCTGCTGCTGGGCCCCAGAAATTGCCCTGCACAAAAGCAGTAACTTACAGTGATTGCTCCTAAACCGAGTGCATTCAGGTCTACAAAAACTGATATCCGTGATGAGGCCGTCAGCTGGTGTGAAATAGGATTGCTCCACCGAGGACATCAAAGCCAGGCTGACTGAACGCTAGCTGAGCCTCAGCTTCCTCCGTTCCACCTTTGGCGGGGTCCACGCTCCCACAATGACTTGCCACTTTTTACAATTCCAGCAATACTTTTGACGAATTTGGGACCACGCCCAATATGAATCATAAGCGGCTACCCTAAGTAAGCACTGCTGCTCGGGGCAGGAAGTTGTAGATCTTTCCATTACGGCCCAATGAGTCACTCAGCTTTCCGTGAAAATTTCTGTTGGTTCAGAATTTCATAAAGGGGCGATGAAAACCAGAGAGACACATACCTCAAAAAGGGAGTTCGCAACACGGGAGCCAGTGCCACACATCATGCTCATGTGCTAAAAAACCTCTGTGCATTCTTGAAAGTCAAGAGCGCTCAGCCCAAGACATTTTGAGAGTGAATGCTGAAGCTTAAAGTTAACAATGTTTAAGCGCAGCTTATCCAGGAAATGATATCTAACCTACCTTTTTCGTAGAGCGCTGGTTACATATTCCATTTTATTTGGTAACAAAATTAATTTCTGAAAAGTCCTATCCCCTTCTATCACCTGTTCCCACTCCCCTTTGTAGTCTTCCACCCAACGCTCTGCTCAGAAAAAATCACAGGGATGTGCCAGGTCCCTACAATGATCTTGGTTCAAAAAAAAAAAAAAAGAAAGAAAAGCCTTTCCCCTGCCCCCTGCCAAACATAGCTATTGTGGCTTTGGAAAAAGTTGAAGTGGGGTAGCAAGCAGCTGTGAGTGGACAGGAACCTTTCAAGAGAATTTCAGCACTGAAAAAAGAAATCTGTAATGCGTAACTACGATTAAAAAAAAAAAAAAGCATATGGGTGTATGGGAAGCATTTAAATCTTCTATATCAAGAACAGTGTAGCTCAGGTCTACTGGTCTGCTTCACAGGGAACAAGGAGTTAGGGGATGCTCTCTCTCTACAGGTAAAGTTCTTCCAGATATCTGATCGGTTTGAACGACCTCCTCAATTCAAGGAGCGTAACAGTCTGAGAGCTGGCACGAGCTGGGTCATGCATGTGGAGTTCAAGGTGTTCGTAAAGAGCCTGAGAAAGAAAGCCAACAGTGCAGTGGTGAAGCCTGTGGATGATATGAAGGAGTCGTATCATACAATAGAAGATATTGTAGTACTGTAAGCAAAGCTGAAGTGTAAAGAACCACAGAAGCACCTTAAGTGACTGGGCAGTAAAATGGCAGGTGGAATTCAATGCAGATAAATGCAAAGTCATGGTGGAAGCCATTTGGAAAAATAAACCTAGTATGCCATGTAAAAATGCGATTACATATAAAATGAATCAATATATTCTGGGGAAAGATCTTGGGGTTAGGCTAGATAACGCTACGAAAGCACCAAGTCGGTGCTCAAAAAACAGAATATTAAGAAACATTAGGAAAGGAATACCAAACAGAGCAGAAAACATCTTTATGCCATTGTTTAAATCCATCATTCACCCATGCCCTGAATAAATACTGTGTACAGCTTTGACTTCTTCATCATAGAAGGGATATTAGGAACTGGCAGCAACTAACCCTGTTTTTTCCCTTCCCTCCATGTCCACATACAGACGCTGCTAGGGAAGGGTACTGTGCTAGAGAGATCCTTTGTCTGAACTATTCCTATGCCCTTACATGTATATGGAGATTACTTTATACCTGAGAGCTACTGCTAACAGTTCTGAGAACCGAGTGTTCGCAGCCATTTCCATCTGAAAAATGGAACTTGGCAATGGTTTACCTGGTGTATACTCAACACTGTTCTTCCATGTGAGGACAGAGGGGATGAAGTCTCGATTATGAAAAAAGCATTTGAAACACTATACATATGAGATCACCTCAAGTATAAAACAGCAATCGGTCTGAACAAGTTGCTATCCCACCTATACAGATATAAAGTTGAATGCTTACACACATGGAAGCAATGCTATATAATGCAATAATTGCCCAGTACAGGGATCAGGGTTAAAATATGGCTCTAATATGGCTTCAGTGTCTGTGACCAAGCCACAACAGGTACAGACACAGCTCACAATTGACTAAAACAGTGCTCTAACTGGCTTATAAAATAGCTTAAGGCTGCTACACAGGCAAGGCTTTTGATGCCATTCTCCCATGCCCAGTTCAAGCCCACCCCAGCTTTCCCACAGCTGCATACAATGCCAGCAGTGCACCACCAAGGCTGGAAAGCTCACAGATTTATTTCAATGCTCAACTATTAACGGTTACAAATCCCACGAGAAGCTGATTATTTCCTCTTTGTGTCAGCAATACTTACTACGTGGGAAAGCACAAGCAATTCAAATGATGTATTCCTGCTGCTGAAAATAAAATGTCATGTTCAGATCTCTGAAAACATCACAGACTCTGGTAACATCAACACTACCCTACTGTTGCTAACAGTCGCAAGTAACACATGCCCCATTCACTTGGCTGCTCGAACACTAAGGGATGTATTCTCTTCCTTGTTCTGCTTCTCCTCCGCTCAGCTGCTAAAATGACAAAAGGAGGCCAGCTGAAGGCTATGGGCATTTTTATGGAGTATAAAGCTAATGCCTTCACATGGTCTTTGGAAAAGGGTACTGCAGACACAGCTGCTTCAGAGCAACTGAGCAATATGGAGTTAGATACAAGTTGGACTAGGAGAGATCAACATCATCTCACATCAGCACTGTGCCCATGCTGCTTCCAGGCCAGGAAAACATACGGAACTGCAGACCTAGATACTGCTGACAACCTCTTCCTCAACTACTTGGATTAGGGCTCACAAGCATTTTGAGTAGCTGTTCACCCCAACTACTGATATTTTGGGTGTCAGGTGGGAAAAACAGGTTCAAAGTTAAGCAGGACCCTGATCAAAGCAGTGATGAGTTCTGATGGAAGAAGGTCTAGTTGCATATGAATGTGTTAGGCAGTAGAGAGAACAGTTTTTCTAGAACGGGACCTGTGTAAAGTATTTACTTCAGAAATAAGGGGTATACACAACACAGTCACTGTGGCCATAACCATGAAATATCCTTAGGCATATATTAAAAAAACAGCCTACTGTCAACAACAGTAAAAGCAACATTCATAGTTCAATAGATGCCAAAAATAAAACGTGTTGTCCAGAATACCAGTAGAAGAGGTAAGGACAGTTGCCTCTGTAGCATCATTCACCGTACAGGGACCTAGACAGTCTGACACCCTCAGCAATGAGTGTGTAGCTAATAAGAAAGCCGCAGCAGTGTTTCATCCCTGCACTGGTGTCCAACCCAGGATTGCACAATGAAGGGAGAGGAAGCTTCCTGAAGCACAGGAAGCTGGGAGTAGTACCAGGAACAGAGGACCCAAACCCTGAGACCTGTTCAGCCTCAAAGAGTCTTTAGGCAGTGCCACCACCACCTTTTTTGTATGTTTTCAAGTGAAGTTAGTGCTCTCCCATGTGCGTCAAACAGTCTGATTGGTATGAATCAGCCCTGATGGGGGGAAGTTTCTGGAGTTTAGGTTCCCACAGGTCTAGAGTGGGAAACTTCTGAGGATACGTGGGATCCTGTGTTGTCAGTGCTCAGGGAACTCTGCACTTCAAGTCTAACAGAACTAGATGATTTCAAGTGCTGTCATCTATGTATTGTAGATATCCTTAATTTCTCTTTTTAATCTTGGCATCAAAACTCAGCCTAAATCCAGTTGAATAAGTCTTAAATCCCAGTGTGAACATTCTAATTTGACGCTGAGAGTGCCTTTCTGCACTTGGGCATAATCTGAAATTATAGCTGTTCTCTAAATGCATTAAGCAAAATTGCACAAATATATTGTTACTGCAGAGAAGCTGGTACATGTAAGAACTTCAGGCATGCTCTGCTGGTACCTTTCTCTCTTTCAGGATGACAGAGATTAGAGAAAAGCTCCCTTAAATTATGTGAATTGACTAGGTGCCTGAGTCTATGTGAAATAAATCCAGAACATACGGCCTTGACAAAAGACTGTTCACAGTGAACAATATCTAGCTGAGACTCCATTTAAATATCTTAGTGAAGTCAACTGGATAATCATAAAGTACTATTCATATACAACATGTATGTGGGAAGCAGAAACATTCTTTCTGTGGAATAAAACCCTAATTAAAAACCCTGCTTCTAAAAGCAGAAGCAAATCGTCACATTAGGCAGCGTGTTCAAGTCTGAACTCAGAAGAGAAAGCAGGAAAAAGAAGTAAAACCAACAGCAATAACCTCCCTCTTATACTTTAGGAAATGCTTGTTTGGAAGAGTTGCATGAGAACATACAGACTTAATGGTTTTTTGTTTCTTATCAGGCTGGACCAAGCTCAAACCAGTGACCTCAAGGTTAAAAGCCCTACATGTCTTTTCCATGTTCCTAAACAGTCCAACCCTTCCTACTAATAAAATATCTTATTCGGAAGTCCACACCACTGAATTACATATAGCTTGTAAAAACAATTAAGTCTAGACAAACAGTTGACAATAAGACCATCAAGTCTGTACTCCCTCAAACAGAGGACATGAAGAAAAGGAGCCTGATGTTCAGCTGCTCTGAAGTTTGAGGTAGTGAAGTGACACCTGTCAAGAGTAGATAAGGGTCTGGCACTTAATGGTTTGCACTTTTTAAGGACAGACCATTTATTAGGTACATATATGGGAGATGTTCCAGAGTATTGAATGAACTATGAACCTCTTAAATTAGCACATCATCTAACTTTTTATCCTGGGAGATGGAAATGAAACTGTAGAAATGTTGAAAGTTTCATCAGTGCCAAACAGAGACTACTTTGCGGGTGTGTTTCCTCCAGTGCTATTCAGCTTCTGGTGAATAGTACTTTTATTGTTTGTGTATACTTTTTCCTTCCTATATTTACCACTGATGTCTGTCTGACATATAAAACATGAAATTCTTTGCTGCATAAGTTACTTACCTGTAAGTAGGGTTCACTAAGATGTGTTGGTCAAAAGCCTCTTCCCTCTGGGTACAGAAACCCATCAAATGCTTGAGCTCAAACAGTTTTTCTCTCCAGTAGTCCCAGCATTGTGTCCCATGTAGAGATGGTATACAGATGTGGGCATTTTCTACTCCTCCCTCTCCTTGCAATCACAGAACCCAAGATTATGAGGGACTCTGCGGAAGAAGACAAAAGAAGGTGGTTATAAAATGTACATGACTACGGCGTAAGAGCTCCATTCATAAGTAAGTCCCATCTCTGGATGTCTGTTTATTCCACTTTGGGTGACCCCAGTGCCTAGAGGTCTGTCTGAGGTCTGTGTGAGCAGAGAATAGCTTTGCCAAGAAAAAGTGTGTGTGTGTGTGTGCACGCAGGAGCAGAGGTGGGTGAAAATCCATCCTGGGAAAGTATTGTGGGCAAGGTTCAGCAAGGTTTGGGTAGCAGAGGGCTACAGGAATGCCTTGTGTGGGAGGAGGCCATGAACCATCCTGTACAATCACAGCCACAGAATCACAGAATTAATCACTGAATGTTAATGGTTGGAAGGGACCTCTGGAGATCATCTGATCCAACCCCCCTGCCAGAGCAGGTTTGCCTACAGCAGGTTGCACAGGATGGCGTCTAGGTGGGTTTGGAATGTCTCCAGAGTCAGAGACTTCACCACCTCTCTGGGCAGCCTGTTCCAGTGCTCTGCCACCCTCAAAGTAAAGAAGTTCCTCCTCACATTCAGATGGAACTTCCTATATTTGAGTTTATACCCATTGCCCCTTGTCCTGTCACTGGGAACCACTGAAAAAAGACTGGTGCTCTTCTCCTGCCAGCTCCAGCCAGCTCAACAACCAACCCAACCTGTGCCAAAACCTCAGCTGATCAGAGAAGCACATGGTGCCTCTGCTCAGACATATGTAAGAAAGGGCAGTAGCTCCCAGTGGCCCAAAGGGAGGCATGTGAGGAGACACAAAAGGAGACACAGGAGGGGACAAGTGAAGACACAGGAGGGACACAGAAGGGGACATGGATGGAGATGCACTCTTGAAGGAGGAACTACTTGCCAGAGGACTGCAGCCCATGGATAAGCCTATGCTGGAGCAGGTACACCCCTGAAGGGAGCGTGGCCTGTGGAGGAACCACAGCACAGGAACAAGAGCAAGAACGAGGAACAACAGAAAGAAGACACTATGCATTGATCCCAAACTCCTATGCCACCCATTCTCTCACTGAAGGGATTGAGAGCTGTCTCGACTGACTTTGAGTCTGAGGAAAGGTGTTTTCCCTGTGTTTGTTTAATTGTTTGTTTTCCTTGTTCTCAACACTCAAATCTGTAATTAAAAGTTTATGTTGACTGGCTATAAATTCAATAAAATTAAATTTGCAGAGGCAAGACTGTTTTGCTTATAACAGGACAGAAGAAGCTGTCTTCAGTTGAGGTTCTGGAAGGGAACAGAGGAGGTGACAGTACCTCCACAAGTCCTTTATGCCCTCAGCACTAGGAAGGAGAAACCTTGCTTTCTGATCCCATCCATGATATCCATGTGGGTCTTTCCGTAGGCCAGCAATGGAGTGAGAACTAATCTTACCAGGATAACACTGTGGTGTCTTCTTCTTTCAACTTCCCAGTTATATAGGAAACATAATAAATTTCACTCTTTCTGGAAGGAATAAGGAAAGAAGATAGTGGAAAGGCTGTACAGAAAGAACTGACATTGTGGCATAACAAGGAAACCAAGTGCTGGCAACAGCACTTGTTTCTGGAAAGGTTTATATTGACATGACTTCTTGTCACAAAGCTGGCATTCCTGTCTCTGCAATATGCGAACTCTCTGACAGTTCAGAAGTTTAACCGAAAGGATATTTCTCTCTTTCCATTTAGGAGCCACCTGAGGCTGTTATTTTATTTCTGAGCAGGATACACAAGTTTTTTTTTTTTTTTCCCTTTTCTTTTTCCTAGAGGTCAGCAATTGTGAGAGAAAGGATGAAACAGATGAGACAACAAAAAAACATATGGCATACAGCCCGGACATATATTTCCATCCACGTGTCTTCCTTTGCATTTGTTTCAAATTTTTGAGCATCCAGCATTTCTAGCCTCAAAATAAAAAAATAAAATAGTAATAATAATAATAATAATAAAAAAAAAAAAGGGGACAGTGGACTATTAGGAGAAACCTGGCCTGGGTCAGTTGATGATATTTTGTTAAAGTCCTAAGTGAGATCCAGATAGACAAATAGTCTGTTCTCGATGGGTGTAATTTAGACAGAGTATAAAGAGGCAAGTTACTACTGTCCACAGTAACCCACAGATCCAACTCAGTCTGGATGAGTCCAAAAGACTCAACTTCATTGTAGCATGAAAAAGTACATCAAAGAATAACTATACCTCATAACAATGTAGGCATTTCAGAGAGAGGCACTTTAAAATGGTTAAAAGATAAATTGTCTTTTTACAACTCTTTTCCACGTAGCCACACAAAGAAGTCAGACCACGTTCTTATGTCACTTAGCTTAACAACTCTAATGGGTAAGTTATAAAACAAGTCTTCTTTGCATTACTTTCTGCATACCTGAATTCATCCTATAATAGAGTTGCTCATTAAAGCATACACTGCATCCAAAAATTTCAGTATTTCCAGTTTAGTGAAATTTTTGTTTTACTAATTCAGCTCTCTGTGTTTGGCTGTAAACACTGCATATATTAATATTGAATATAGTTTAGATCAAAATGCTGTTTAATTACCTAAACTATTACTTCATTACGAAGAGATGTAGTTCAATATATAGGAAAATGAATGTCTAATTACTAAGATGTTACAATGACGAATGAGTTGAGGTAATGACATTAATAGTACAGGGACACATTCCAAAAGACACAAGTTGAAAGAGCTTTGTGTCATTAACTTTATTGTGAGCCCTTCCAAAAGACTTAAGTTGAAAGAACTCATGCCATTAATATCATTGGAAGTCATTCCAAAAAAAACCAGTAGTTGAGAGAGCTTCTTGTAGGATGATTTATTTGTTGGTTTAAGCAGATAAGTTAACCCTTTTTGTATTAGATGCTGGATTTTGACAGCAATTCACTGTACTAATGGCTCCTATAAAGGGAGCTGGGATATCCTGGACTAATACCCACTAAATGTTGAAATTAACCACTCGAAATCAGGAAAGTGTTTTTCTGCCTTCTGCAAGCCCCTTTAAATAAATGTTCCTTTTTCATGGCATAAACACAAACATATATTTTCCTGGTCCTTCACAGCTCAGTCTTTCTCTGTTCCCTCTGTCTTGTATTTATCACTGATGTGTTGTTACTATTACTTTTTCATTTGAAGTGCTCTTTTTCTGCCAGGACAGATCATGCCTGTTGTGGTTTAGGCAAATGACAAATGGTCTCTGACCTCTCTCCCTTCAGAGGAGAGAGAAGAGAGAGCATCTCCCTTCAGGGAGAGAGAAAGAGACTTAAGAGTTTAAGAGAAACTAAACTACTTTAATGAAATATTAATAAAATAATAAAAAGGAAATAATAATATATATATAATATACATACAACCAGTATTGAGCTCCCAGGATGACAATCACATCACTGACAGGCACTGGGAAAGTCCTAGACTGGACTCAAAGAAGGACGGGAACTGGATTCCAGATCTGGATTCAGGAACACGTGGATTGGGATCAAAGGCAGACAGAGTCCCCCTCAGACACCAGCCATTGAAGAAAAAGGGTTGACCCTTTGATCCCTCAGCTTTTATACTGAGCATGATGCCGATGGGATGGAATACCCTGTTGGTCAGTTTTGGGTCACCTGTCCTGTCTGCTCCTCTCTGCAGCTGTGACCCCTCTACACTTTTCCACTTCCGACCCTCCAACTGGACAAATAACAAAGTCAGAATCATAGAATGGTTTAGGATGGAAGGGACCTTCAAGATCATCTAGTGCCAACCCCCCTGCCATTGGCAAGGACACCTCCCACTAGATCTGGTTGCTCAAAGCCTCTGTATTTCTCCCAGGCTGCCTGTCCTTGCTTCCAACCTCTGTAGGCTTCCTTTTTCTGTTTGAGATTGTCCAGGATCTCCTTGTTCATCCATGCAGGCCTCCTGGCATTTTTGCCTGACTTCCTCTTTGTCAGGATACATTGCTCCTAAGCATGGTGGAGGTGGTCCTTGAACATTATGCTGCTTTCTTGGGCCCCTCTTCCTTCCAGGGCTTTATCCCACTGTACTCCATCAAGCAGATCCCTGAAGAGGCCAAAGTCTCTTCTCCTGAAATCCAGGGTATCAAGCTTACTGCATGCCCTCCTCACTGCCCTAAGAATCTTAAACTCTACCATCTCATGATCACTGCAGCCAAGGCTGCCCTTAAGCGTGACGTTCCCAACCAGCCCCTCCTTGTTGGTGAGAACAAGGTCCAGCATGGCACCTCTCCTCATTAGGTGACCTTGGGTGTTACAGCAGTTAAGTATAAGCAAGAGCTTCTCTGCATACCATTCCTTGGCATAAATTACAAATAATTGGGTCTTATCACCCTGGGAGGAGACAGTGTCTGTTAATTTCAAAGAATTCAGCGAGTTACAAGAGGCTTAGATACAAGGTAAAATTCCTGAAAAGAAACTTGGTTCTATTTTACGTCAAAAAAGGACAATGCCCCTGCAGACAAGATCTCAAATTTTCAGTTTAGTGGCCAGTGCCTCTGCACTTGAAATGCTTGAGATGCTCAATTGTCTACTTCCAAAAATGTCTTTGCATGACTGTCTCACACAGGATGCTCTGTGAATCCAATACTAGGAAATTTTCCTCAGGCTCTTACCTGATGAGGGAAATAGCTTGCATGTCTATTATGCTGGATAATGTTGTGTCATAATTCCATTCTGTTTCCACATCTTTTCATACGTCTTTCTCATCTCTTGTCTCAGACAATTTTGGGACAGGGTTTGTATTTTCTGTGCTTGTTAGAAGAGTGCTGAATATAGAGGAGTCCAGGCCACTGCAAAATTCCAAATAGCATTGTATCTATGCTGTTGCATGCCTGAATGTCCCATGTTTCACACAGGTCTTAGTCCTTTCATCTCCCTGACTACATACGTATTATTTATCACTAAAGATCCCATTGTGGGATGGTGTTGGAAGGGAGTCTAAATGGCTCCCTTATGGATAAAAGAAAGGTAAGCATTAACTGAAAAACAGTGCACGCCAGGGTTTTGTTCCTATATAAAATACAAAAATAAATCCTGGCAGATCTGGCTTCTTCAGCCTGCAGGCTTCATAGCCTTGTGTGCCCTTCCTGATTCTCATGCTATAGACCAAAACAACATGCCTTAGCCTTGGCAAGACGCTACAAAACATTCCTGTGTTAGATTGTGAGGCAGCAGTCTCATTTGTGTCATTGCTGAACAGAATGGTGCTAAACAGTATATAAAGAAGTGCCAGCTGGGGCCAAGAGGAGATCAACACTCATGGTTTCACCAGTTCAAATTCAGAAAACTTCATCTGAGGCCAAAGAAAGGAGTTGGAATTTGAGGGATGTTTCAGTATTGCCAAAATATGCACAACAACTTACATGGAGAAGTAACTATCCAATACGCCCAGGATCCCATGTGCTCAGACCAAGTGCTATACAGCGGTATCAGAGTCCAAGAGACAGGTCTGTGTCTCAGCATCCCCAGACACCTCAGGGCCCAGCTGTGCAATATCCCACAGGAGTAGTCTCGAAATGGTGGTAACCATGATGGTGAGGGTTCCAGGAAGAAGTGGACAGGCACATGGTCATGGCATTCAAGGATGTTCTCACTGATCAACAATGTCCTGCAGGATCAGAGAGTGATGCCTCTACCGATTCACACAGTTGCAGGTCCTAGCACTAGGAAATCTGGGGGATGGTGTCCCTTTAGTGTCTTACATGCACAGTGGGAAGACGTACTTACTGCTTCAGAGAGGCCAAGAGCACAGCAATGCATGGACATGGACAGTTGGCAGGATGGTCTTGCTTAGCTTTCCTCTGAGTTACCTGGCAGGGAACATTCTCTCTCCAAACTGTCTTGGGGTAGACAGCCCCCCAAGGCCACTTCTTGTCCACGGCACAAAGGCACTGATGATGGTGTGTTTCTGCTGCAGGACAGGAATGAGCTCCCCACAAAGAACTTTGTGTGTTCCAATACCCACCTCAAAGCTTTGGAGGTACTTTGAGCATCCAAAGTCTAAAATATAATGCTGCCATCAGAGAGTACCCACCTCATTGAAACTGCCACTCAACAACAAAGAGTGTGGCTGCCTCCCTGACAAGGTGAGATAAAGGGTAATGTCCCAGTCAAAACAGCCTTGTCTGACAGCACCTGAGATGAGAGAGGTCCATCTTGCCAGGGCCTACTCATCCTGTACTAGACATCTTTGCTCCAACACATGGGGTGTGAACACACCAGAAATATTCTTCCCAGTCAAAGGCATAACACTGCCCCTAACTAAGAGGTTAAGTGCCTGTCTCTGTCGTATAGAGAACTGGAGGAGATACTTAAAACTCAACTGGACAAGAACCTGAGCAACCTGATCTAAGCTGACCCTGCTTCAGGTGGAGAGTTGTATCAAAGGACATCAAGAAGTCTCTTCCATCTTAAATTACTCTTTGATTCGGTGATTCTAACATATATCTATTCTAGAATATCACCACACTCAATGGCAGGAGGAAAAGAATCATGTAACTTGAAAGACCGATGTGGAGTCCAAATGAAATCATCGCTAGTGACTGTGATGGTATAATGTAAAGCTTGAAAATTCTTCAAAGGTTGAATATATGTTCTTTCTCTCTGTCTTCATGACACATGTGATAAACGGAATATATATATACATACACACACACACACACACACAACAGTCAGCATGGATTAACTTTCAAATTACTTTTTATGTACAGTACTCTTCCTTATGGTAAATTCTTATGGTAAATACAAGACGCATTGTGACAAATAATATATGTAGCATGAGACTACAATCTTTAAATGACAGTCTACATATTGGAGTAATTTTCAAAGGAGGATGCAGGTAGCCGTAGACTTAAAACATGAAACTCTGTTCTGCAGTCTGTCTTTCAAGACCAAAGTATATTTGCAGCTGTATTCAAATAGGAGATGTGTTTGTGATAGTCTTAAATGCAACCGTGCGTATCTAAACACAAGAACCCATATCAAAGAAAAAACTTTATGGTGTTCAACACATAGCAAAGTGCTGTGTCCACCTTGTCATCACAATCTCTGACTCCGCTCTTTCTCCCTCAAGGTTTGATGTTGGTATGCCTATATTTGGTATGAATATACTATGCAGACCTAATAGAAACTCACACTGTGCCATAAGAACCATTAAGAAATACAGAATTTACCTCAATTTTATAAATATACAATCAGAGGAAGTCTCAGGACCACAGAGCTCTGAAAATACATAACAAGACAGACAAGGGGTAGAGGAAAGGAACATATGAGCACAGCAAACAATGTAGCACTAGCAAATATTAACCCTGTTAGTATTGTCATGATTGGCTTTATTTGTTGCTGAAATCTTTTCAATGGAGTTTTGAGAGGAATTACATAGGTGGAAAACCAAAGAGATAGGAGTAAGTCTGTCAGAGCAAATGGCAAATCTGTATGGACAACAGGGTATACAGAGTTAAGACAGCAGAAATAAGCTTTTAAAGTCAACACCGGTTTATTGATTTCAGCTTCCACAGTTTTTGCATTGGCTCTGTCAGCTTTACTCTTTGGCTGGCTCAGGTCTGCTGGTTCTTTTGTAGGTTTAAAACCTGCATGGCAAAGGAGAAGGAAGACATCTAAGTTCCGTCTAATTTACCATCTGGATGGGCAGTGATGTACTCCCCTATGCCCACATTACAAGGTGTTTAAGCCCAGCAACTTCTGCTCAGCCCTTGTTTCTAGTTTTCATTTCAATGTAACTGGGAAACCTGTGAATCTTCATCATCTCAGTGCAAGATGCACTTCTAGCCCTAGTCATCTATACATAGCCCTAGTGATTCCTAGTCCATACTTTTCCGTTTGGAAAGTTATATACAGCTTTGCAAGGATCTATAAGCATCGATTGCCTATGCAGAGTATGAACAAAAATGATGACTACTAGCTAAAGATAAGACTTTTAAAAAATAATAAAAGCAGTTAGCAGAGGGTGGCCCCGCCAGCCAGTTCAAGACAGACTTTCAGACCCAGATGAAATTTGGTTTAAGGACAGAACAAAGGTCATTCTTGCACTCTTGCTGTTATGAAATAGACCACACAGGTCACTTAAGGATTGAAAAACCTAAGAAGAGAACCAGAAATGCTTTATATTGGCTCAGCTGAACAGAGATATTGAGGAAACTTTTGAGATGTGTTGTATATGCCAGAAGAACAAGCCAAACCAAGCAAAAGAGCCCCTATTGGTGGCACACGAAAAATTGTTCCCCTGGAGCAAAATAGGCTTAGATTTGTTTAGACTGGCCAAGAAAATAAATGCACTTTTTTTCTGGGCTAAGTTTACTAAGAAGGAGTATTTTGTGAAGTTTGGGTGTAGACAAATTATTGTTAGTGCACCCTTAGTCATAATGCAACAGGGACTCTGAAAAAGTTTACTACAATTGAGTTACAGGATATAACAACTAAATAAAGGTTGCCACCTGTAGGTATCTGTTTTAGTAGACAGGGAGAATTAGAATGCTTTTACTGATGACAGAAGTTGATGTCAGATTTTTGTGGAAGTATAAATGCAACATGATCTGATGGTCATGGGGGTCTCAACAATTCCTCGACTTGAAGCACCATATATACACATAATGAAAATCAATGATTGGAAAACAAAGGCGATGGAGGAAGCACAAAGTTCAATTAAAAGTGTCTAACGTCATGCACTCCAATCATAGAATACTGGGTTGGAAAGGATCAAGGATCATCTGGTCCAACCTCTTTTGGCAAAAGCACAGTCTAGACAAGATGGCCCAGCACCCTGTCCAGCTGAATCTGAAAAGAGTCCAATTTTGGGGCATCCACCACTTCCCTGGGGAGATTATTCCAATGGCTGATTGTTCTCATTGTGAAAAATCTTCCTCTTGTGTCCAATTGGAATCTCCTCAGGAGTAACTTGTAGCCATTACTCCTTGTCTTTTCCACGTGACTCCTTGTAAAAAAGAAGTCTCTGTCTTCTTTGTAGCCACCTTTTAAATAGTGGATCATGGTGATAAGGTCTCCTCTAAACCATCTTTTCTAAGGCTGAACAAACCTAGATCTCTCATCCTTTCTTCATCTGTCAGACTTCCCCGTCTTTTAATCATCTTGGTGGCCCTTCTCTAGACCCTCTCCAGCCTGTCCATATCTTTTTTGTACAGCAGAGACCAAAACTGAACACAAATTGACCAGATTTCCCCAACCTCCCACCTTTTCCTATTTATACTGTGGCTAGACACAATCCGGTAAACCTCAGATGGACTCCAATATGGTCATCCTACATGCTTGTGAGATTGGCATCAACAGACAAATGCTGGTATCTCCAGCTTCAGGACAGAAGGTGTCATTCAACTTGACATTTTTTTAATTTGAGATAGTCATGATTAGGCAGTTGTTACAACAGACAGGACAGCTAAATCACAGGTCCTTAATACTACAAAAAGAAACCACTTACGATTTCCTATTACAGCAGTTTTGATATTTCAAGAGATACCTGCCAGCGTGCACCTCAGAGACTAGTTGAACACCTCACGATAACATGATAACCAGCTTACGTAGGACTGATTTTTTAAGTGTTTTGGTCAGGAAGCCAAGCAAATATCATCAGCCTCTCTAAGAGAGCTCTGTGTACATGGAAGCTCTCTTAGGTAATGCCCCCTTGCTGGCATAGAGGGGAAAGAGGGGAAGCTGGAGGAATGAACCAATGAACAAGCTTAAATATGCTTTATGTTCATTTCATGTTGGATATTTATCTAAAAATTCATACAAACAAAAATATTATGTAACTGCAACTCTAGTAAAAGGCCTCCTAATCCTTCTTCCTAAACTGGGAGATTAATAGAGTCCTGGACTTGACACCTGGATGGTCCAACAGGGAGTGAGATACAACCAGAAGTAAGCAGCACGTAACAAGAGCTCTAAATCTCTTGCTAGAAAGACAAGGACTCACACTAGTAGCCATATACTTCTGGGAAGGAGCTGTACATTGTTGCCACTTCTTTACTTCCCATCCCTCCCTTCCTCCTTCCCTCCTTTCTGCAAAGGACCACTTAATTAATCTATTCATTTGCTTGGTTCCTCATATACATCTGCAGAAGTATTTGTCCAGACAAACTAGGTTTACTTTCCCAGGTTTCCAGGTGAATATTCAAATCTGTTTTAGTAAAGAGACTTCTAGAAGCCTTTTGTTGCTGCCAATAAAGCCTGACAAAAAGATTACTTCTATTAAGGTTTATCTGGGAAAAGAAGCTGTGGTGTATGAAATCTTACCTTTAAGGGGTTCATCTTGGGAAGTGTGTCACTGATCAAAAGGGCTCTCGCTCCATTACCACAGACCCTGAAGTTATGGCTAAACTGCTAAATAAAGTGTGCGACTTTGGCTGGCCTGAAGGCCAGGTGGCACCAGCTTGCTTACCTCAAACTGGCTTAGCACTGATCTCCTAGAGATTTGTCTTGCAGACGGCTAGTTGAAGCAGTCCAAAACAAAGCCAGGGAATGAGCTAGGAATTGAGAGATGTAGATCATCTTGGGTATAGTGCTTGAGCTCCTTCCCCAGCCCTCTTCTGTTCAGCACTGATGACTGAGCCCTGCCCTCACCTTTCAATGCCAACCATGGAAGCGAGACGTCTCCAACATACAACTAACGAGTGCCAACACTGTTTTAGAGGAGGCTCAGGAACAGCTTGGTAGTAGGTCTCACCACCTGCCAGGGGCATTGGCAAGGGTTTGAGTCATACGGTTTCATTTCGTGCTGCAGAACAGAAAAGCAAAGAGGTGTTAACCAGAGCGAATCCAACAACAAAGTCTGGAGTCCATCAGATGCAAGAGGGACCAGAGTCTGTCCAAGCAATATGGAAAGATTGATTCTGAGCTCATACCACTTTCACACACCAATGACAACTGCAAAGAGATGCAGGAGTGCAGCTCAAGAAAGCAGATGAAGTCACTCAAACAAAGACAGACTAGAGGAGGTAACTCTGCTAGCTGGTTTGGATTGCTCCTCAGAAAGCTTTGGTTACTCCAAGCTATTACCTGTACAGAGATCCTAGCACATGGCTTTCAACTAAGGCTGTCAGACCGCAGCCTTGTGCCACAGTTTACTCCTCTGCGTGCAGTGTGTTGCAGCATTCACGGGACACACGGCAAAGCCCCCGGGGAGTCTCCTGCAAGTAGTTCTGCAGAAGCTGCCACCAACACAAAAGTTCCTGAGTCAAGCTGTTAGCTCGGGATGGTGCTGACAGCTCTTTGGAAAGGTCTTATGATCAGGGATCTCAAGACTGTCAGCCACCCTGCCCAGAGCTGCCTTGGAATGATCCCATTGCATTTGTCTTTCCAGGTCACCTTCTGATGGATGGTTTGTTTATCCAGATAATCTCTCTTTGAGAGTAACTCTTCTGCCAAAGTGAGGAAGTGACAGGGTTGTCACCTCAAAGCCTGTGCTATACTCACACTCTTTTGGTTTAATGCAGATTTAAAAAATGCTTCAGGCACTACAAAGCATCCAAAGGACGTCCAGCCTGTGACAGAGCACATTTCTGGACCAAAAGCTGCCAGAGGTATTACGTTACATGAACGGTCAGCTGTAAGTTTGTATCCTGTGGTATTTTCTTTCGGACATGGGAACATAGCCATTTAAAAAAGAACAACCAAAACCCTCTACTGTGTTGGTAATACTTCTTACAGATGTTATTAATTGCCCTCTGTGACAGAAAAATATTTTTCCTCATGCAGAAGTTTCTTACAAACGTGATCTAGAAATTTTTTTTTTAAATAATATTTTTATACGCGGCTTCAGGCATATACCTTTCTACAACATTTTGGCAAGTACGAGATGTACTGCCATGTCACTGAGTATCATATGACTAGCAGTAAAAATAAACCGATGTACGGAGTACCTCTGTCCTGCAGAGCTGCTTGAGGCGCTGCAGATCTTAATATAAACATCCTAAAATATATAAACATGTACTGATTAAAACCTACCACTTAAAATTCAAACAAGAATAAAGTGAGCATGAAAAAAAAGGTTTTATGAGCTAAATAAACCCAAAGTGACTGTTGTTTACAATTAAGACATTCAAGTTCATCTAATCTGTGCTAGAACAATTATTTTAATGCAAAGCCCAGGTCTGGCATCTATACACAGGTTGGAAAAGTTTTCTTAATAAATAATTCCACCACTCTCAAATGAGATTAATCACTAAAACACTCCTCCACATGCCTGCTAATAGCAGAATTTGGCTTCCACAAGTCAGGTCAAAAACTATTATAAGCACCAATCTTGTTTTCTGAAAAAGTCCTGCTAAATTACATCCTAGCTCTCCAGACAGCACCAACAGTAGCAATTAAATGTACTTTGATTATAATAGGATCTTAGACATGCAGTTCATTTGCGGATATTACATTCAGGCATCTACAGCCTGGTACTAAATCCTACTCCTGAAGAGTTTAAGTGATGAAGACTTGAGAATTTGGAATGGCAATCAATAACAGGGCATCACGCTGGGCCTCCTGCCTTCCATTAGGGAGTACAAGTCTCCCACAAGTCCTGTACTTTATCTACCAGTCTCATGCGGGTAGCTCAAGACACCCTGTGACAACAACGTTCAGTCAACTGAATTGGTTTCTACATGTTGAACTTTAGAAGAGATGTACGGTATCATGTGAACACCTGCTTCTCTTTCCTGAGTATAGAGAAAGAATAGCTGGTAGCTCAGGTATCAAAACTGAGCAGAAGAATCCCACTGCAGATGGTTTGTGTAAGGGTGGTGGTGATCAGGTGGAGGATGACTTGTCCCATTTGAAAAATCCTACAGTTGAGCGAGGTAAGTAAAGTTCTCCCCAGTCTATGTGCGGATGCAGAGACAGATACCTTGTCTTGAAGGGTAGCTGTCTACTTGAAAGGAAAACAAGGAAAGCACCAGTTTCATTTCCTACCTGTGGCTCACGTTGTGGAGAGTGACCGCTGTTCTTAATACCAAGCTTACACTTTCCAGCTACATTTCTGTGTTTCCATGTGTCAGCAGCCACAGATACATACAAAAAGTCCCATACTGCTCTCTGCCCTTCATGTTTTCCTGGACTTACCAGATGACTGGTGCAGGTACTCTCCAGGTATAACCTCAGCCCAAGGAACTTGGTCTTGGGGCAGGGCAGACTGCAGTTTTCAAACCTTAACAATGAAGAGCACGTACTTCAGAGGAGCTCCGGGGAATGAATGTTAAAACATACTCAAAACAAAAACTACAAAGCCACCAAAAAGCAAGAAATTACATCAGCCATAAGGAATTTCAAAATAGAGATGTAGGAACTCATGCAGCCATGTGAGGAACTCGTTCTTAGTAAGATGGGTTTTGGTGTGTGTTATATTGGAAAGGAGAATTTAACAAGGACGGGGAAATCATGTATGTTTGTATATGCTGAAAGTAGCTAAGAGCTTCCTCACCTTCATGGAAAAGCACCATGAAAACCAAGGTAAGGAGTCTGGAAAAATGAGCTTTTCACAGTAAAAATCATAGCCAAAAATTCATAGCTAAAACAACTCTTTCATCTGATAATTAACATCTTGTGTTAATCCTCAGGAAAGTTGGTATTGGACCTTCCTTTTATATCTTTTTCACCTTTTTCAGATTAAGGTTTTTGAATTTGCTTTAACCTAAGTGCCAAGAGTTTCCATTTTCTGTAGTGTGTCTTCTCAAGAAGAGTTAAAAGTTCCAGCACTGTCTTTTCTCTAAAAATCACTCAGCTCTCATTCTCTTCTACCATGTTGGAAAATCTATTGTTTTTCATTAGTCAAATCCCAAGGGCCGTCCTCCTACCCTGGAGCTATTTCTGTGATGGAGAATTTGTCTTGATTTTGCTTCTCCGCTTCCTAAAAATGATTCTGTTTCCTCAAAGTCTTTTAATCAATGGCTCTTTCATCTGTAGCAACATTATGAATAATATAAAGTATTTCTGCAAGCTCTCTGTTTCCCAAGTCCTATCAGTTGTTAGTTGCTTTGAATTCTCTAAGCTTTCAAAGCATACGATAGCCACTACACTTTCCATTTTCTCATCTGGACATGCTTTGTCTGCATTAGATCCAGCCCTTTGTCAGAACATGTCACTTAACAAAGCCTGAATGTACAGTAATAGAGCCAAGACCTATCACCCCTAGTTATTAGCACTTAGGTGAGGAAACTGAGGCAGAAATATAAATATCGGATCCTTATCTGTAGTCAATGGAGAGAAGTAAGCATTTCAGAAAGACTGAATTACCTTCCTGACACGTACTTCCCCTCTATTGACTACATAAGGAGGTAACATTCATATTTTAGGTACTGTAGTTAGATGCCTGACTCTCATGGGAATACATCCAAGAAAAAAAAAAAAGAATTATACTTTTAACATAAAGGAAAATGGTCAAGTTAAAGTCAGGAACCTCTTGTGGATGTACCTCTATTTATTTTGTATACATTATAGTAAAACCAAAGTGATTGTACTGCTGTCAGCTTGAGGTAGCTAGTGTGATTAATGTCAAGCCTTGAATTTCAAGGTAAGATCTTAAAATCTTTTAAAAAACTCTTTATATAAAACCCAGAAAATTAAATCTTGCATAATCTCCTAGGAGTGTTACTAACTTCAACACAAAATTTAGACCTCTTTATTGTCTGGCTCTCACTCTTAGGAAATTCTGAATTAAGATAATTTATATTTTTTGCGTACTGAATTCTGGTAAAAATGAAAACTCGATTCCCAGAAAACTTTTTTTGTAATAAAGACAAAAGACAGGCAACCTGAATTTCTTCTTCTTACCTGTTGAGAGAGTACTGCTTCTTCTACATAGCTGTTATTTTGTAAAGCCACTACACACCAACATAAGATGTGTCCCATTTATAATTGTTCACGAATGCACAAAGCGTAAGCGACTTTACTGGGGAAACAAGTGATTCATGTAACCCCAGGAGTCAGAAGTAAACAATTTGTGAGCAGAAACCATAGAGGGGCATACTTGTGTAGCAGAGAGGAACAGCAGAAAGTGATGACAAATCAGCATTTAAGATAAAAATCATCATTTGGCAGAGCACTGAAACCAAGAACACAAGGAAACTAAAAAATTGAGGATAAATGTCTTACTGCAACTTAATTAGTATGATGGGTGTCTCCCCTGTTGCCTATCAGCACCTTATTTCTGCACAAATTCCAGTGCTTACTTGATTAGCTACAGTCTGTCATATTTGCTTTAATTTGTCAAGAGTAACTTAGCAATTGTGGTGCTTCAGACACAAAATGTTTACTCTACAAGCAGTATGAATACTATATGTGAGTTTGTGTACAAAGAAGACAGAGAAAGTTTATCTTCCAGTGCCATTTAAGTCTTTCCAAAGTTACCCATGGGCACATATCAAATGACAGCGAATCACTTATTTTAAATGTATAAAACCACCTTCCATAGTTGTCACTGGGAATACAAGCAGCATTTGGAGAAATGTACCTTCATTTTGACAACAAAAGAGTCTTTTAATTCACTTAATATGAAAGCTAATGTTCCACTGGCAGGAATCCTGAAAGCATCAACAACAGCCTTTACAACCATCCCAGAGGCCCCAGGAAATGACAGGTACAGATCATAGAACCATAGAATGGTTTAGGTTGGAAGGCACCTTAAAGATTGTCTAATTCCAACCCCCCTGCCATGGACAAGGATACCTCCCACTAGACTTGGTTGGTCAAAGCCTCATCCAACCTGGCCTCAAACACTTCCAAGGATGGGACCTCCACAGATTCCCTGGGCAACCTGTTCCAGTGCCTCACCACCCGCACAGCAAAAAATCTCTTCCCGAGTTTTAATCTATCTTCTTCCAGTTTGAAGCCAGTGCCCCTCATCCTAGTACTACATGCCCTTGTAAAATGTTTCTCTCCGGATTTCTTGTAGGCCCCCTTTAGGTACTGGAAGGCTGCTCTAAGGTCTCCCTGGAGCTTTCTCTTCTCCAGGCTGAACAACCCCAACCCTCTCAGCCCGTCTTCATAGGAGAGGTGTGCTACCCCTTCGATCATCTTTGTGGCCCTCCTCTGGACCTGCTCCAACAGGTCCATGTCCTTCTTATGTTGGGGGCTCCAGAGCTGGACACAGTACTCCAGGTGGGGTCTCACCAGAGCAGAGCATAGGGGCAGAATCACTTCCCTTGACCTTCTGGCCCCGCTTCTTTTAATGCAGCCCAGGATGTGGTTGTTGTTAGACTGGGGGCAGGATTCCTCTCTCTGCAAAGTATGATCTAGTTGCCTAAGTCTTCTCTGCTTTAATGGAGAGAAAATCACTGACATCTCCACAGGGAAGCTGATCTGAACAAAGGTCTTAGTAAAAGAGAAAAATTGCTCCAAAAGGAAACTAATCTTTCTTCACTGAATATAGGGAAATCCTGTATGACTAGCTAGGAGGAGATACCTAACTTCTGGACGGCTAAAGTTAGCTTAAATAAATCATACCTTTAGAAATTATGTTTTGGGAAGAAACATTTTTTAAATCTCAGAAGCAGTGAAGAACAGATGACAGAGAAACATCGACACACCTGTAGTGACACAGACGGAATGGGGAAGGCAGTTAGGCCAGCAGGGGCAAGTAACATGTACGACATGGTTGTTCCCTAGCAGTTGCTTCACCTGCCAGTTTTTCTCTCCCCTTAGATTAACAAATCAAATACCCAAACCCCCTTTTTTCTTGTTTTGGTACTTGTTTGTCATGTTTTAGGTTTCTACTGGGCCTGAACTGCAAATACATGAAAGCAATGTAAGAGCAGACATATACAGTAGGCAACCATTACAAATCAAACAACAGAGAAAAGGCCCTTTTGTATTCGAACTGTATCCCAAAAGCAAATTTCATCTTAATACATATATGCTGCTGGAAACACCTTCTCACATGGACTAGACAATTTGTACCCTAGTGTGGTTCAGATGTTACTGCTGGCAACTGCTGAAATTAGTTTGCATTTCCACCAGCAAGCTGATCATCTTGACAGATGCAGGCCAAACCATCGAGGCAAAGACTCACACCTGGTCTGGAGAACTGAAAGGGCTAAGAACTACATATGAAAACCTGCACTGCATTCCAACTAAGGCTCTAGTTTTTTTCAGCCTGTTGTAGCTTGCTCGCTATATCAGCAGTCAAGCACAAAAAAGCTACCTTCTCAAAGCTGGAAGCATTTCCCTTTCTGCCCTTTATGTTTTAAATGAAAATTTGGCCAACTGCCTTCGTTGGCTTTTGAGTTTGCTTTGTATAATTTAGCCACTGTTTCATATAAAAAAATTAATAAAAACAAATATGACTCAAGAACCCTTAGATGCATGGATGCAATGATAATAAGCACTAAGTTATCTCCACCAATGAATTTCCTATCTTCCTGTGTCTGTCTCCTAAACTCCAGGCTACTCTCATCCAATGGTGCTTTGCAATGTATGTGAAAGACATTGGAGATGCGGAACATTTTGCTTGTGTTAAACCAAAAATTAGTCCATTGTGGTACCGCAGACCTGTAGGTCCTCTGATTTCTTCATGTTTCTATTGCAAGCACAGGACCCGGATCCATCAGTGAGTTCCCCTAGCCCAAATCCTGTACCCAGAACAGGTTCAAGCATTTTGAACAGTGCCCACTGAGAGCAGGCAACAGGCCATCCAAAAGACACACCAGATTCCCAAGAGCACTCTTGTAAAAGCACTTTCTTCTTCACCCGCGACCAAGCCTGAAAGAATAGAGCTAAGCAGAGCTGCGCCAAGTGTCAGGTCCTCCCTTACAGGATCCCTGTTCAGCAAACCAAGTGGCTGTGTTCTGCTTTAGCCAAATTTCCCAGGTGGCGTCTTCAGCGTACACCTACCAAGAGAGCTTTCCAGCGTGACAGCCCAACAGAAAAAAGGCATCGCTGTAGCTCAATCCTCTCTCCCAGATTAAAAAAACTGGCAATCCCCTCAGAGTGTTTCCTTTGATTTTGTGGGATCAGACTAGACCTGAGACACAAAAAGCAAAAACATTTCCCATTTCCACAACAACTTGCCATTGTTTTACAGTCTTTCAAGGGCAAATGAGACCAAATAAAACCCTTAGTAAGCCAATGTGAGTAATAAATGACCATTTAATTTAAAGAACCTTTTCCGACTGACTGGGCTGTCTTCCTCAACCAACACGTAACACACCCATCCATACCTGAATTAAGGATTGCACCTGAATATAGATTTCCTCAACCTGAAATTCAGTAGTCAGTACAGAGAAATGCTTGTCAGGAAGGGATGCAACAAGAAGCAGCATGAACACAGGGACATGAAATGTTGTATGAGTTTTAGAATAGTTTGCAACAGGTTTTGCATTAAATTATTTAATGTTCAGGCAGGAGGCTGTGGAGACAGTGGGAACAGCCCCACTGCATTGGGTAGCAATGGAGCCAGAGTCTGGGAAAGAGGAGCACAAATCTGATACAGGCACCTGCACTCCTTGCTGCACCATGCTCCGACTTCTCTCCAGCTTTGGAAGAGCTAGAGAGGACTGTGGTGGTGCTCAGGTGCTCCAAATCCAGGTCACCTGCACAAGACAAGATGAAAGAAAAGTGAGATTAAGAAGAAAAGAGAAATACATAAGGCATGTTCTAGCAAGTCTCTTTCTCGAAGAAAGGGAAGGCAGTGCACCGAATGCACTAGTGGAGTGTTTTGCAACAAAGCAAAAATGTAAGAATGCAAGAGAACTTGTGCCCAAAGAATCCTCGAGTCACTGAAAAATCATTTGTGATAGCCAGTAAATGGGAAAGATACAGTTGGAATTAAAAAATGAGTTCCCTTTAACACAGTAAAGAAAACACCCTCTAAAACAATGAGTGGACGGGAGGGCAGACAAGCTTAATTGAAGATTAAAAAAAGTGATAAACCAAATCAAACCACTTTTCCTGCAGTTGTGATAGGAGTTCTCCTTAAACTGCAATAAGGACTCACACACCGCAGTGTGTCTGCTGTTGGGTGTCCTTTGGTGGCATTCAGTATTGAGAAGCATTTGGCAGGTGCACTAAAGGATGTGTATACTTTGGCTATTACCACTCAGGTATAAATGTGCTTCATTATAGCCAATTTGGCACCATCTGGGTATATATTATTTTGGCAAAAATACAGTTTATCCTGCTCAGACATTTGACAATATACTCCCTATCCTAAAGGAAATGTGATTAATTCACCAAGTAAAAAAGATCTGCAGACATACATTGAGGCAAATTTCACTATTTGCAGAACCATCAAGGCTGGGGGAATCCCACAACCCTACAAACCCTATAGCTTTTATTTTCCCTGCACAAGGAGTTTACTTATCCAAAGAAGATACGTATTTTAAGCATTAGGTGGTAAAGTATCCTATTATCTCAGAATCAAAACTTTCAAACTTGTGAGTGTTTACCCTCCCTCCCATCCTCTGGGCAAACAAAATGCAGTGCAGTTTACCAGTGCTCTGGCGACTGTGTGTCATGCACAAAGCTTTAAAAGTTCCTGTTTATTCTGAGTGGATATTTGAGATCCTGGGACACGGATCATAAAACTGCCTTTTTTCTTTAATACTTTGCCAACTCTGCTAACTGCTCACTCTTCTGTGGTAGCATACATACATACATACATATATATATATATGAGCTTTTAGATCATTTGAAAGACCACATAGATTAAAGTTATAAGGAAGGTAATGAAAATTGAGAGCAATGTATAGCTTGTCTGACTGTAAATGACAGCCACCTACTTAAAGAGTAAGATTGTAAAGATCTCTTATGAGCAAATAAATCCTAATTAAAGCATCCACAGACAGCTGCTTATATTTTTTAAAAAACCCCACAATTATCCTGCGCAGCACTAGTAGTCCTAGTGCCAGTAAAAAAAAACAAAAACAAAACACCAAACCAACAAAGCTTTGCAATATTATTGAGTCATATGTTAGTGTGACAACTCCTGTTTATCTTAACTTTCTGCAGCTTTAAACATGAAATCTAAGAGGGAGGAAGCAGGAAGACAATTTAGCAGTCAAGAATAGCTGGTGTGAAAGGAAGGGAGGGAGCTTTCCCCTTGAGCTGTGAAAAGATAACTCGCAAAGTCTTGCTCTCTCTTTCAAAATACACTTAAAATCTGAGATGGTGATTTACTGAATACCCAGGTTCTGGTACTTAAAAGAAATAATTTATGGCAATAAAACTTTTTTTTTTTCCTTGTTCAAAAAACAATAATCTGCTTCTGGTCCAAAATTTTTTTCTTAGAAACAGCTTCCTTAAAATGAACACGAATATTGTAGGTGATCTGTGCATGCATTCAGAGTATATAAATTTTTTTTGTGGCGTATTTTCTATAATGATTTTGAAAGCTAGTTTCTATAGCTCACAATAGCATAAAAAGATAACTTCAAACCTCTTGGCATTCAAGTAAAAAAAAGTTTTGTTTCCAGGTCTGGGTTTTACAATGGTTTTAGAACTTATGTTTTTACATATTCCTTCAGGGAAGGGGGAAGATATTTTAGGTAATGGTGCAACGTCCCCATTTGGGGTTTTTTTGTATTCGGTAAGAGTAACTAGGAGCAAAACAGACCCAGCTGCGCTGGGTTGCACACGCACAGTGACGCATATTTTCCCCATCATGTAACTAGCAACATATACGGCACAAATAGGAGCGTCTGTGAGACAAAAACTACCGCGGTGCTACAGCCCTTCTCATCTTTGCGTGATTACAAGGACCCAGCTTGTACAAATCTGCAATCTTGCCACCAAGCGGAATGAAGATTTAGAGCCATGTGCATTCACATACACAGAAGCCACAGGAGCTGCCCGTGGCATCCGTTTTCCATTGCAGTAATGAAATTACACACTGTTATAGCACTTCCACTCAAAAGTTAATTCTCATATCTCAAAATGAAGCCAGCACATGATTAAACAAACTGATAGTTGCAAAAGAAAACTTGGACTGCTAGGAAAATGCTGTACAATTATTTTCAGTGCTGAAAAAGCCATGCAGTACTACAGCGTGCGGGCCAGAGGCAGCAGAACATTCCTTGAGCATTGGTTTTTGATTTACGTAGAGACTCACGGGTAGACACCGTGCGATTGTTTGACGGCGACCCGTGATGTGAATGCAGCTTTTCTAGAAGGCAGAGCATTTGGCACAAGCCCGAAAGTCATAAGACTTGGATGTGACCATCTGTACCTCCGACCTCTTTTGTAAAATGGCAAGAACCCCACTGTTCTTCCTTGAAAGGCTGCTAAAACCCTTAACTAATCGCTGTGAATAAAGCACACTCAGGCGCTCTCACAGCATGGGTACTTGGTTCTCCGGGACAGAAAAACATAGAAAATAAGATATCTTAATGCAGAGTCCCAAGTCCATCTTAGAAAATGGATTTTTATTTTAGGACTACTATGACACTCTGAATGAGATCCTCAGAACCGCAGCTTCATTGAAGTCTGCAAAATTAAGTGGATGTATCTCAGTAAGAGATATGGTCCTCAGTTTTTAAGAAGTAGCATTTTAAAAACATTTCAGAACTGGAAATTAACACATGAGCTCTTCGGTTTGGCCCAGATTCAGAACAGCTCATCCACAGAACACAATCAAGTGCTTCTCAATTAAACACATATTGTATTCAATGTTACGCACCTATTTTCATGCTTTCCTGAACAGGAGCGATACCAGTGTCGTTTAAGAGCTTTCTCAGTCAGGTTCCAACTGCAGTTATTATTAAAAGACCCAGATAGGTAGGGCCGTTTTTGAGGCTTCAAAACAGAACTTCATGTCCCCTGTGTGTAGTGAAACAATATCTATTCAATGTTGATTTCGCAGAGTACAAGCTCTCTCAACTATTTCTGCAACTGTATTTTCACAGTGTTCATTTCCCTGGCATCTGGAGCGATTAAAGAGCCTTGCTCATCTGCAGCAAAAGCAATAATGTTTCTGCCAATATCTAAGAATGAAAGCTGAAACAGCATTCAAAATACATCTTGAATAAATGTTCAAAAACATATCCTTAGGGCAGTTTCCCGTGTTACTGGCAAATCTAGTTTGCGTGCATCTGATAAAATGGTTTCAACTACGGAAGTTTAATACTGCAAAGAATGTTTGATGATGCTAGGACATGCCATATGACAAACTCAGAGCAATTCATGATGCTCCCAGTTTACCAGTTCTTGCCACTGAGAAAATTTAGTCGAACATATCGAGCTGGACACCTTTTTTCTTCATCCTTCTGTGAATGGCATTTACAGTCAATTTCCAAACTTTTGCCTTCTACCTTTCTTGGTAAGCCTAAAGGATTTTTATTAACTTGTCTTTATTACTAACGTGGGATATAAACCTCCCTGAACTGTTTCTGCTAAAGGATCAAGATGATGGTCAATGACTTTTACATTACTGAATTGAGAAGCAAGGCATATATTTTTACCAGTGAGGAGACCTACTAGCAAAATAAAACTTTGTGAAGGAAGAATTTTTATATCTTTCTCTCTCCTGAGCACTTCAAATCATGACCAGACAACTTCCCAGAGAGTCATCTAAACACAGAGGTCAATGGTGAGGTAAGGGGGTAAACTTGTAGAAAACGGGAAAGATATTAATCAGTGCAGAGTGATAAAAGCAAAGCAAAGCAAACCAAGCCAAATGAACAAAACTAGAGTAGGAATCTGGCTTTAAATAAGCTTAATCCCATACTGAATGCTATCTGTTGAACTGGAGGACTCCACAGGGCAGAGATGCCCTTCCACAACCACCTCTGTCATTGTCCCCCCAGTGATGTTGCGCAGTATGTAAAGTACTGCCCAGGAGGGAAGAGACCGATCTGGTTATGAAAGATACCCCAGACACTGGAGGCTCTAAGATGACAGGCAATGTAAACACAGTTTCTCTTTATGTTAATTCTATCAGGAATTCCCTCGTAACTGAGGAATGACACCATGCAGCATGATACTTGAAGCTGCAGCATTCATCCCATGTTCTCCTACTCGTGAAACTTCTGCTTTTTCAGAAACAGAAAGTTTCCTATGTCCTAGCAGTGCCTGCTGCTGGTGGTGTCAGAACCGTGGAGAACAAAAAGAAAACCTTTTCAGTTCCCTTATTGTTTGGGCTGGTGAAACACTTAACTGGTATTTTGACTGACATACCGCTCTGTTGAGATGAGAGAACTGGGATCGTGCTAGATGACAAACTGGTGGTCAGCAACAGCTTAATTACATTAGGCCTTATTTGGACCCAGAGGTGACTGCATCATTTCAGGTAGTAAAATGCTCCCTGATTTCTTCCAGGACACAGAAACTGCAGACTTTTTTTTTTTTTTCCCCCTGGAAACTCTTCAAAACCAATGCACACTGAAAGCCTCTGAAAACTGAGTACAACCTTTTTAAAGAAATACTCCATAAAAGTATTTGCAAAATATTTGTGGATGAATGTATTTGCCCCTGGCTATTACATTCCAGTTTTCATCTTCAGAGCAACAGAAAGGAACACATTCATTTGACATATGGCTTTAAGTACAGCAACAAAACACTGAGGCAATTAATGCTAGGGTTTAAGACTGCTAATTTTCCCTTCTGTGATCCTCCAGCTTCTGATCATATTTTGAAAGAGTAATTACAACTCTTGTAAGCTATGTCCAGAAAAAAACCCAAAAAACCCCAGACAGAAACCACAGGTTGTCTGCTGATGTTGGTTACTAACATCTGCATAAAGGTTTATTATGCTGAGTATATCCAACAGCTGCAGCTGCTTCCAGGAAAGTAGCAGTCAAAAAGGCTATTACAAAAGATGCTTTTGAGATCCTCCTGCAGAAAATGGTCCTTTCTCTGATAATATACACAGCCTGCATCTGTATCTTGTATGCATCTTGTACCTACATTTGTCATGACTGCTTCACAGTAAAATATTTAGTGATTTTTCCAAGTTTTTTTGGGTTTTTTTTTTTTTTTTTTTTTTTTTTTTTAGAAATAAAGCCAATAAAAGGGACTGCAGACATTTAAACTACATGGCAATTCCTTTATTTAAGAACCATTTAATCTGAAGCATGGAAATAGTCCCAGGAGAAAAACAAACAAAACCAAACCATCACAGTGTTTCTTTTCCCTTAACCACTAGGCTTCAAAGGTATGCAGCAACTTGTGTTCTCTCTCTCTGGCCTGAAGTTTCTGGTAGGTCTCTCCTATCCAGCTTAACAGCTTGAGGGACCCTCGTGGCAGTGGCACTCCTTTGGGACACAAGCTGTGGCATCCTAGAAACCAGGTCTACCTCTTCTTCAGGAAGCATTACAACCATTGATGGCTACAACCATAAACAGCTATACAGAGGGTTGCTATCCTGGAGGTTATCTTTAAAGGCTGATAGTCTTGCCCAGCTCTTACAAGGCACATCTTTACTGCTACGTAAGAGCCAGGAATTTAGGTTAAGCAGCAAGCCCACAAGTCACCCACAGTGTTTAAATGTTAGTTCATACCCTGGATCCCTTTTGGGCTGCTTCAGGTAACTCTCTCCAAGATTTTCAAGACAAATTTTGTTCCAGAGGGAGCTACGCCTCAGCTGCACAGCCATGAGCCGGTTTGTGCCATTTGGCTTTGAGGTCAGGGATTGGCTCATGGCCCCTTTTTAATTAGCAGCATAAATATAGCTTCAAAGAACATATGTGGATGTCAAACCTCAGAGGATTTGTGGCTGTGAAACCCAAGCGAGGAGAGTCATCCCTGTTGCAGCCTTAATTCAAGCACCTACAATCTAAAAAAGGGAAGGATTTAATTAGCATTTTTATTTTAGCCGTAATGGAAGCCCTCCTCTGAGTTGTTTCTCTCTTCTTCAGCAATTAGGATGCTTCCTTATTTTATTCAGGAGTTTGGACTACCTCCAAGGGAGACAGGAACGTCAAAGGTAGCCATCGCATTTCGTAGGCACTCACCTCTGCAATCAGATCAGCTCCTATGCTTCTTCATGGAGAATTTCTCTTTTATGGCTTTTCACCAGGCTTAGAATTAATCTCTGCTCACGCAGACTCTGCTGATGCGAATTTAGACGAAGAACAGAAGCTTCCCGGTTGGAACTGCTTAGAAGCGGTTAGGAGCCCAGGCAGGACAGCAGCTCACACGCTAGGAAAAAAGCACAAGATTTTAAAACATCAAATAACAGCATCGTATTCCTTTTCCTTTGCTGTTTTCCAAGTCATCGTAGATGCTATCACTCTTGCTCTTTCTTCCCTTTTAAGGGGTCAACACCAGCTCAGGGCTGACCACAGCCGTATGCTCGCTGACTCTCACAGTCCTTGTTCTCAGAAATAATACTTCAAGACCAGCTTCTGTGGTAAATCCAAAAAAAGAGGGTGCCAAAGAAAGTTGCCAGAGACATTTCCCGCTAAAGTACAGACAATCTAAAACATATCTGAACTACTCTACAAAAGCACACACGGTTTGTTTTGTTTAGTATTATGTTGGGGTTTTTTCCCTTGCTTTTCAAGCCTTCTTAAGCTCTTCAAGGCAGGGACTTGTTCTTGATTTGATCCAGTTTTACCTTCTTACCAACGCCATGTGCACAGCAGCTGAACACCAGGCCTGATTCTGCGGCAACACTGCACTGAACATCAGAAAACAGAACAGTAATTTTGTTTACAGTCACTGGAAGACCACACACAAAAATACTAAAGTGTTTGGTTTGTGATGGAAAGGGAAGTGCGTGCATAACCAATATATACCATCAGAATATTAAGTGTCCTAGGCCAGATGCTCTGGCTCATTATTACACTTGCGAATCACCTTAATATAATGTAACACAATAATGAGTACAGATGAACCACAATTCTCTCAGTTTTATACTATCCTCTCTCCTTCCCTTAATCTTGACAGCTGGATTAGCAGCTGGCACATACAAGAGTGGGGACACTAAAGGACACTAGTTTTTTCCTCATTTTAGACAAAATTTTTCTGCTACCTGAATTCTAATCATACCTATATCATCTTGTCTCTGGAACACCCCAGGAAAGTCCACTGTCCTCTGGGATAAGAATCAGTATGGGCAAGACAAGGATGAGACACATAGTGCCATTTATAGTGCTTTTAAGGTCTCTGGAGATCTTTTAAGACAGTGCTCTGTTTACAGCTCAAAGGAAACAGCAGGGCCCATAAACTGGCTCACAGTTGTCGCTTTTCTATTAGATTTTAAAATAACAAAATGAAAAAGCTAAGCCAGCCGAAAATATAGTTTGTGAAGCAAAAAACCATAAAGTTCCTGCCTCATCCATACTAGTTCTCACTTTTCAGGGAACAGCGATAAGGAAAATTTTGACTTTTCTCCCTGTAAAAAACTGCTTTGGCAGCTATGAAGTTGCTACAGACACTGAAAAGGCATTTCTTCTCAGAAACATGCATTTAACCCAACAACATAAAAACATAAAGGGCCTGGAAAGGGCAGGAGATCAAACACAGGGGTTTGTTTTAAACATCCTTTTTTTGTGCTGGGATTTGAAGCTAGGGAGGAAAATGTAGGCTGTTGATGCACATGATAGACCTGTACCTGCTATGGAAGCCTCCTTGTCTTTAAACAAGTACTATTCCCACCAGCTAGCGTTATTTCTAATTCTCTTTTTCCCCTTTCCTTCTTCTTGCGTTTGTCTTATTTTGTTCTTCTCAACATGAAGACAGGAAACCTTCGTCAGCCTACAGAATAAAGAAAAAAACTTAACAAGCTGTACGTAGTTATTTCCTTATGGATACCTAAACTCGCTGCAGAGCTTTTGCTCATTAACTAAATGCACCAATAACACAAAATAATCCCATCTCCACAGCATATATCTGTACAGGAATTTGCTTTCAAATTTGAGTTATAAAGTTCTATTATTCTGCTTTTCTCCATTGCTTAATAGTTACCTGTGTTAAATAACATCAGAAATTATTATTTCCTTCGCTGTAGTTCCCATAAAACCTAAACAATCGCTACATTATGCCAGGCTCTATGAGTACACGGTAAGTTCATTAAAGCAAAGACTGTTTAAGCAGAGAGTCAATTACGAAAGAACACAAAAATGAACCAAAATGTTTGGGGAAGACCACCCAGGTTTTCTTATTTCCAGTTTACTGTCCTGGCTATTTGCTTCTATCTCAGAATCAGTTCTGCAATTCTCTTGCAGCTGCAAGAGCTTTATTCATGCGACAAGGTGCCCAGAGCTCAGGTAATGCCCTCAACCTCGACTGCCAGCCACTTTGGAGAAGGCTTTTTGGCTTCATTCCATAAAACCCAACCTGCTCCCAGCCCACAGACACTACCACAGGACCGATATTTAATCCTGTTACACAAGTGGGGGCCCATCAGGTGAGTTTTCTGGTAGTACCAAGGTTTTCAGAAAACATGTTCATTTTCACTGCTTTGTGATTTCGTCAGCAGGTTAAAACAGGCCATAAGGCAGTTTTTCCTGTATCTTTTTTTCCTCCCAGAGGAAAGGGGAAAAGAAAGCTATTTCACAACAAACTTATCTGCTCTGTGGAACTAAGGAAAAGTTTCAAAACCGTGGGCAAAACCGCAGTTCGCTGCTTCACAAAGGATTAAAGGAATATACAGGAGACGTACTTTATAAGTTCTCTTCAAGGAGATGGCCCGCTTTTATGTAAACTGCCTTTCATCTTATCATATATTGTTCACAGTGAGGATATAAAGTAGACAGGATACTGAGTGAGGCTACAAAATGATGCAGAAGGAAACAAAGCTCTTTTTCAGCAGTTTATGTTCTGAAAGACTGCTGAAACGCTCCAAGATTTCCACATCTCCGTTTCTTTCTTGGAAGTATACTTGTGCTTATGTAAACCCAACAGGCACCTGTGATTTGTATTTTGAAGCAAGACACGAATTTCTTGAGCAAACTGTTGGTTTAGTCTATATGGAGGCGGTAAGCCTTCTCTTGGGAATACGACTAAGACTTACCATGGTGGAGTCCTCCATTACGTAAACGTCCCTTGGGTGCAGTTTTTGCTGTGCTTCATTACATCTAGTTAACTGGGACTTTTATGAATACCTGAGACTTTTTAATGAATATTGGCATTTACGCTCGATTCTGGATAAAGCAATTGGGTGCCAGGGAAAACTATCATTCTGATTGTCTGGAATAGCTTGTCAAATAAATAGCACTTTTCTTCCTGTTTCCTTTGGAAAACGTTGTCTTCGACAACGCAAAACAATCTAAAACATTATTTTTAACAGAACATTCTGTGCACTGAGTTTGGAATTCCACAAAAATAGAGAATATCTGCGCCCAGACAGTGAATTTTATTCCAAGCCATTTTCACTCCATGCCATTGCATAAACTGCTTTCCAAAATAGGTTTTAAGATATTGCCCGGTAAAAATACAATAATGAAACCTGAGTTTAAATTGAACTTTAGTAGAAGAATATTAGGAAGATTAAATTTGCCCAGTGCCTGATTTCAGAGGTGCTAAAAGTCTTACAATTCGAGGCAGACACCAACGGGAGCTGCAAGTACTCAATGCTTCAGAAAAACATGCCCATATTGTATGACTGTGCATAATTACACCTGGCTTTTCATCAAAGAGCGTCACTCAGTAGTTCGCTTACAAACTGTAGGGCCAGACAACAAAGCCACAGATTTGTTACCAGTTATCGGCTACCAGGCTGGTACCACGGAAACAGGTAAGGCAGATGCATGACCTCCTTCTACCCAACTGCAGATCTCCACCTGCATGAGACTGTAGCCAAAATAACACGGTATCTTGAGAAGCAAGATGAGCTCCACCAACACTTGGCATCGCTTCTGGATCAGACTTCACTTACACTAGCCAGACGAGAGCACAGCTAAAAGGAGTCGAGCCCATCTGCACTCATCCAAGGAATCTGTAAATTACATAGGATGGAGCCCGTTTTACAGCATCGGTGCCATTTCACATTGATTGAAAACATCAGGTGGTAAAAGTGTTCCTTTTTTGGAGGCAGAAGTATGTTATTTCGCACGAATTCTGATCTGGTGAATAACAAGCCATCGATACAGCAACATCATTTTGTCTGATGCTTTTTTCCTTCTTTCATTATATAGAAAAATCCTTACTATTGTGTATATATACATAATCAGAGTTGCATAATTTAGTACAGTGACTGCCTAGAAAAACATGGATTAAATCAAACCACATTTTTATGATTTTCTTTGGCTTAAAAGAAAAAAAATCACTTTTTCTAAATGGATGTTTCTTCTGAGTTCTTGAACTTTTACTCCAATTATTTACATTTTAAAGGAACTGAATAGGATATTAGCAATGTTATGTAAAGAAAATAGGTTATACCCTGATGTTGGCATTGGAATACCTCAGTTTTAGAAACAGGATAAATCTCCTAAAGAGATCGGCAGTCACTTAACATTTTGCTAAAAATGAATTCAGCACATTTTAATGGCTCAGTAAAATTCATAATTGGAAAGTAAAAAACACTTAATGAGGACATCCAAAAATGATGCTATTATAACCTCCCGTAGGAAAGGTTGAAAACCAAAGTCATAAAAACCTATCAGTATCTTTTCTATGTTGTATTATTGTTAAAAAAAAGAAGGGGGGGGTTCCAAGTAGTCCAGTTTAGGTATATTGTAGCTGACGCCCACACCATGTTTTCTACTGCTTGTACTGTTGAAAAGTTCAGTCTTAGATACAGATAATATACCTTGCTTAGTAACATCTGTGTGCAGACTGCAAAGTATGAAGGTTGGCTGGGTTGCTAGAGCTCAGTTTGGGAATTTGGCTGCAGGCTTATTCTTTCTATAGGTCTGGCCGCAAAGGACAAAGGAATGGTATTTTACTTTTTCTAGGGCAACAACAGAAATCTCAGGGGCAAGGAGTAAGTAAACAACGGAACAGAAACAAAAAAGAAATATTATTTTCATTTTTTAACAAAGAAGAAATATTATTTTCATTCTTTTAACTCAAACAATAGCCACAATAGAAAAATGTAACACTAAATGCACAAGCATAGGGAAAGAGCTCTACAGAGCAGAAAGATCACGTCTGAAAAGGCAAAACATTATCTTTTGGCTATGCTTGCAGGACAAAACCACCACATTTGGGTATTATCGTCTATAGTTGGACTCTGCCTTACTAATTAGCCTTTTCTAAGCACTCCACCTTAGCAAGCAAAGGAACATCTGCTCTCTGGTACCTCTGGGGAGGGTGGTGGACAGGGACGGCTGTGCATCTGGGTACCACCTGTGCAGCAGGCGCCGCGCTGCGTGCCTGGGAAGCAGCAGGGCTGCTGCCGAGCAGCGGATCCACACTGCAGTTCCACATCGCATGGCCAAATCCACGCTGTGTGTAGCAGCCACAAGGTTGGTGGGTTTTTTTTCCACCCAGCCGCAAGAACAACTTACGCAGCTCTATCAGTTTCAGATGTCCAGCTCCTCCACGTTAAGAGGGCTGGATTTAATAGCGCATCATCAAATAGCTAACGAGGGCGTTACGGCATTACAGAGTTTCATTCATTTTGTGTTCGTCACATTTTTCCTCAACTAAGAGTCACTTTATGGTCTGTGAATGCTATCTATTCTCTGTCTACCTGTACCATTTCGATAGCTGCCTCTAGGAATGGTGCAGGTCTTTCAACTGTGTTAGATACTAAGCTTCTCCCCACCTCCAAAAAGTCAAGATGGATTGTCCGTAGAAGAGATTAACTGTTAAAGTGTTTCTCTGCAGAATGTTTGAAGTTCAACAACTGTTCACTGTCCAAACTTCTTAACGTGGTTCAGAGAGCCCATTCTATATGTCTAGCCATTTTTCACACCACCCAGTGGAAAACAAGACTACCTGTTGCTTTTATCTGTATGTATCTATGCCTGCTATCATTACATACTCCGCTCAAGGTAATGCATAGATTAAGAAATGTATCTAGCACTTCTTTAAAAAAAAAAAAACAACAAAGTAAGAACGCACCATTCCCCTCTCCAGATCTGGGTACATTCTTTGTCACTGTGGTTATAAGTCTCAGAAAAAAAAATATTAAATTATCTTCTCAGCTACCTCATCTATTTGTAGTCATAAACATCACTGCACTAGTCCAGCTTCTTTTAATGAGGAATACAAACTGGTGAAGTAATGGTCACACTCAAAAAGGAAAAACTGGGCACTATAGTGCAAGATGAGATGGCCACAAGCATGCGCCACTATATGAGTGATTCAAGAGACTTTCCACGGTAAAGCAAACAAGAGTCAAATCTGACCCAGAAACTACGCACCAGTTTTCAGCTAATGCTATGCTCGAAGTACGCTGTCCTGCTCCTTACTATGCCCACATTATTAAAACTTCCCATGTAGCACGGAATACATGCAAAGAAATTGGTACATATTTACACAAGCACTTAAACAGACCAGAGAGCCACGTGAGCTACTACTCACTACCAAAAAGTGCTGGGATCCACAACAATCTGTCACAAGGTCATTTCAAAGTTCAAAAAGTAGTAGCTACTTTAAGTTTCATACCAAGACTTCTAAATTTCTGACCTTCCTTTTCTCCCCTTTCCCCTTATGGGCTCAAGATGCTTAACATACACTACTGTGACAAGTGCTTTACTGCTACATCAGCTGCTTCCTATCGCCAACCCCTCAGTGCTGCCCTTGTGAATATGTCATCAGGATTGTGCCAAAATCAGCATTTTGGCACCAAAGGACTCCCAATACATTTTTGTTTGTTTGCTTATGGGCAAGAGATTTGTAATGCCAAAGCCACCTAAACTCCTGGCTTATAAAAAAGGGCAATGTGGTTTCACGAACGAACCTATCTAATCTCTCACTTCATTCCACAAGATGCTTTGCAAAAGGTGTCATTGAACTGCACAGGCAGAAAGATAAGCTCTTGGGCTTCTTTAGGCCAAAGCCAACCCCTTTAATTATACCCCCCATTAATTACCACCCTCTCAGACCTATCAGCATCTCTTCATGCCTTAAACTTCCCTTCCACTGTCATTAATTCAGATAAAGGATAACCACTTACCTAGCCAGGCAACAGCTGAAAGTCCCAACAAAGGACACAGGAGATGCACCAAGGACCTGCTTCCCAGACTGGTGAGCGAGCAGCAGAATAGCTGGGTGTGATCTGCAGGTGGTCAGGAAGCGCAGCAGCCACAAGGGCACACCTAACCACTGACAGAGGTCACAAGAAGGGTGGCAATCTGAGGAGAGCAAGAGTTCGAAGCGTAGACGAAAGGAAAAAGATGGCTGAGAAGACGGGCTGCAGGGCGTATTGCAAATGAAATGTGACTCTGATCAGCTGGGAAAAAGAAAATTAAACCAGACAAGCCAGGACATACCCTTTTCACCACAACGGTGAGACGGAAAGTCATCTGGGCTTAATAATTTCCTTTTTTTATCCAGAATTTATGAATTGGTAAGTCATGCCTGAGGATTAAACACCACAAATCTGTTTTTGAGAGTGGGTTATTCGCCAGTTCTTTCTAATTACGAAGCCTTACCCATCATTCACAGCGGATGTTTAAATAGGTTTTTTTCCATATGAAGATGCTAGTTTTCAGTATTTGTGTTAGCACACAGGCATTGTAATGTTGGGCCTGAGATCCTGGGCTTCATGCTGTACAAAAGACAAAGGGAGAAGACCACGTCTATGTCTCCAACAACTTGCAATTTAGGAATAGCAAAAAACACCAGCCAAAGGAAAAAAGAAAAAAAAAAAAGACTGACGCATTTATAATAAATGAGCATCCATTAATGGGTTCAAGAGCAATATGACAACAATGGCATTGTAACTGTTCTCCTGCTTTTAGTGGTACTGTACCAAACAAAAACCCTTTAAAGAAGGATTTTAACGTGAATAAAAATGGAAGTCCCTTATGTTTTATGGGGGATTCCCACCCCCCCGTGAGAAATAACATGGAAGGGAGCTAGGAGGTGCTTTGCTTCCAACAGGCACAAGGTAGGCTGGCATCGTGGACCGGGGGAATCCACTTCAACACTAAACAAGAAACTAGTAGCGGGATGGGACAGCGTCTGTGGCTTTGTAGAAGAGTCCAGCTAGCTTATACCTCTTTTTAACTCTTTTCCATGGGAAGAGGAAAATCGGTAGCAGTAGACAAAAAGTGGTCGAAGCAGCGACATGTGTCAAAGCAGGAGGACAGGAAAATGGTCTTACCATTTTACACTGGACAGATCTCACATGCTGAACGCTGGCCAAAGAAAATTTAAGGCTAAAGGTGAGCTGATGGCCGAGTTTCCTCACCTGAAGTCAGGAACTGAGCCCAAGACTACAGTTTGTGGAGAGAAGGAGGTAGGTCATTTTTGGGACTCAGCAACAAGGAGATAAGAGCAGAATTTACATTCACAGACAAAAAGAAGAGAAGAACCAGAACAGGCTGAAGAGAGAGTCCTCAAATGCTCTCTCATTCTTCGAAATGAAACTTTGGTTGTGAGAAACAAGTTTGTTTTTGTTTATTTTAAAGATACCTACATGGTCTTGCTGTTTCACACCACCCTGGAGGAGATTCTGCCTCACACAAACCCAAGCGTGACGGAAGTGGTTTTCTGTTGCATAGTCCATGTTTTGCTCCCAATGAGACTGTGGTGAAACACGGGACGCTTCGGGCATGTTGCAGAACTATCTGGTTTGTCGATGCTCATCTCAGGGGAGACAACCAGCTCCCCCAGCTACAGGCAAACAGCAGCAGTACCACAGTCCGTGCTTGAACTGAGTGATTCTGTTGATTGCTGAAGTGTAGAACAGAGATCAAGCTGCTTACATCTTGGGTCTCCTCCTAAAGTTTGATGGCATCTAAATGCGACAGATACTTGACAAAAATACTTAAAATAGCAAAGCTATAAAAGTTACTGACTCCTGACATGATAGAAGAATGTATTGCAAGGGAACAGGACAATTAAAAAGTGAAAAACAACTGCATCTTCTCAATGAGTTCGTTATATCCAAAATGTTTGGCTCTCCAGTTCATGACACATTTTGTAGTGCGAAATTGTGTACATCACACACAGTTGTGCCCCTTCCTTTAACATGTTGTCATCATACATAAACAACCTGGGAAGCAAACATATGCACTGGGTTCAAATCAACTGCCTGGAAAACAGAAAAGCTTTAGCTACTGATCAGAAAGCATTTTCAAAGCATATACTGCCCTCCAGTGTACAACTCGGTATTACCTCCAACAGTTGCAACCTATTTCAAAAATTCAGAGTAACGTGGGGCAGTGACGTCCCAGACAGTGGAGGAACAGGGATAACATCCCAGCACTAGGGAACAGAAGGATGAGGCAGCTCAGGCCAGGGCTAGTACGACCAGCAAAAAGCAGAAGCTAATCATTGCTGCTGGTCTCCAGGCATCTTTCACGAACAAGATCGCGCAGGCTCCCTAACACCAGAAACCAGGGGAGCTTATTAATTTGGAAGGTTCTGCAGCACTCCTTGTCACAGGCAAAGAGCAAAGCACCCCCAGAGCTGGCCCTGCACTCCTGCCACCATCACTCTTTAAGCAAGATAAACCATTCAAGACAACAGAGATTGTCCACAAATGACCAACTGCTTTAACCAGCAGTAATTTCTTGCAATTAAAGCTTCTTACAAACAAGATGAGTTTGGCGCACTCCTGCTGAAATATCTACCTGTGCAGAGGTAATGTCTTTGCTGGAATATTTCTTAATACCTCTTCAACAGTTCTGGTTTTCTGTTTTGCTTTTTTGTTCTGTTTTTTTAAATGGATCTTAACTGGATTAAAAGAACGGAAGTGTGAAAAATATTGTTTGTCAATGTCACACTGTGCAACGATATTACTGCACTACTATACAATCACTTCTCAGTGTAATGAAGATTCTACTCACCACTAAATGCTTCTCCTTTGTTTTTCGTTTTAGCTTGCTCTTTTAAGAAAAGCAGGTCCTTGAGCAAATTCAGAGGCACGGTGAAAGACTCACTTGGTACACAATCTCTGTTTCCCATTGCAAGTCACATTTACACTTGCAGAATCTGAACACTGAACTGAAAAAAAATCTGAAGATCATAATAAGACTGACTTAAAAATAACACATTTGTTTTCTATGCATACTATGGCTTCAAAACAATTAAAAGAAAACCCTTAGAAGTGTTCAGATGAACTTAGTTACTATTTGCAAAAATCCAGCGCCATCTTTTTAATGCTAAGTAATAAAAACTTCAGGAGCTAAGTGGATGTCAGATGCTAAATTCTGACAATGTTTACATTGCACACTCAAGAACAGCATTATTGCTGAAATAGATTCTTTATTTCTGAAACATTCCAAAACAGCAGTATACACAGTTGTAATCAAATATTAAGTTGTATGCCATTATAAGAAAGCATTGATTAGTGCAATTGGATTTTGTAAAAGATCTATCAAAAAGATTTATTCGCATTAAAACCTCATTTTCCATAAGCAATTGTTAATAAAACATTACATTTTTATTTTTTGTAATAAAGTACTGAAAACCAGCTGTAGTTTTAGAGCTCACTGTATCTTTGTAAGTGCAATGTGACTTATGCTGCCATTTTAAATACAAAACACTATGACAATAAATTAACAATTGAACAAATGGTGAAAGACCAACAAAACCATGCTGACCCAGCTGGATGGCAATTTCCAGTGAATGCTACTTTTTTTGTGCTTCTGCAACATAAATATACTGCTTTGTATTGCCAATGGTAGGATGTTGTAAGATATGTTCCTAGTGCTAAAAAAGTACATTACCCCAAAAATATTATTTATGGCACAGAAAAGTTAAATTATCTCTCTGTTGTTCAAGGTTCAGGCAAGTTTAAATGAACTTAAGTATACAAAATAAAATATACTGGAAACACTAGAAAAAAAATTCAAGTACATACATAAGTCCCCCCCAAATTCAAAATAAAATGCATGATGCCTTTACACCGAATAAATTATCTTAGAATTTCAGTATGGAAAAGCTGCCCGGAAAGCATTATCTCCTAGTTCTTTGCAAGGAAATATTCTCATACTTTGCACATATATAATACTTTCTTCAGTTCCAAATGCCAACACTGCCATTGTTAGTCTGATAACAATGCAGCTGGTCAGGTAACTAATTAAGTGCAATTTTTAGTATTTGATAAGATGTTCATTTTTTAAAAATGACATTACATTATGGATGGTTACATATTAAAATCCCAGGGGAAAATAATACTGTATGACCCTCCTTTCCCAAATCATTGTTACCCAGCCAGCTGGGTAGTGAAATCCACATTATTTATTTTCCACTGTTGATGGGCATCTTTCATCAATAGCAGCCGTCTCTCCAGTTCCCATCACGCATCGTGCTGAGTGACGAAAGTGGCTTCGGAGGCTGAAGGAAACTGTATTAAACGAATGACAAAAAACCAAACAAGACAAAGGAAGTCATATTTCATGTGAAAGATCAAGGTAACACGCATCATTTACTTCTGCAGTGACACTGGCTTTGTGCCTTCCTTGGAGACATCACTCTGGTATATTTCTGGCTCCATGATAATGTAAATCTCAAAATCTAAAGTGAAATTAAGGCCACTTCCAATGAGACCCCGTTACTATTACTGGTCTTAACAGAATAAAAGTTTGGCAAAAAGGAATTTGGTCAATAATTCTTATGACGCATGAGACCCCTCTAAATGGGAAGATCTGGTTCTTCAGGGCTAAAGGCAACAAAAACCTATTCTTGTCACTATGGACAGCACACATATTCCAGTATGGATGGACAGCAGAAATCTACCATGAAATATTCTCCAAAAAGCTGCTGTGCTCAGCATCTCCATCAAAAAAACAGCACTTTATAAAAACACAATGCACTAACAGTAAAGAATTCTGGCATCTTATCAGTGGAAGACTTCAGGAAGTCCTGCTCCAGACCCTCTTATCCAGACAAGTGATGACGTGTTTCCATCCCACAGCTGAAGTGAGATCCACCAGTCCCAGCACTACCACCCGTGCAGGGAACTCGCTGTCCTCCAGGCTCTCACCCTCACCCCCGGGCTGCGTCTCACTAATCAGTGAGGACTTACTATAGGATGCTTGTTGACCGTCTTCCAAACCCAACAGGTACTACCGAGGTAACTCCTTCAAATAAAGTAAAAAAAAAAGGGAAAAACAACCATCTGACTTGATCTGATAGCCAACTCACGGGTGATGAGGCAAGCTATCTCTAATTTGCCAGAACTGTATTTTGGTGAGACCGGGATTTGCTGAAAATTGTGTCTTAATTCTGTGAAACCGTTTGCTATAAAGATGGGTCACAAGCTTTGTTCTTGCACTTCTCTGCTTTTTCTGTGAGTTACTGATGCTACCTGTCTCTTCCAAATGCCCTTGGCTGGAACAAGGCAAAGGGATGTTGCAAGGCAGGCACAGTCAGTAAGTTAAAAGCAGTCACCAGAGCAGCTTCTCAGCTCTGTGCTACAACTGCTTTTTCAGTGGCAAAAACATTGCACTTCAGTAAAAAAAAAAAAAAAAAAAAAAAAANNNAAAAAAAAAAAAAAAAAAAAGGTGGTTAAACTTAGGTTCAGCCAAGCTGCTTTTATGCAGCTCCACTCTGCTGCAGGTTCACTTATCTTTGATATAAATCCAGTTACTTGAGTCATAAAACACAACCCGCCTCTGCTGTTTTCTGCCACAGGTCCTTTTGTTTCTTTTTTTTTTTTTTCTCCAGAAAGAAGAAGAGGTAAGTATGTTTAGCAACCTTCAAGAAAAAAAACAGAGGGCAAAACTAAAGAACAATTAAGTAAGTTGAAAATAACTCTAAGAACAATGCTATGTATCCAGAGCTGAACCTCTGCTACAGGGCAGTGAAGAGGAAAACACATCAGTATTGGAAACAGTTTCAAACAACCACAAGCTGTCAGTATGATGCCACCTGGATTGAGGTAAGAGTTTTGGAAGGGCTATAGTGCCTGTCTGCTTTCCCGTCCTCAGCTGGATGGCAGTGACTTGCTCCAGTGCACGGCAGCAGGAACAAGCAAGCTTCCCGCCGTGGCTCCAGAGCTCTGCTTACCCTGCTCTCATGTCTGTCCCCAGGTACCTGGGATCATCCAGACCCTGACCTGCTGATTGACTTCCCGGCTTTAGCTGGGACCTGCCTCGTCACTGTGGACTTGTCTGGAGACTGGGACTGTTGGCTGACCCTGGTCACCACCGGGGCTGCTCTTGGTTGGGTACGGTGGGGCAGGCTGGATGCCCCACTCAGCTCTTGGCTCACCTTGCCCTACAGGAAAGCTGCCTCTGCTCCCCTCGCATCTTGCTCCCAAGTGAGGACAGAAACTGGTGGACTGGCACATAGGGAATAGGAGGTGAGAAGGTAGGGCTGCAAGAAGTCCAAAGCACGGAGTTGGAAAGGACTGGGGGCTGCGCGGATCCATTCAACAGGAAGAAAACAAAAAAACCAAAACAAAACCAAAAAAGCGCTGCCTCACTTAGAAGGCGAATTAGAGATAAGACTATACTGTTGAAATTTCTTTACGCTGCTTCTGGATGCATGCATCTCCAATGGCAAGGAGAAAAGCAGTTAATATTTAAGACAAGTTGGTTATCTAGGCTCTTCCCATTTTATTTTACAAATTCTCAAAAGCACTCCCTCATCCGCTGTTTGATCCCATGCAGTAAATACTGAAGTACCCTAATGCAGGCCCTATATAAGGACCTATTTTAAGTATCTAAAATACTTGGCTACCTAACAGTCTGGCCACAGACATGAAGACACAGCTTTGCTCCGAAATGTGCACTTCTCCCTGAACATCAAGTTTATTTAAAAAACCAAAAGACCTGTTCTGCTTTTGACCTGGGGGTCAAAAGACCCCCCCCAAGTCATCACTAAAAACACTGTTTAATTTTCAATATACTGAAAGAAGCTAGACTCTTGAACTGATGATGAAAAGCACCATTCCTTAGAAATGACCAGTGACAAAAATCAACAGTCTGAAAATCTGCCTCTGATGGCTGAATTCCTTCTAAGCAAATTCCATATGAACTGAAACCGCCCTTATTTTCCACATGCATAAATAAAATGAAACAAGGGTCTTAAAGAACTGTAGACTGAGCTCCATTCTGCCTGTGCTTTTAGAGTCCTATAAACTTGTCATTCCCACAGTGCAAAGATCATCCGTCTTCAAGCATCATTGGTTTGGCTTTACAGCAACATACGATGCTGCTAAGGTACATTTGAAGGTAAGAAGACAGGACCCCAGACTTTCTGGACTATAAATATCTTCGTTACTGACCTGAATCAGCTTCTAATAAAAACAGTGCTGAGAGTACAGTGTCTCACCTTCCCACTGAAACATCTTAATTTTATTTTTCTTTAATATTGTCTGTGCCATGAAAAGTTACAAAATAGCAAGGGACTGGTCTTCGTGGCCCATAAAGTCTCCTTCTCACATGTTGCTATGAAAGATTTAAGAACTCTGCAGAAGAGCATGAAGTGGAGGAAAGGAAAAAGAAAAATAAAAAGCAAGAAAACCCTCTACTATAAAGAACTCTTAACAGTGAGAGTTCCAGCAGAGAGCAAAGGAGGTTATAATAGAAAACTCATGATACAGTCTTTATCAAAGAAGAAACCTGACGGTTCTTTATCAAAGTTTTCACCGCAGTTGGTCAAAATCTATTGTCAGTCACATCGGTGTAATCCCTGAGTAACTCGACCAAAGACAGAATGTGAGCAATTGAACTCATTCTGGATCTAGCCAGTATCTAGTGAAAAAGTATAAAACCAGTGAGAGCTAAACAGTTCATCCAACAGAAAACCAGGTGGTCACACAGCGGGCCCTCACAAGAAAGAGGAGGGATGTGCGTGAATAGAAGAAATAGTTGGAAGAGCTGATACAAGTTGACACAATTTTCTCTTTGAGAAACTTTTTCACCTATTAATCACAGAACATACAGCTAAGTTTAACTCCCAGCTGTGCTAAGGTGATTAAAACACAGACTCTTTTCCTCAAGCTTCCTCTATTGCTTGTCCTAAAAAAAATAAGAAAGTCATTTGGAGATGAAATTCTCTTTGAAAAATGCAAAAATGTGCTTGCTTAGCAGTATAGCTCATTGCAAGTATGTGATACTCCAGGATTCCCTGTTTCCCTATTGTCTCCCAGCTGGAATTTAAACGATGCTCGTTCAACCAGCAGAAATATCCAGGATATTTCCTTCCTCACAATGCTGTAATGTCTCAGGTTGCGTTTTTACAGCCTACTGCAACTCCTTCTGTTTGAGTACGCTAAGATTTGCTCATCCTGTGACACTGAAATAGCAGCTGGCACAAGTCTGGAAGAATGCAAGCCACTTATGTTAATTATAGGAGTTTTCCATCTGTTTTGATTTCTTACTGATGAGCGGCAATCCATTCGGATTTATATGTGATTACCTTCTATCAATTATCACAGTTTAGTAGGAACTACCACCGAGCATTGTCCATCACTATTTCTGGAAAGAAATCATCACCCAGTTGGGTGATTCAGCACTGGGAGCTAGAAACTCTTCTGTTTTCTAGCCAAGCTTCACATTCAGGAGAAAAAAACCCAACCCAACAAACCCACAATCTAACCCAAAGCCATCCACATCAGGAAAGGAGGCTTGTTTAACTCTTACCTTCGAACTGGCTGTGCAATTTTACTCCTGGGTATGCCGCTCCCATTGATGGCCAGCGATGGTCTTGGAAGAGCACTGCGCCCTACAATCCCTTGACTGGCAGTCTTGTTTGGCATTGGGATCCCAGTGTTGGAATACAACTGCAAGCTGTTGGAGACTGGAATGCTGCTGCTGCTGCTGCTACTACTGCTACTGCTACTACTGCCACCACCTTGTACGGTCGGGCTGACGTAGGCAGTAGCTTTGAGAGGCTGTCTGACAGACACTGGAAAATGTCCCACACTGTGAACTCTGTGCTGAAGCTGTCCTGGTGACGGAACTGTAAAGAGTGGCAGGAAAGGCAGTCACAAGGTCAGTACGCAACAGATACCGCCAGGTAGTAATGCTCATTTTTAGACAGTTCTCAGTAGGGATAAATGCATCGTTATACAATCTACCTGCTGATTATAAACTGCTGAAAATACCCTCGGGTCCAATATCGTGTCCAGTAGCGCTGCACTGAACTAGAATACCCTGTTCCACCTCCATCCTGAACAAAAATCCCACCCCATATTCATCCTTTTTTCTCCCCTCAAAGAGGTTTCATTAGCCATTACAAGCACACTAATTCCACCTATGCAATTAGAGTTTTAAAGAGGAGAAATTAATGATGGTATAAATTAATTACTGTTAGATCATTTAGGTATTTGTGAGGCTGCTTGCAATGACCACATCTTGTTCAAGGAACATTGCGTTAAAAACATCACAGAAGTCTAAGCGTTATGTAGAAAAACAACAAAAAGACTACAAAAAGGTCTTGAATACAACAGCACATTCAAAGTCTGATGTTATGTAAACTATCGTTTTAAATCAATGCTCCAGGTTCCACAAGCTTTATATATAGATTTTCGACACAATCCTGCCCTCTGGTGTACATCAGATACGCGTATGTTTCAGAGTCTGCTTATCAAAAGCAAACTGCCAAAAGCCTGAAGCACATAAACTAACACACCACATACAGGCCAATCTTTTTTCAAGTCTTTTAAAAAAAGGGCGTCTTAAAATCATTTAAAGACACTGGAGAAAAGACAGATGCGTGACTAAATTAAACAATATTGGCAATACACAGCCATGGAACTCTTATCATAACGCAGCTCCTTAAATACCCCAGCACAGCCACTTATTAGAAATGTTTTTCAAAAAATTATTTCAGAAAAATCACATTTTATACACACACATATATACACATAAACACACAGAGAAATACGTATTTCTAAAATAGTGAATAAAATCAAACTCTCAACACACTACCACACAAAAATCAACTGGGAACCCAAACAACTACTTCCATTCTCCTATTCAAACAGGACAAAAATAAGACAAAATAGGTCCAGCAGTTAGGCGTGTTTTCCAGAAAAGACGCAATTTAATAGTTTTGAAGGCATTTGTAAATTATGCTCCAATTTGAAAGAAAACACCTACAGGAAAAGATTTTGCCAACTTCTACCTCCAAAACCTCACAGGACATGGGAGGCTTAAGTCAGATCCTCTCTCCTTTTCCCATTTCCTCACAGAGTACTTCAACCACTGGGCTAGAAAAGATGGGTTTGGATCTTGATCCGTCTTGTTGATATTCTACATTAATAATTCAACATCCACTGGATCAGTACTCCCTTCATCCCCCACCAAGAAGTCACCTAAATTAAACTAACTGAAGTCATTCTAACTCCTGCATCCAACAGGTATATTAAATTTGAGGATATAATCCTCTGTTTACCCCATATGCTCAGAAGAAAGCAGCTCAACTTCAGTAGGAGAGAAGTCATGTATTTAAGATATTTATACAGCACACTGTAAAACCAGCATTGTATAAATTACCAAGAAAAGCAGTTTTTAATTCTAGTATCAAAACTATAAATGTAAGCTTATAGGAATTAATTGCATTATTGGTGCTTCTGCAATACTACTACTACTACTATTACTCCTCATTATTACAATTTCAGTTTTAAAGTTGGCACAAAATGAATGGGCAAAGAAAAAAAAAAGCCACACACAAGAGGTGATGAAACTCTCAATACCAAACCCCAAGATCAGCAGAATTTGCTTTCCAAAATAGAAACTTTGAAAATCCTGAGCTATATTAAAATCTGGTGCAAAAAGGAACACAGTCTGCTTTTAATTTTTCACAAAGCAGAGGATCAGTAACTGGGACATATATTTTACCACCCTATCGATTCCTTGCGCGCAGCCAAAGGACACAGGTACTTACTACACGACTGCAGCCTTGAAATCCCATTACTTGCTCCATGCAAATTGGAGTCAAAGCTCTGACTGTTCCTCACAGTGACTGGAGAACTAGCAAAGCCAGCATTACTGTTAATGGTGGGGGTACTTGGCATCCGAGCGAGGTTAGGCATGCTTCTTCGAAGTTTATCTGAAGCAAAAGAAGACAACATCCACAGTCATGTCAGAATTTCCGACAAACTTAAGCTGTCTCTGAACAATTTCTGTAGAAAAATTAGAACAAATTGCTTCAACAGAAAGAAAGGGTTTGCTGTGCAGGAAGAATACGAATATGTTATTGACAGCCTACCAATTGAACCCTTCTGACTGCTATAACAGCACAATTATTCACAAGTAATTTTAAAGACACTAATAAGCAGTACATCTCCAGAATCACAAGATATAAACACTAAAATGTAATAATAAGGATGACTTTCACATAAATGTGTAAAGTAGGTCAGATGAATCATGCCCTAAATACGCCTGTTTCTTTGCCGTGAATACAAAGCACGGCTGCAGGGACAAAGCCAGACACAAGTACCTACACTGTGGATGTCTACAGACAAGCGAGATGAATCCCTCCTAAGTAAATCAAGTCTCACTTTCAAGCTCCAACAAGATGCTAAAAAAATTCCATTCAGTACTTAACCTTATTAGCATGTTAAGTTTCCGCAGGTGGCCATGTGCAAAACCTGCGAAATCTTGATGCTGTTCAGCTGCTTGGAGCCCTGGGTTGACATCAGGATTTTCAAATCCGGTGGTTCTCCCTCTGACCCCAACTTGTACTGCCTGACCTGGCGGGCATTTGCAGAACAGGCCTGCAGGGCCTTTCACAAAAAGAAAGCTGCAACGGTCCAAATGTTTCCAGAGCAGGTTGAACAGCTAAGGAAAGTGTCTATGAGGTCAGAAGATGCAACCCCCACTCACGCTAGTTGATTTGGAGAGAGAAGACGAAACCAAGTCTGACATCTCAAGAAGACTTCCCAACCCCAACAGCCTTTGGTTATCTAAGGTGAAGCTCTTCTGGTCTCTTCTGCTGTGGGGCCAAAGGGACATGACTCAATTCTGTATGATTAGAAGAGACTGGCAGGGGCAGGATGACCTGGTCTGAATTGCCTCCTGCGATGTGACAGGCTTCAGTAAAGCACCGCTGTGGGGAAACAACGGGTCATTCATTGAATTGTCATAGACAACACCACCAATGCCAGCCTCTTGTCCAGGTTCAGGAGCACAAGTGCTCTGCTCTGCTGAGGTGGCTACGTTTCTCCTGATACCACCGTCAGCGTGGAGGCCACCAGCTCCTGCCCCTACCGTGGGTTCCAGCACACAGCAGATGTCTGCCTCCAGTTCTTACACTGCAACAGAAAGCAGGGGTACGCTGGTACGACTGCTCTCCAACAGCAAGCAGGGCATTTCAAGACTGACATCTTGGATTTATGCACAGGAACAACACATCACACGTCTTGGAATTGCTGTTTTGGGTCAACCTCTTAGCTCACAGTCCACAGAAACAACAAATTAACTTAGGAATCTCTGTTTATCAGTGCACATCAATATATAACCTAATCAGCACCATCGTGAGCTCCTCTAATCCTTAAAGCTGCTAACAACTGACAAGTAATAAGAAGTGACAGTACAGTTCTATCTATACCAGGTATTAGTAGTCACTTACAGTAACTTCAATATATGGGATGCCTATGTAACTCCAGTGAACTGAGTCACAGCAAGGCTACAACTCCAGCTGGTTTTTATGACTGGTCCTCATGATAAGAACCAGTAAAGAACCCTGGAAATAGTCAAAAACATCCTTGTACTTCAAAGGTCCAGTATTTCGAATACCCTTGTACCCCGAGTCCCAATTACTCATGCCTACCTGCCCTTGGCACTGTATCATGAATGCTAGTCCCGTAATGACAAGACCTTCTCTCTTCCATCTCAACTAAATCTGACTCTCAGTTACCACAGATGGTCTGACATAGAAAACCCACTGCTGTCTAGGAAATAAATACTCCCGTGAATTAAATACACTACATTTTGATATTTCTGAAATCAAGCAGTAAGTATGGGAGGTAAGATAAGGAGGAGTTCAGTGCAGGAAAAGGAAATGCAAGGTCTGAGGCTCCCGGAAACTAGAGTACAGCCAAATCCTAATAAAGAACCAGTTTAAGGGTAATCCTTCATCAAAGAGTTAGTGCTGTGTTTCACTGACTCATCACGAACAGTGGCAGGCTGAAACTGCCAGTGGTACAGCAGTGAACACTACCAAAGGGATTATCGCTGTGCTTCAGTCAGGTGGCAAGTATTAATATCACTGATATAACAAGGATAAAAGTGTTGTCAGGCTTCCAGAATTGTCCCAGGGATGTAAACAACGGCATCCGTGCAGCTACTGTATGTCGCCATTTCTGAAATACTCATGATTTTGCGAACTGGAAAAAGAACTGTCTTCCTATCCTGTCAATCCTTGGCCCAGAGTGGCAGAAAATTAATGACTACGAGACGTCTGCAGTTACTGTTGATTTTGGAGCCCCTTTGAAAACCTAGGTCAACATTACAGCAGTTGGCAAAAAAGGGTTTGAGCAGCAGGATTGTGGTAGGGAAGATGGCACTGCATAAAAGAGCTTTTCTAATACTATCCATGTATCACATTGCATAAGCAGAATTTCTTGGACTCTTTACATGCTTTTCCACTCAGGGACTGAATCAGCCACTGTAGGCATGATCTGTGCCTTGAATTGTCCAGTGGATGCAGCTACAATAGCAGGAAAAATAGGCAGAGAAGCAGCTTGCATTTCCTCCATGTCATGGGTGGCCACATCTTTTGCCTCCTGTTCATCAGTCCCTTCTCATTCCAGCAGTCTGCTCTGCTGCTGATTCATTCAGTCCTCGGGCAGCAGGTTCCTGCTGCACCTGCAAATTCTCATCCAGCGAGCATCTGTGCTACTGCTTTGATGGGTCCTTGTGTCTGCCGAGATAAATGGTCCTGAAAAGCAATGAAAATAGCAGGTCAGTTTTGCATTTGGGGAGAACCCAGAAATGATCGCCTTGATGGCATTTCGCAGCTTTCATCTCCTCGGATGATGCATTCTCTTTGATCTCATTCTTGAAGTTTGTTCTGTCACCGGTTGCCCTCATAAGAGCGGAAAGAGCCTTACAGACCTTTTGTTTGTAAATGAAACGCTGGCTCTTGCAAGTTTGATCTATTGAAGCAGAAGGTGGGAGTTACGCGACTTTAATATTTCAGGCTGCTGAGATGTGACTAGATACAGACTTGCCAGACATATGAGAAGAAAACAAAAATATTTTCCAAGCTGCTCATGGCAAACCTTCCTTTTCTAGAGCTCTTTGCTCTCCTAAAATTAATGAGAATATTAACAGAGAGGAGTGAAGAAGGAAAGCTGAGATGGATTCTCAGGTGAGAAGGAATTTGCCCAAACAGTCCTGTTTATGAATGTTGAAATTTGCTACAGTTTCTGCTACCTTTTCTGCACTAATCTGGTTCAGTGGCAAGCCTAAAATAAAAAAAAATAAATCATCGATTGTTTACAGTTCACTGTTAGGAAGATGTCAATATTAAAACCAGTGAGGAACTCCAAAGGACCTGCACCTTCTACAGCATCCATAGCCACTGTGACCCACCACTGAATCTCAACTATAATCTAGGCTGAAACAAATATGAGGTTTAAGGAGGACGCAGCCATGTAAAGCATCACAGATGCACCTTTGCGTTCCCCAACCTTCTTTGGGATGTAACAGCACGACCTACAGACATTCTATTATTGAGACATTTGAAAGCGCGAAGAAAATGCAAGGATAGGTCATGCCAGGGAGTTAATAATCAGTTCCTGGTTATTACCACATTCTCAGAATAGTTCATGTGTATACACATGTGCTTGTCACTTCACACATGTTCTTTTAGGTGGCACACATTGCCATCATTTTGTATATCTGCAGCAGAATGATACACCAAAAAAAATCACCTACTGCATGTTTACACTTTTTCCCCTATGTGGCATCCATGCTGAATTGGCTGTTGCCTACAGCACAGGAAAAACGGGGCACTGTGAAACACAGGGTCTTCTGCCCTCAACTGAAAATGTGCACAAAAAGACCACCCCTCAGCACAGATCATATTCACTATTGGTGAGAAACAGGTCAAAACGCAGGCAAAAGTGTCCCTTATTTTGCCAAGCATCCCACGAAATTACAGTAAAGACAGAAGTTTGCCTCTTACCCAGTTCCTTCAGTTCTGATTTTTTCCAGGAAGTTCTTCCCCCCGACGCTGTTTCTTCTCTGAAATCAGCCTGGGATTGATGACCCAGCTTCTTTCTGGCAGGACACCAGAACACGCAGCACCTGCCTTCTGTCTTCTGGCCCCAGCACTGCTGGTGGCCGCCCCTGTTCCACCACTTCTGGGTTTTTTTTTTTTTCTTTAATTATTTTTTCTTCCTTCCCTGACCTAATACTATCACCAGCCGAAGATTAATGTCCATGTTGCATGCAAAGAGACCTTGCACTTGGAGCAAAGCTGCCCCAGAAGTGGCGTGCTCTTGGTGGGCTGCCAGACTGTGGAGTTCTGTAGCGGTTCTTGATAAATATCGTCTTCTCTCTGCCAAAACACCTCATCCAGCGAGGCCCTCCTTGCAAGGAGGGCTTAAGTTGACTCCATAGTGAAGTGTCTTAAAACACACATTTATTCATTCATTGTTATTCTCTGCAAGCGTTGTCAATGTTTTATCTGAACAAAAGGACTTGCAAGCCTCACCAGAAGTGCACTATTGTTAAGGAATGTGATACAACGAATCTTAATTATTAGTGTCTAGCAGAAATCCCTACCACCATTTAAGCTACATTAGCAGTTTCTTACACATATTCAAATCCCCCACACGAATCCTGCAAGTTCAACCCCACCTTATCTGCACTGTACACACAAACAAGTTGGGGGAAAAACCATGAGGAGAAGATCCCCGCTTTTCTATTTTAAGTATTTTGTAGATACACGGAGTTTGTTCTGAAATCCTTAACAAACTTGTAGACTTAATTAGAACTTCACTTTAAGGCATTAATATCTCTTCCTCATCTTTGAAGACCTGAGTTAAGCATCTGCATTACATTTGTTATGGTGATAACATTCATGACATCCCAAATAGACCAGGGTCTAGTTAAAGGTCTGTGGAATTGTCAGTTGATACAACAGACATATCAGGGTGTAAAAACGCAAATACAGACTAAGAACTAAACGCAAGTCTTTCAGGTAAGCGAGAGACACCATTCTTCATGCTAATGTTGAACACTTCTATACTATTCAGACTCACTATTTCATCTCGCCCTGGCTTCACAGGCATGTGTCTCCCACCACAGATAGTTACAGCGAATTAAGGATTTTTCCTTAATGACTTTTCCCCACTGAACACTATTCTCAATATAACTTCAGAGGTGACAAAGAAGACTGCAACAACTTCCTACAGTGAATTCTCCCTTACATATTGAAGAAGAGAGGTTATGAGCAAAAAACCACTCTGTAAATCAGTAAATCGGTAAGAACAGACCTTTTCCTACCTCTCCCAACACACAAATCAATGTTAGTCTATACCGAACTGAAACACTGCTCGTCTATACCCTCCTGGAGTTCACTTAAAAAAACCCAAGCAAACCAAAACTAAAAACCCTACATTCGCAGCTTTCTAAATGAAGCAAGGGTGTTGCAACAGGCAATGATGTTCATAATATTTTGCCTGAGAAAAGTTATTCCCCAGAAGCACATGTAATAAATAACTCATAACTAGTGATTTCTGGAAAATAAAAGCAAAGCTTTTCAAATGAATGGTACCTGTGTCCTATTTATGAAGGTATTAACCAAGCTAAAAACTTAAAAACCAACAAGAAAAGGTAACAGAAAATATATATTAAAATTAACTAGATTCCATGCACCGCTAATCAATGAAGGATATATTTTTCACCTGCCCTTTCTCACTGCATTGTAACAAACTCCTCCTTTAGGTGGAATAATTTGTCCAAAATACAAAGTTTCCAATTTCCAGGTATTATAAAAATGAACACTTTAAAATGCACATGAAATAAGGGTGCCAGGATAAAAGTTTATGAGTAAGCTTATCTAAAGAAAGTGGGCCTAAACAGAGTAAGATCAATCCCATTTTCAGTATCTTGTCTACCTTTGACTTTGACTGCTCTGGATGTTTTCACAGTACTCTAGTTCTGTTACTTCTGGTTTCAGAAAATCAGAACTAATAAAGGGCATTAAAAACCATCATCTATTAAAGAATGAAATGACCAAATAGAAATAAAAAATATTTTTAAAAGTTAAAATGAAAGTAATTATTTGTGCATCATATTCAAAAATAAGCAAACAATTTCTGTATTTACAGACAACATGAGGTAGAAAACAGCTTGCTTTTATTAAATTTACTTATATTTCTTATATGAAAATGACTAAATATAAAGTGTGCTTGATATCAATAGAGTTGGCAACATTTTAAGTTGTTTACCATTACCTTCTTCAAATTAGAGGAACAGGAATGAGGCATAAACAAACCTTTCCACTGTCAAGATATTAAAAGCTTTGATGAATTATAAGACATATTAGACACACTCAATTCAGCTAACTGCAAGAGATATTAAAAAATTATTTACCTCCTGTCTCTCCCAGATCTTCTTTAAATCATCTATTCTGACCAACTGACTACAAAATCCCTGAAAAGCAGAATGCCTTCAAGAGTTCAGAGATGGAATTTTTCTGATTTAACTCATCGTTACAGATGAGTTACAGATTTGGCTGATTTAGGGAGAGCATGTGATTAAGCAAGAAGAAAAAAAGAAAGGCAGATTACACGCACAGCTTTTCTATTAGCAAATTCTTGGCAGAACTGGAAAGAAAACTTATTTGAAAGCAAAGATAACACACACACTGTATGGGTGATGGCTGCAATATGCTGTTTGAGAGGTAATAAGAGGTACCCCCTGCAGCCTGTGCTACAGGTGGCCTCAAATACACATTACACACATCTTACCACATATACATTTGCACGCATCTGCCACTAGGCATTTACCAGGAGCTTGTGGAGACTGGTGGGATAAGGGCTAGATGGTACGGTATTTTAAAATACATGGAGAGTGTCAAAAATTACAGCAAGGGGCAGCACTGTGCTAAAATACACTGGCAAGAGCAATGTGCCAGTTCAAAACTACCTCAAGCACAGCCGGAAAAGTCTGCAAAAGTATCCCCCTCCCGAGCGCATACAGAATACTACTAGGGCACCAGAAACACCAGGCAATCTCCTAAAACGCAATCCTGTGCATGGAAAACAAGCAAATAATCGGCTATAGTGGGAGACTGGACACCTAGGGCACAATTCAATGCCTACCTATAGGTACCTCATGCCATTTTGAGGGACCCTGGGTTTTCTAGGTCATCTAAACAGCCCTGACACAGGGGGATGGTGCAGCCAAGCAGGGTTGCATCCCAGTACCTCATACAGCATGAGGTGCTTACATGGAGCCTTTCATACCACATCTCAACATCTAAATGCAGGCGCTCCTCATTGGGTGACCAATATTACACTCTTACAAGAATTATTAAAGTTTTCCAAGTTTATCACACCTTCAGCATATTGCTACAGGTAGTTTAAGTTAGAGTAAGTACCTCAACCAGCACCCCATACCACAATCTGCTAAAAGCAGGTAGACACCACCCGTGACACAATTTGTTCCTAGAGGTGGAAAATTTTACTCAAGCTAAACACAAGCCCTGGGGAGCCATTGTGTCAAAGCTACACACTGTATTGTCACCCCAGACTGAGTGCCAAAATTCAAAATTTACCTGCCACTTACTCTTCTTCTACAGCGAGCTCTGCAAATGACGAGATGAACCAGTGGCCAGACTGTTGACGGCACACACAAGAACACAAATCATCTCTTTGGAGGAAGAGAGATTTTGGAAGACTGTGGGAATGACCAAAAGCAGTACAGCATGTGGTATGTGCAATTCTGATTAATTATGGATGATGCTTTCCACATATATTGAAAGCAGTAACTAAACAGTTTAGCCCCTCTATCTATCACAGCCCTCCTTCTCATTTGGCTTCGTAAACTGTAACAGTGTGAAAAAACACTGCCCATCATAGTGAGCTTCAGACAAATTCTTATTTTACAGTCTACCTCCATTTCAATGTGTAGGAGACATTGAAAGACAATGAAGTTATTGCCAAGGCAATGGGAAGTGATGATGAGACGTTGGCGTAATACTACTCAGACATACTCAATACAGCAAAAACTTGACTTCTCAAGTCTTTACTTTGGCTGGAACAAGCCAAAGTAAAATGTTTCTCACCGTCAGTATTTGCCACTTATGTGGATCAGGGCTGCGTGAGTCAGAGGCTGAAGGTACAGCAGCTGAAGAGATAATTCCCCTCTAAAGACAGTGGTACTGGCTATAACAGGACTGTCTGCCATCTCAGCAAACAGGTAACTGAAGTCATGTGTGCCCACCTTCTGAGCAACACCAAACAGATTATCCAACAAAGAGTTCTTGAGAAAAAAAAGGCAACCAGGTAGTAAAATTGGTGGCTTTTTACTTTTATACCCTGCCTTGTATTTAGACTGCCCTGTAAGTACTTTTTGAGTTTTCCACATAGGAATCAAATGCTTAAGCTTCACTGACACAGAACACGTAAAAAATAATTGAAAAGGCATTTGGGGACAATATAAAAAGATCACACACAGCACCACATGCTGTCCTTGCTCCTGAATCAGAAATGCTCCATAACCTTCCTTTCTATCTCCCCTACATTCCTGCAAGCTCATCAGTGCTGTCCCACCTCTTGCACCTCACTCGCTAGAAAAATAACATTGAAATTAATATGGCACATACGCTGTGCCAGCAAACACCCATGTCCCTTTACCCTCTGTTAACCTCAGCTTTCTTTATATACTGCCACTTGTCAATTACACTTCCATGCCATGCCTTACTTTGAATGCGAGTGCTTTTGGCACCAACTTGTCATGTCTTATTTGTCAGGAAAGCAACATGCATACCTGTAGCGCTCTATAAATAGCAACTGTTTTGAAGAATACATTTATTTTCTTGCCCAAGGGTGAGCTGTAACCTGTAATGTTACAAACAAGACCTTGAGTGAAAATGGACTGTTTTGGATTAGCTTGGTGAAAAGACTGGAGGAATAGGAAAGGAAGATGTAGCAAGGAAGAGGAGGAAGAAAATTGTGATCCTAATAAGGAATGAAAGGAGGGTAACAGCAACAACGGAGGGAAACTTAAGACTTGAGTTAAGCACTGAGAGGCAAATCTTCCAGGGACTCTGGAATACACCTCAAATGCAGAGGAAAAAGCAGCAATGGGACACTGTAATTTGGGAGTGACATTATCTCCTGCTACTTCAACAGTTTTCCCTACCAGACCTGGAAAAAGAGCAGTGTTGACCCTGCCGAAAGCACTCATCATGGATTCACAGCATAGCTGCACTAACAGCAAGGTCAGGAATAAGAAAGGGAATGAAAAACTGAAAATCCCATTTTGTATTTTACTGTATCCACGATGGACATGCGTAGGCCAAGCTTGAAAGCTCAATCAGTTCTCCTAATCAACTCTTAGGCTGCTAAAAGATGCTCTTCTTTCCTCACTTGTGGTCATCCTGGTAGCACTTTAAAACAGACTAACATGACGACTTTCATAACCAGGTCAGAGACTACATTTTATAGCAAATTACTTAACAATAACACACCTCAATCATTTGCACAGGCTTAAATTGCTTGACACAATTCACGGACTGATGTAGCTGTCACACACTAAACGCACTTCACTCTTGATCTTTAAAATGGCACTGGCACTTTGCACAGAAAAAAAAAAAGGCCCCTTTCTCAGAAAAGCAAGCAACCCACCTCCATTAATCCTATTTGGTTGCTGCTCTGGAGCTTGGGCTTGAGGAGAGTAGTAGGGCTGCTGATAAGTACTTGAAGGGAAGTGTGGGGAGGTAGGGCTCCTCCTGCAGTCCCGGATACTGGAGAAAGTCTGTGAGTGAGGAATCCCTTTCTGGAAGGGGGAGCAGCGAGTCAGCCGCGGCTGCGGAGGCGGGAGGTGGTCAAACTCTTCTTCGTCCTCAAGACTATAGCGATCGTACTCCTGGTCACCGCACGTCCCTTTCTTTCCCGCCGGCAGAGAGACGCTGGAACTGTGCCTTGACACAGATGCTGAGGTTGAAGCATAATCTTGCCTAAGGCCTGTAAATTCCAAGAAGAGGATGATTCAGCTTCTGCTAAGTGATTAACTCTTAACATGCACTTGAATCTTGAAAACCAAGCAGGTAAGTAGACATAACTGTACAGCAAGAGTTGGATTTACTGTGTCACCAGGCTGAAGATCTGAGGTAGGATTCATCTGATCTAACTTTTGTTGTCTACCTTTCAGGCATCTAAGCCTGAATTATCTCCCTCAAGATCCCTTTTTAACAAAAGACAAAAAAAAGAATACAGGCATCTCCAAAATGCAGTACCTGTGAGACATCTTAGATGCCTCTCAACATAAGATGCATTGCCTTCAGGAGGCATCTATTTCTCCGTCAATAGAAAGACTACATGAGTATTAAATATTTAACTTTTAAACACTCTTTAGTTAGAGGAATTAATACTCAGTCTATTAGTTTTCCAAGTTACTGATATTAAATGTTTATATTCATGCAATGAAAATGCTGACAGTGACATTTCCTGAATTTATAACCCATGTAAATATTATGGTTCTCCAAACTCCCTGAACCAGAATTAGTTCCTGCTAGCAGCCGGTCTCATGGACAAGCTTAGTGGTAACACAGCTGTGGTTTAGACTGGTAAGCATCCTACCACCCTCTTCTCAGAACGCCAGGTTTTGGAAACCATCCCACTATTAACACTGCCCTAGAAAAGCATGTTTACTCTGGGTCAAGTGAGAGGGAAACATCCACATCCCTTGTACATCCCCCAATTTTCCCAGCTGCACAGTAGCCAGGGAAAAAGGGGATGTACATCGCTCTTCCAGGAGCCGAGTAACTCCCATCAATAGCTGCGGATAACAACTTATATTTACAAGAAGTCCTCAGCTTTGACAGATGTCTTTGCTATTATAATGACAACTTCTTAATATGCCTTCCCCTCCCCTCTCGAGTGGGAGTTGCTATTCGTGGCTGTGAAGACAGCGTGCCTGTGTGCACGTAGAAAACTACCTTCTTCCATGGGATTAAGTAGACAGCAACTGTCACATGCTCAAACATTTGGTACCAGCCGGTAAACAACCCCACTTAGGGACAACACTGTTATAAGGATGAGATACAATCATTATACCTAACACAGATTAGAAGAAAAACAGTGTTCTTCTTCCCAGTTTACCTGATTCTTTAAAGAGCTAAGTACCTGAAGTCTCTTCTAAACCTCACTCTGACAGAGACGAGGGCAGCTGTCATTTAAGTAACACAGTCCTTTGTGTCTTTCATAGTCATGATTTGCACGTTGAAAGAAATTCTTATCACTTTCACATAATATTAGAAATTTTCCGAGCTGTGACAACACACATTTGTCAGCTGAGAATTCAGCTATCTTGGAAAGTCTCACACTTGCTAATTTCTATGCTGAACTAACAAGCGCTACCAGATGCTCAACGAGTTCGAGTGCTGACAAGCGATCGCTCCGGCCTGCTCACTCTGGGTGCTGCAGCCAGATCGCATGTCTAATTTCTTCTTCATGTTTTTCCTTTATTTCACTTAGTCACTTATTACTCGGCATTTTCCTTCAGTCAGCATCTCTGACTTCAGTCAGGATCTCTGAATTTCTCTTGTTTTTCATCTCATCGTTTCCTCCTTGATGCCTCACTTGGCACGAATAGGAGGTGAGAAAGATGCCGCAGTTACTGAGTGACTTCTAAGTCAAATGCCTTTCATTTATGAATAAAGACATTTTCTAAAAATGACTACCAAGCCAAACTATAATCTATGTCAAACAAACTTCTGGGCACAGATTTGTGCATAATCACTAGTCTCAAACCAAAATGCTAAATTTAAATGCCCCAATTAAGGACTTAAAAAGGAATTCCTTTCAAAAATCATCTGACAATTAAGAAAATCCAAGTAAGGGCAAAAAAACCCATGAGAGCTGCTTATTTTTTCCTTTTTCACAAAATGCATGCATGGTAAGAATGCTTTAGCATCTGCCCTCCCCACAACTAGAATAATTTTAATTAATATGATAAGACATTAAAAAACTTCTAAATCTAAATGTGCTCAATGGGTATGGAGCTACCAGTTGGGATTCAGCAATATATAAGCATCAAATTTCGAAAGAGGAGGTTCCATTAACCTGAACTCAATGATGTATAGGTTCTTCCCCCTGCCACTCCAGAGGTGACACTTTTAAAGAAAAATCCACTTGACCAAGACCAGATTGGAGCTGTTCTGACTGTTACAGGAAATCTTCCTCAGACTATTCTGAAAAATTATAGAAGCCACCTACTCTCCTCCTGTAGACGAGCCATGATCTGAACATCAGTGAGGTCCTGCAGCTTGTATCCCATGGAGATGGAATCATCCTCCAGCTCCGAGGTGCTCAGTTCACTGTCTATTGATGACTGTGGGCTCAAAGGGGAACTCCGAGAAATGTAACCTATGTAAGAAAACATAACTTTTAGTTTGTGAATGTGTCTGGCCACCTTTCATTCACGACTGTCTGCCCTTCATGTTACAGTAGCTTAAAATACTTTCTGTATAACAGATAAAAATTTTCAGAAGCGTAGCACAACCCACTAACAATTAGCAAAGGGCTTTGATACTCATGAGCAGTAGTAAGTGTAGTAATGAATCATGAATCCCTCTGCTTGTTCCCAAAATAGCATCACGTAGCCCAGACAATGAATAATTTACCCAATACAGTTCTGATACAGCTCAGATTAGTTAGTCTAAACACATCTGCATTTGAATCTTTCTTACAGGACTGTGGATCTCCCCACCCTGTGCTGAACAGCAAGCGTGTATGTGTCACCAACTTCTGCTCAGTACTCAGATTGTACATCAATGCCGCTTATCTAAATTTTACTGATTTTTAAACTGTTTATAATCATCAGATAAACCCATTATTGTAACAATTAAGACTGAACATTATGCAACAACACAAAACTCATTGCCTCCTTCACAGAGCTACCTTTTGGAGAGGGCTCTGGATTCTACTTTTTCCCTGCATGATAGTAAAACAAACTAAACTGCAATCGATTGCATGAGCTAGTTGTTGTCCACCTTGAAAGAAAAATCGTTCAAATATAACAGTAAATCACTTTCTAACATCCTCTGGACCACCAGAAGCTCACAGCCCGCAGGGCGAGAACCACTGTGACTATGGCTCATCAGCTGCGCTTGTATCACAGATGTGTTTGCATCCCCTAGCGCTGCTCAAAGCAGCCACCTAAAATTCATCCTAAATTCAGCTGTTCACTAATACTACCTCCAACAGAAAAGGACACGCAGGGGATCACTTTGCATTGGAAGGACTATCAGGAGTAAACGGGTTTGCTTTTTTAAATCTGCAAGTTACAACAGTCCTCCAGGTTTTGCAGAGGTAAGTAACAGCTGTGCCCTTTTGGAGCAGCTGGGGGAGGCTGGACAAGATACCTGGGGGTTTCTCAAATAGCATGAGATGCCTTAATTTGGGGACTAAACTACATCTCATTGAATAGGGGAGCTCAGACATCTCGCTCACACACCAGGCGTCCAGGCTGGAGCTGTATCTCATCCACAGTGCCCATATCCCTAACAGGGCTTTCTGCACTGATTTCACACGTTGTAGAGAAAACTGCACACAGATCAGTGTGACACTGACGCTAATTTCCTTAGACCACACCTGCTCCCACCAGCAATAAAATGCTAATGCCTCTTCCCCAGAAGATGATTTTCTCCACTGCATCTTCAGAGAACTAACAGACATAAAGTGACTCCTGATACGTGTAGCAAAGAAGGAAAAATACAACTCTGCAATTCACAGCTCATAGCAAGTTTGTATTTCTCCTAAAACTCCTGTGTCCCCTGCAAATCAGTGACAAACGTAAAATAAATCTTAGGTAGCAGCAACAATGCCAGCTTGAAAACAGCCATGATTCTGCTGGCTCTTTTTACAATAGGTAAGTTCTCCCTGCAACTTCATTATGATTCTATGATTCATTACACAGCTGCACAAACATTTCTGTAGACATAAAGAAAGGGGCACAGTAGGGTAGAAATGAGCAATAAAGGGCAGGCAAAGCTGGGGTCTGTGTAAGGTGACACAGTTGCAACTACACTCTCAAATCATTATTGAGAAATAGGCTCTGTTTATTAGCATCACTCTCCTGTAACATGCTGTGTAACACAGAACATAAGCTACATTACTAGCTAACTGCCAATTTCTAGGTCATTTTAAAAAAAAAAATAATCTTCCTCTGAGATAAGCCTCTATACACAAACATCCAAACGGTGTATTGCTGTTAAATACGAGCAAGATTAGATTAAATTAAGCAATTTTGTAAGCACCGTAAATCAATAAAAAGATAAGCATTACCTGTCCGTTCAGGTGTTAGTATTGCTTTACTGGAGGTTTTAGAGAAGCTGGGACTATTAAAGCCATTGGTATATGGGGTGAGTCTCGCAACAGGACTATAGGGAAAAGCCAAGGAGACAGGTGTAGAGAAGAGGTTCCGCCATCGGCTAGCTGTTACAGATGCGAGGGAGGAGGATGGGGGGAGGAAAAAAAAAAAAAAAAAAAAAAAAAAAAATTTNAAAAAAAAAAAAGAGATTTACAGTTATAAATAGAATAGTGCAGTTAGAGAAAAAAATCATCTCATCTTAATCTCATCATTATACATTTTTTTTACTTATAACAAAAGGAAAACAATGGTCACAATTCAGCAGCAGAACAGGGGATCAGCACAGCCTTCTACATGTAAAAGTGCACTCCAAAAAGTTCTCTAGCAAGTCTGTCGTCTTTACCATTTTCTATGTATACACCATTTTGGTATATATTTATCATGCATAGCGCTGGATGCCAACACAGTAAGTAAGCAGAGGAAGTAAAAAACACTACAGTCAATAGAGAAACACAGATAAAATTGGTAGTGCTCTTCAAGGAATTGTTCACAGCAATCAATCATCACACAATTGAATTAGCAGTTAAATTATCAGTTATGGGAGTTCAGAGGCACAGCAGTAAAAGACGCTTAATCATCAAGTGCTAAAAACAACTGTAATCCTATAGCAATCTTCTAAGCTACCATATTTTCCCTTCTCTTTTTACAGCATCAAATTCCTGATTACATAAGCATGACATTTTTTTCCCACTGCTTTTGGAGGATCAACCAAATAATAGAATGTGGCATCTATGTATTGCTTAAAATAAGCTTGCAAGGCATCTGCTTTGCTTAGTAACATCACAAAGAGTTCAGAGTAGGCAAAATAGCCAGAGGCTTGTTTAATTTACATTTTCTTAGATCATCCAGTAAAACATGAATACAACTGTCCTTTGGTTTGCCTATTTTTTAACATGCATTCGAAAGGTAACATAAACAAGATCCACACACTCTTGAGAAAATAAATAAATATTAAAGTTGTTTTAAGTAGAAGGAAAAGGTCAATTTTAAAAAAAATGTAGATGTCGGAGAACCCATTCAGAGACAAGTAAAGTCTGTACAGATGAAAACCAGATGATAGTATCGCATGTTCATTTGTGACGGAATCTGTTTTGTCCTGACAGATACTACGTACAGTGACACCAGGGAGGGAGCTAGGAACATACCTGTAACTAGTTAGAAATCGATGGCACAACCTCGATGCTTAGCCGGGGTACTTTGCTACGGCAGATGCTGCAAACTGGTATTCAAAATTAGAAGGGCCCAAAAAGCCCTCAAAAGCTATTCTCCATCACATGGCTAGTCAGTACCACAAATCTGCAGGGTTATTCGGACCTGTTGATCCAGTCATTTTAAACACTGACAGATATTCAAATGGCATTCACACCCTCTCTATTTTAAAACCTCACCATCACCAAAATGATTTAGAGGGCAATACAAACTTTCTTCTTCCTTCTTGCTAACATCAACACGGCGTGGCTGTGGGAACAGCAGGGAAGTGCACCCCATTGGCGGGCTGTCCATCTCATCCTTCCAACATGAGAGGCTGCCCAGGGCCATGGTGGAATTGCCATCCCTGGAGGTATTTAAAATACGGGTGGACGTGGTGCTGAGGGACATGGTTTAGGGGTGGTTTTGGCATAGGTTTATGATTGGACTCGATGATCTTGAAGGTCTCTTCCAACCCAAGTGATTCTATGATTTAAAAGACAGGTAGATGTGGTGCTGAGGGACGTGGTGTAGCGGTGGTTTTGGCAGTGTGAGGTTAATGGTTAGACTTGATGACCTTAAAGGTCTCATCCAACCTGGGTGATTCTGTGATTTTTGGAGTAAGTGGTTTGCCGTCAGCCTAAAAGATGCTATTTCCCTCACTACTCCTTTTGGTACTCCTGGGTTTGTAAGGAATAAGCAGTCTTTCCTACTCAGTGCTACTAAGCTTGGAGCAAAGGCACCAGCACAAAGCAGTCTGCTGGGGAAGGGGAGTACCTGCAAGGCTCAGTCTCTGTGGGAAAGAGCTAAACTACCAAGTAGTAAGTCATAAAAATGCAAATTGCTATCTTTGCTGTCCCCTCATCAGAGAGCTACTGCGATTCCCTCGGTTTTTTTCGTGATTCCAGTTCATTTGAGCTTAACGAAATCTAAAAGTCTGAGACCTTAACGAGGAGCAGCATCAGCACCACTCCTAGGAAATTGCTGGACACCAAACAGCTGGACACCAACTTCCAGGCAGGGCTGTGCGTCCTTAGCACCAATGTCACCGGATCGAAACTCAAGCACACATGCATTCCAGGACAAAAAGCCCAGCAAACACAGAAGGACACAACTCTACCAACCAGTAATTGACACAGCTCGCCGGGGGTGATGTTAACTCACAAGGAGTCACATCTGCAAATCGATCTGAGGCATGCGTTGAAAGAAATGCAGGCGACAGAGTAGATCTCAGTATCACATCTATACCGAATGTTTGTCACCGCCGCTGGAAAGCGTCAGTAAGGAGCAACGGATGACAGGTCCCAGCAATTTTATTTTTATGCCCAACACGAGGTCCTGTTTCGTAGCAGCCTGATCGTTTGCCAGGCCAATTAGCTGCCAGCATGTTCTCACCCCCAGATGTGGTCAACCGCACAGCACAGATAAACACCATTCATCACTCCCTACAATGACCGCTGTGAGCCGGCCCACTGAGCACAGAGCAACAGTCATCACAACTATGAAAGCAAGAGCCCACGTGAAGAATATAATTAGTATTTATGGCAAACCAGATTCCAAACTCCTCTTTCAAATAGCATGTGTTCTCAAGGAGAGAGGGACAAGGAAGCCAAGAAACTCTCTTTCTCTATATACCAAATCTCTAGATATACCAACCTAAAATATCCCCATTTCTAGAACTTTTCCCACTGTGCCTAAAATAAAACTTCATAGGCTTTAAGCGTCAGCAAGGGATTGATGCTTTTTAAGCATACAATTAACTCCATTGTTCAGGATCAAATACAGAAAAATGTTTTCATGAGGTTTCAAATGGAAATATTGAAGTACATATTGAGTACTTCTGCACTATTAACAAAGACAGCAAAATTAAACTCACTGAAGTCTTGTGCTAATGCCAAGAACAAAGAGGAGCCGCTGAGAGAACTGGGGTTGTTTAGTCTGGAGAGAAGGAGGATAAGGGGAGACCTTCTCACTCTCTACAACTACCTGAAAGGAGGGTGTAGCCAGGTGGGGGTCAGTCTCTTCTCCCAAGTAACAAGTGATAAGACAAGAGGAAGTGGCCTCAAGTTGCACTAGGGGAGGTTTAGATTGGATATTAGGAAAAATTTCTTCACCAAAAGGGTTATCAAGCATCAGAACAGGCTTCCCAGAGAAGCAGTTGAGTCATCATCCCTGGAGGTATTTAAAAGACAGGTAGACGTGGTGCTGAGGGACATGGTTTAGGGGTGGTTTGGGCAGTATTAGGTTGATGGTTGGACTCAATGATCTTAAAGGTCCCTTCCAACCTAGGTAATTCTATGATTCTATGAATTTTAGTTGGAGAAAGGGCAATGCATTTACCTTACACAAATTAACAGAAAACTTGCACAAGCCAAAACCTGTACAATGGACAGTAATTTCAGGAAAGCTGTTTTGCTCCAAACTGATTATGAGACTGCCCTGGTTAGCATGGTATGACACCACTATGGTACGCGTGGATTTGCTCATTCTTACCCTCTCCCAGTAGGCTGATTCCAGAGACAATGCTGTTAAGACCTTTATTTAAAATGTAAAAGCTCAACCTGAATTTTACAACATTTGTAGTTCTTTCTTAAAGCCCGAACTCTGGTTGCCCACAGATGAAATAAGAAACTCAGGTACCTTTAAAAAACAAAGGAAGTTTCTAACTCGCATTGAACAGAAAGATGAATAATCCTGCTCTGAGCACCTTATACTGAAGATGCACTGAAGGAAGAAAAAGTACCAGCCATATAAAGGAAAGCAGGGATGTCTAAAGACCCATCAAGAGAAAAGAAGCCAAAAAATCCATTTGATTTACTGACAGCAAAGCGTTAAATGCATTAACAATCTGACTTCTTGAAGCATGAAACCCTTGACCTCTCACACCAACAAAGGAACTAATATTCTCTAACACAATAAGCACAAATTGTCCTAGTCAAAGTCTACAGTTAGGTTGGAAGTATCCAACTTTTCAGGTACGATTTCCTTGGTTTTGATCAATTCTTAGTAACTAGACTGCTGATAAGACACTGCATTATACAATGTATACTGTAATACTTTTAAAAGGACTTGTCAAAATGACTATGTAATCGGTCAAATAAAACTTCCCTTTAAAAAATAAAATCAGCAACAAATGAGCCTGTTCATAACTCTAAAATATTTACTAATACAACCGAAGGTTAAAAAACTAATTCAGATCTTATTTTTGTAACTTCCCTGTAGATACCAAAATGCTAAACTAGACAAAGATAGTAACTTCACATGGAAAAATAAGAGCAACTACATAAACACAAATATTCACCATCCTGACTCCTGTGAACAATCAGTATTTGATAAGAACTGATGGAAAATTTCACATGAAAACCTGAACAAGTAAATATCTACAGAAGTGTATGGCTCAAAAGTAACAGCGCACCCTGCAAAACCAGAGCATGCTGTACTATACCTAAAGCAATCCCTACACTAAAAGTAATTTCTCATTTGGGCTGTGTAAGGTACACAATTTCTAAACATATATAGAAGCATCTTTTCAAAAGTGAAGACAAAATTTGCTACTCAAATCAATGGGAACATTCATAACTGGGACACGAGGAATAAACAGCACATGATGTTTTAATTTTGTGGGGTTACACTGATGTAAACAGAGACAGATCAAATATAGGTCCTGTACTTGATAAATCTGATATACCTATTTTTATATATATGAATAAGTGCATATATATAAAATATCTTTATAAATATTGAATATATTTTATACATTTATATATAATAATAATTTACATAAGTATATAATGATATTATTTTTATACTCTAAATACATAAAATATATTTATTTATAAACTATATTAAAATATAAATATGTTTATTTATAAATATACCTAGGACATTATTAACTAAGGATATCAGGGTTTACAAGAAACCCAAAGAAGTACATGCACATTTTTAAACACCTTCAATTTGCATAACTCCATTAGGAAACTGAGTGAACTCACCTTAACAGAATGGTAACTTACTGTCACTCTAAGCAGCACAAACAAAAAATATTTCTTTGCTATAAACACAGGAAACAAGAGAGTCACAAATAACTGTGTTGTACTACTGACAAACCATACTAAATCCTATCTGAAGTGCTGTCTAGCTTGTTATTCACTCAACTAGCTGGAGTGAGTCAAAAATACTTCTTAAGCTCCAGCTAAAAATAAATTAAAATTGTACATACACAGATATTTGCATATAGGTATTAATTACACAGCATGAACGAAAACGCTCTTTTGAGCCAGCGCCTGGAGGAACAATTACAGTGTCATCAACCCCATCAAAAACTGCAAGTTTTGCCCACACAGCACTTTCTGCGGAGCAGGAAACCCAAACCACTTCCACAGTGCATCCTGCAGATGCGCAGGTAGCACAGCAGCCCCGCTTAAAAGCAAAATATTTCTCTCTCAGGAGTAAAATGCACAGTCCTGAGCTGGAAACGGAAGTATTTTGTTCATCACCGGAGAAATTCAAGTGCACTAGAAGGCAAGTCAACCCCCTCTCCTTACTGTAGATAAGAATATTTAAGAGTTATCACCTCAGTGAGCATATCTACTCTCTCTCTCCCCCAAAGACAGGTACTTACCCATCGCTTTCAGTCCCTGTAAAACAGCAATTCAGAGTCTGAAAACCCCTCCAGCAGTTGGACCTACATCTGGGAACAGACAAGTGGCTCATGTTTGAAAAGGCAGCCAGAGGACGAGGAGATGAAGGTGGACCTGCTACTCGCTCAACCATGCCACTCTTGGGACACTTGCCCAGGAAGCCACTGCTCACCAGCCTGAAGAGATTTACTCGGGTCCCTGGAAAACCCAGAGCTCCTGTAAGAACCTGAAGCGGTCCGAGGTAGAAGAGAGGTGCTAGATACTCAACTGCAACCAATGCTGTGGTGCCACCATGATCTGCCGTGACCTTCAGGCAGCTAAGATTTCAAAGCAAAGCCTCAGCAGATGCTGTCTTTTCAAGTAGCTCCTGAATGCACAGACCTCAGACGTACATACAGTCCTTACGTTTGCTTCACAGGGTGAGGTGTTCAGCTCCTGCACTCAACACAGAAGGGCTGTAACATCTTCCAGGGTTTATCTGAACCCGGTGCTTCAAAGCTTTCCTTCGCAATTACAAGTACCAAAAATTTACTACTTTTTGAAAAAAATTGTCGTTTTATTAGTTACAAGACTACAAGTTCAGGGCCTAAGACAGCAATGTTTTCAGCTCTTGTAACTATGAGTAAGAGTATTGAGTTGTACTTGTAAAACTGGAAGTTAGTCTGCGGCACGTATACGCTCCCACCTTGCTGGATGCTATGGTACTGTGAACATCTCAGCTTTTCAAGCAGCACATTCCTTGTTCCAGCCTCCCACAGCCATCAGCCATGGTCATCTCAACAGCCTGTTCCAGCACATACGGTTTCCTAACCACAGCTCTATCTCCCTCAGCCATCCAGCAACTCTGCCATCAGCACAGAGCTACGTTTCCTATGTTTAGTGCACATTTTCAGTCACATCGAACCTGTTATTGCCTGAAAGCATTCCCCTGCACTGCCATATCCAGCTCACAAAACATCCTTGGGGCTTGTTTGCTGTTCCTGTCCCCTGATTTCTTGGTCAAGAGAGGCAAAGCAGCCCCTCTTCCCCAGCTGCAACCAGAACAGGGAGAAACCTCCTAAATGTAGACTGCACCAGGGGACTCCTTTCAAGAGTCAGTAAATACGGGTCTCCAAAATACAATTTAGTGTACATCCTTACCCTTGAACCTCCATAACTAGACAACAACAAAGAACAAACACTTGCCAACATTTGTCTTTAGTTTTCTACACTAAACCCTATAGCTTCTCAAGCTCTGAACATAGATCAGCTAGTGAGAAACTACATGGCAATGTAGTTCATGTCTTCATTTGATTGTCTTTTGCAAAAATATAAGTTCTCTACAAAATTCTAAGTTTTCACAGTGGTTTTAATAGTCAGTATACAGGACTGCCATGTAAAGGAGAGATTATACAACCATTTCGTGCTACTTTACAATAATAAAAAGCAATCAAGCTCCGCTTCAAACTTCTAATGAAAACAACTGCTGTTATAGTTTGAACACATAGTGGCAGATGAGGAGGAGCTGAGAAAATTAATAAAGATTGCCTGCTTTCCTCTAAGCCTAGGAAGACTGAAAAATAATGTTAATTTTAAGAGTATGAAGGAACTTCAGTTTTAAGAGTGACAACTGGGAGCACCTGAAAAAGTTTATTTCCCAATTCATTCACATAAAGCAAGTCCTTTTTTGAAAAATTATATAAAATATTACTGTAGAGTGAGAAAACAGTTCAGTTGCTATGTGTTGGTATGCAACTGCAACAATATCTCAAGAGCTGCTCCACCAAAAATAGCACAGACCTCTTTTAAAGGTACAATCAGAAAGTTTATCTAAATTGCAGTAGTTTCTAGGGCCTTCTGCTAGCACAGTAAAGCAATGCAATCAGCACTGGTGTTTGGCATACTGCAATTGGTGACAAAAACGTAAATCTAAGTAAGATTCAGGAAATATGCACTTTGCCTGACATATTCCAGTTGTGCCAATGATCACCTAGCTGTGTGAGCTGGGAAGACTTGCGTATTTTTCAAGACAGATGCATAACTACTCTATTTCAACATAATTCAGTGAAAGGCTGACCTGAAAATTGTCTTTGGACACATTACATACTGGAAAAATGACCCTACTGCTTTCCAATTGCAGTGTGCTGAAGAGTAGAGAGACTCTACTCACTGACTTAATTTCATCATAAAAATTATTTTATGACATCAAAGTACTCAAAAGACTAGAAAAGAAATGGAATTGAAAGGTATGAGCTATCTCCTACAAAGCTCCTACATAAAAGAATACTGTGCCTTAGCTATGTGCTTTGGAGGGTTGAGTTTTTGGGTTTTTTTTTATTTAACTTGCCCTTTTTTTTTTTTTTTTTTGAAAAGGCAAATTTTTTACAGAACAGCTATGTAAACAGACAAGCACAGAGACTTTGTGAAAAATGTAATTGTCTCAACATTCATTTTCTTTCTGTGTCCACAACTCTCCCCACATGCACAGGTCCAAAAGAAAATTTTCTGAGCAGATGTAACAGTCAAACTTGGCTTCCCACCTCCCCTTTTTTGAGAAAATGGACAAGTATTTCGCTGAAGTATTAAGCCCTAGGCATGACCTAGTGCCCAAAGTGTCTTTTGCCTCCTCTGCTCCCATACTCAGCAAGTGCCATTTTATGTAAACTGCCAGTGTGATGCGTTTTCACTCCATTTGGTGGATTCTTAACCAGAACCCACAAGCATACAAGCTCTCACAGTTCAGGTAGTTTGAAATAAAATGCACCTTTCTGACCAGAAGACTCATTCTCATGTATATACTACATAAGGTAACCTGGAACAAAATACATCACCCCAGATTCTTCTGCCAAACTATTAGCATTTAATTCATTAAGTAGAGGGTTTATCCCACTGAATTTTGGGACCCTTCAAATAAGGAATTAGGAGCCTTCCAAAACAAGGAATTCTTAACAAAGGGCATTGTGAATGTAAAAGTTGACATGGGGAGACTACAGAAATTGCCAGAAGAGGAATCCAAAGGTTAATAAATCATATCTAAATCAGATTTCCTAGCCGATTCAGTCAGTCTCTGAACTGGAAATACATCTGGGAGGGCATCAGGGCAGACACATATGCTATTTCCCCATCTTCTCATTTTCTTCTAGTATCTATCAATGGTGCTTTTGGATGCAGGATCCTGTGTCACACAGACACAATAAAGGTGTTCTTATGTATAGACGCTGATGACTGACCTAGTCATCACGGGATGCAATACACTCCAAAGAGAAAGGTCGGGACACGAGTCACCTCACCTCCACGTTAAAAGGATGAGCTGTGCTTGTTTGTCTGTGCTGCCGACAAAGGCAGCCCAGCGTGACCGGCTCGGGTACAGACCCCTGCATGTACTCAAACCAAACTCGCTCCGACAGCATTCATTACAGGGAACAATGAACAGAGCTCAAAAACAGATTTCGGAGACTGCATTCACTTTTCCCTTTGTCTAAGCAATTGAAAAAGACAACTCTTCTGCCACACTACCTTGCATCCATCCTACTGCAACAGCTGTAGATACCCAATTAAAGTTGCTGGACATCTTTCTCAGCAGCAGTCGCAGTTGAAAGGGGAACCCTTGCTACCTTCCTACAGGCTAATGCTTTACCCCAACCCTCCCCGTGCCATCTTCTTGGCTGTACTGGTACACTGTACCAGCAAGGACAACCGTCCTTGCAAGGCTTCATACTAAATCAGATCAATTACCCAGCCTGCATTAAAAAGACCTTTTTATTCATTTATTTATTTTTTTTTAAACAAGGACGAGTTCCTCCATCCCATTTACCAGGAAGGCGGACCCCAGCTGTACCAGGGTATTTAGGGGACAGATGGAGAAGCAGAGAACAGCGTGCAGGAAGGTGGGACTGCTGAAGCCAACGTTGCCTCCAAAAGAAGCATGTGTCAGAGAACAGCCCCCACCATGTGTCAGAATGCGGGCGAGATGAACTTAATATCTGACATGGATTGTTTGCTTACATACACAGTGCAGATCAAAACAACAGCACTTCCATGGTATTTTAAGAATTAGCAACAAAACACTCAATGTGTAAAGATCTATCACCATGACGTGCAGACAATGCACATAAGGCCACAGAAACATCTTCCTCCAGCTCTTGCCATGCCGGCTAGACAGACCTCCTGCCTCAGCTTGTCCTGGTTGTGAGTTATCAGGTCTCTGGTTAAGCTCACCCAGCAAGTACTAACTGAGATGGGCAAGGAAGCCATCATCTAATCATCTTGGCTCGTAGATCTGAAGGGGCAGCAAATCCTGTAGGCACAAATGAAGGTAGAACAGAAGAAAGCAAGAGGGCTACCTTCCCACGTAAAGGGACACAAAGAAGACTCAACCACAACAACCTAACATAATCTTATTCCAAATGCGGTGGATCCTACAAGAGACTTGCAGGTTTGTTTAAACACTACAGCAGAGTAGAGCATGCAAGAGCCCTGAAGAAGCTCTAAGGAGGATGGTGCATCTACCCAGAGAAAGGTAAGACAGTGGCAAGAAACTAATGTCTCTTCCATAGCCTGCACATCTTCACTAGCAGCACCCAACCTGGTGGGTATAACTAATCTGGTCTCAAAATAGTTCAACTAACGTTGCAGAAAGCTCCACGCCGTACTAATTTATGAGTGGTGGTTTCACTTCTCTAACACGAAGTATGTCTTCACACAGACATTGGTATTGCACTCTACTGCGTAGCAAAGCATTACATTTAAGCAAAGCAGTGTCAGAAGTTATGACACACATACCACTTTAACGCTGCTTAAGCATCAGGATCATCATGAGTCACATTTTACTCACTACCTGCTTAACGCTGCCTGCTAAGTCAAAGGGAAAACATTCTGGTTGGGATAGTTTGTGCCACAGTTTGCATTTTCCTTTCTAAATCACAGGTCTATCATTGACTGCACACACTGCAATGTCACTGTTGTGAAAGAGACAGTCGTATCCTGTAACGTCACCATAAGCAAAATCAGAAATTTCACACTCATTGTATGAGCATTGTGAAACTCATCCCAACCTTATTTTCCTTCTTGAATTCCTTACCTTTGGTAACTGCTTTGCCTATATTTCAGGGACAGCATGATACAGCCAAATCCCAGACAGTACTATGGAAAGCGTATTTTGCAATCACTCAACACCAGCTTAAATGCTCTGTTTGTCCCAATACTCAAAAAATAGCAAAACCAGCTAAATTTTGAACTGAAACATGTCTTTGTCTTCAAACGCTGGCTCTCAGCTCTGAATCACCTCCCAGGTCTGAGACATAGCATGCCTACAGCGCATGTCTCAGGACAATTCTTTGCTGTCTGCTGCTTGTAAAGCCCCGACAACCTTTGTCTGCCGTGTAACTCATACTGTTTCAACCCAGTGCACCTTCACTCTGCAGAACAGCATGGCATATTCTCTCTAGGTCTGAAGGAGGCAAGGGAATGTCTGCAGGTAAGAGCAGCAAGGAGTATGCGGCAGCAGGAGTCACCTCCGCAGCCTCCCTAAATCAACATCTGCAGCATCCTCACCAGAGATACGTGCCCAGGATGCAGCTCTCGCACAGCAAAGCATTAGTGACCAGGAGTTTGATAATTACTGTTCTAAATCATTAATGCCACAGTTCTACGGAGCACAGCATTACACACAAAAAAAAAAAAAAGGACCTAAATCTGTTTTCTCTGGCTCAAAACTGCCATACTGTCATCATCTCTCGGGGAGGTGCCTTTAAGTGTCATGGGCACAACACAACATACACCCATGGAGGGGGAAGGAAGTGCAGTCTTGGCAACCCCACCTGAAATCAGGTTGTTTGCAGGGTTTGTATTTTACATTTGTCGCTGTGCAAAGGTTACACACAGCTACAGAGCGCTGACCAGAATACACACAGTTCCTACTTCTGTATAAAATGTGTTGTTATGTCACCAATGTTCAGATCTGCTGTAAAGAAACAAAGAAAGCTTAAAGTCTAGAGCCAGCCCCATAATGTAATCAAGACATTCAACAGAAATGCTGATTAAACTGCCTTACCCAGGAGAGGAGGCAGAAATTCCTTGTGCCCCCGAAGCAGCACTTGCCACCCCAGTACCAAATCAGAAGGATGAGTTGCTCCACTTTGAGTTGGAGAGTAGTTACCAGAGTTGCTCTTTTGAGAGACTCTGCAAACTACTTTACAGAAAGGATCCAAGGAGCTGTAGCTCTACAGCCCCTCCCCAGCATATCCCCTGGGGCATGCTGAGCCCTCTAACTCACCACTCTCGCTAGCCAAGATTCTGGGTCAATGAAGAGAGAAACCTGGTATCATATATAAGCTTAATAATGCATGTTGAAGTGGGGGGGTTGCTTGCAATATGGGCCCATGATCATAAATCTGTGCACTTAAGTAAGCACTTCATCGTCCTAAAAAGTATCTGGTGGTAAAGTTGACTTAGAGAAATCTGGCCTGCCACTTCTTTGGACATGGTTATCTATTATTTAAGAACATGCTTTCAAGCTACTAATCCATCTGGTGCACGTCGGGTATGTGACTCTTGTTACAGGTCCTCCTATTCCCCAGCCACACAGCTGTGCTCCCCAGGGATACCCTTATATCTGGAGTTTGCCTCAGCATCCAAGGGGATGGAGAAGTAGTTTCACATCCCCTATTCACATAGGGCATGCATCCACCCTTGTACAAGGTATCTAGCTGAAGTGACAATCTTCTTCAGGCGCAGAAAAAGCTGGTAAGCAAATTCATTTTTGGACAGTTCTGTGTCAGATTATTTCTTGAACGAACTACTACTTCGGATAATTTTCCTGGGCATCTCTCTTGCAGGTCAAAGATACTCGTTTCCCCAAACCTCCGCACATCCACTCAATTCTTTGAATTACTTAATAAAGACTAAGTCAGGCTGTTAGAGCAGGGGTATTTTGCTAATACAGTAGAGGAGGACCTAGAAATGACTCTTACACCAGTGAGAAAAGTTGTTCTTTATGTGAACATTCTACAAGCATTGCCATGAACTAAGGAAGTTACATCAATACAAAGAAAACTTTCCAGAACAAAACATATGTATATACCAGGGACTTCTGCCAAAGCACATCGTGGATTCACACCTTCTCACATTCTTGACGAACAAAGCTATGCTGCATTCAGGTCTCCAGCACAGACTTGACCTTCCCAACACTTGCATGACAGCAAGAATACAATGTGTAGCTCTGTAATGTGTGTCAGAAGAACCCCATGGTGTCTAGGCAAGCTTTGCAAATCCCTCCTCAAGCAAAATCTCTGACTATGGGGAATCAAGCTTCAGAGTTTTAAACAGTTTGTACTGATCACTGCCAGCCAAATCAAGAGCATGAACTTCCCGAATTTTCAGTCAAGTGGGAACCAACAAATACTGAATCTCAGCTTATCATATTTTTAACCTCAAATAGAAAGCAGAAGACTCCTCTCAAAGTTATTTGACATTAATCCCAAAAAGCATACAATTAGTAAGCGAAATACCTTAAGGAACTAATATAAGGACAATGCACAAACCACAAGAAGGTCAGTTGAAGACTTCCAGTGATTTCAATATGTTTTGCATCAACATGGTCTTTTTCCTACATTTCTACTACTAGTTTCCTACTACTTCTATCTACAATATGAGATGTAATTACAAGAGATTATCATAATGCCAATTTTTTTGGTACTATTTATTTAGTTACCTCCCCTCCTACCATAAGACTCGAGACACTTCACTTGATTTTTGTCTCAGGTTAATTTTACAGTGGTGGAAGGCCTGCTTTCAATAGAATTCATTTCAGTTTACCACAGCGTAAGTAAAGACTGGAAATTCATTTTGTTGGATGACTAAAAATTCTTACAAAAGCTATGGTACGGAAGCCAATGCGAATTTTAGCCACACAGCAGGGTAGAGGTGGAGAAAGTATTCTGCAAAATGCAGTACCTCCTCTGTTTTTAATAAACTCTGTGGTCTGTGTTCACCTCAACTAATTTTCAATGCTGAAACTTGACCTCCAGTCCTACCGAACCAACTGTGCTCCTCTCTGTCCCTTCCTGTCGCTGGAGAAAGACAAATCTCATCCTCTGGACATGTCTCTGTTTTTCATTTAGCCTCCAATTTCAAGTCTAAAGTTAAACAAAGTAGTATGAACCTTATCTTGAAACCACTGATGGGATGTTTAACACACAGAAACAGAGACCTATAGGGTAGCTAGAGAAGACGTGACCCGAAAGCTGAAACAAGGAGTACCATGACATTCATCCAAGTTGGATCCAAGCGACAGCTCTACTGATGCACAATCATCCACATGGCATTGCACAGCAGTGTGTGGATGTACTGGAGCCAGGCTGCTTGACATGCCTCTTCACGGTGCAAACAGGGTGGGTGCACTTAGGGTCTTAGACTTAGGGTCTACTTACATTTCCATAGCACAACAAAGAGGGGTGAGGTCTTCTGTGTGCCTCTATACGCTCTGTATACCAGAGTTCCATTCAAGGCTACTAAGACCATGAGCAGCTTTTATCTTGGCAGCAAGCTGCTTTCTACATTACAAAAAAGTGCAGGTCTCATGTCTTTTCTTGACTTCAGTCCGAGAAGGAGACCTGTTTTCAAAAGCAGTTAACCTAACAGGGCTTTTTCTTTTTGTGCAGAAAAAATACCCCTAATCTCTTGCAACTGCACATTAGACATCTCCACTTCAATCAAAAGTTGTTTTAAACCACCAATGACAGCATAGTGCATTCACTGTTTTGGAAATGCTGTTTTTGTCCCTTAGAGAACAACAGCTGCTTTGTGATCTCGAGTCTTTGTACTGGTAGGTCCATGACCGTCAGTGCCATCATATTTATCTTCCTGTGCATTCAGTACAGGAGCTGAGTCATTGCAACCAGGGCAGTCCTGCAGAACTCTGCTGGACAGGCTCCCTTTCCAAAGCTTTGGTCTCAGGAGTTGAATAAAAGACTGGAAGAGAGACAGTAGTAGAAGGGCCACTCCAGAAAAAAAAAATAAAATAAAAATCACATCAGCTAAAACATTTCACAAACACGTAATAATTAGGGCAAACATTCAACCACAGTGTAAACAATTCCCCCCCCCCAAAACATGCTGAAGGGACTATTTTAGGGAATAAAACAGCTATTTTTTTAATATATAGATTTCAAGAAGGGCTCAGCTGCCATTCAGAAAACAGAGGAAGATGAAGGGCACCTTTACCCTTTCACTCTGTAAGTCCATGCTTAGAGAGGATTCCTTTAGGATGAGGAGCAAGGCCACTTAACCCTTCTCTACCTGATTTAAGGAACAGATATTAGTTCAATTCCCCTTGCAGATCAGAGCTCAGCTAATACGCAAGGTGCTGTCATGCTCTTCTGCTGAAGAGGTCCTTATTCCTTTAGTCTACTCATTGGACTAGTGGAAAACCAAAAGAGATTGCTATCTAGTGGTCAGTACACTACTTCAGAGAAGGTAGCTAGGGTTTTTCTCCAGTTAATAAGAGAGAACTTCATTTCCACATGCCACACAGGATGCACTACAGTTCTCCTAAGTGGAGATACATTATACTGCTAAACAGATATGCTAGCAACAATTAGAATCAAAGATGTAATGTTTTGCTCAGGAGAACAGGTGGCTGCAGGAAAAATACAGCTAAATACATTTCCTAAACTTAAAATTTCTGGTAGCATACACAATTCTTTTTTCTTTTGTACATTACCATCTGCAACAGAGGTAAGCGTAACAGGTAAGGAACCTGTTCTGCAACAGACTCATAGAAGGACAATTTCCCTATCCTTCTCTTAACAGTCTAAGATAATAATTACATACCAAGTGGAAACCAAATGTATGTGTCTGTTGGGAAATAACCTTCTTGATCATTTATCACAACATGAAAAAGATTAATTAATTAAAATGTTAAGCCTAAACTGCATTTTTTCCAACCTTCCTGGTTAGTTCTGAATTTCCCCTACATCCAAGAAATACCCAGAAACACATTAGAGCTTCCCTTACAACTGTATCTACCTGCCACCTTTATTCACAGGTTAAACCTCTGGCAGGAAGGTTTTGCCAGGGAGCTTCTCTGCCTATACCTTCTGACTCTGACACCCTGTTCCAAGATGCCACATTCCTTTTTCTTTGCACAAGTACATGTGCTGCCTATATTGAATCAGACTGGAAAAGCTAAAAGGTAGGCTGAAATTGAGGTCAAAAGCAGCACTACCCTCCAGGGCCCCTGTGGCTTTTTGGATAAATGTAGCAGGTGTCGCTCATGTGCTTACTATGAGAAAGTGTTAACACTATTACCGAAAGAAAAGATACAAACCCATTCAAAAATAAAAAATACTGTAAAATAGGTTTTTTTATACTTCTAAAACACCAAACTGGGGAAAAAAAAATCTTGAAAGTTTAGGATTAAGAATAGTTCTGATGGAGGTTTGAGTGACTATGAAGTATAATAAAGTATTCAGAATACATACCATCATGTAGAATTACCATTCAACACCAACCTAGAGTCACATTAAGAAGCATTAATCAGACTGTTATTTCTAGAAAAATGTGTAAAATGACACCTAGATGTTTGATACAGATATCATTACCATTATCATTACTGTCATGGGGGTCAGTGCTTCTGCAACAACAATTTTTAGCCTAGAGAGACCAGTCTCTCCAGACTCCCTAGAGAAAGACTGGTTACTCCTAGTACCGAGTGAGAGCACATTCCTAAATTTAAGCTCCTCTGGTGGTTTCAGACATCTTGAGAGACTCCCGAAGTAAAACTCACCTTGCAAGTACCTCCCCATAGGTACCTACACTGCAGCAAGAACCGTGCAAGCATTTAAACAAAGAGGCAATCCTTGCTCCTTGCAAACAAGTAAAGTAGGTATCAGCTGACAGAGAAGAAGAGTATGATGTTATCAGCCACGAGTACAGTACAAGCGGGGAAAGCATGAGAATGGCACAAGAGACAAGAGTCAAAGCACACAAGCTGCAGAAGCACCATCAATACAATTATTACACTGCCGCAACATCCTTCTGCCCACATCTTACTTTTAAGGATAAAAGACACCCTACAGTATCCTTTAAGTGTTTCCACCACCAGGACCTGTCACATCCACCGAAAGCAGAAATGGGCTCAGACAACAGAGTTTGAGGTGTTTCTTCAAACTTCTCCACAAAACCCATTTTGTTTCTTACAAGTAATTATCTCAGGTTCATCAGCATCCACATAGGACAAACAACAACAAATCTTTTTTGGATCCAGTCCAACAAAACAAGAACATATGTGCCTACTTACAGCTAAAATTCCATTTTTTTTTCTATAAATAAATTTGTGATTACAGTAAAGTGTTTCACACCCAGTGTTTCAAAAGACATTAAGAAACAGCCTTACGGCACTCTTAACATTGGTTATACAACTGCAACACATGAAGCAGAAATGACAAAAAAAGAAAACGGGTGACACCACAAAGGAACATGCTGAAACAATGATACCCTACATCACTCCATCTTGTCCTATTTCACACTGGCCTAGAAACCACTCTCTCCCTTGCCTTTCTCATGGGTTGGGAAAGAGGAACAAAGAACATCAAGAAGGTCTGCTAGCGTTTCAGAGCTACTTCAGGGGTATGGTGGCCTTTCAGGAAGAAAAGACCTTGAGGTGTTAGGATGCTGAGCCGAGTCCTCTGTATTTGCAAGCAACAGCACAAGAGATGACTAAGTTGCTATCGCCTACACACTACAGGCCACAAAATCCTTCCCTGTACCCGTAACAGACTTAAGACATGTGAGGAAGAAAAAATTGCCTGAAGCCAAAAATCCCAAACACTTCAAGCACCAAATAACCCTAAAATTAAAAAAGAAAAAAAAAAAAAGAATGCCACCAGTCAGATGCAAATTCTTAAGATTTAATGCTCAATCCTACTCTTAACTAAGGCTGTACTGTGGTAGTACCTTAAGCACAATGAAAATGGAATTACATTACATGAGCATCTCCTGAAGGATAGAACAAATGACAGCCCCTAGCCCTAACAGCTTACTTTCATTTCTGACACAACAAATCTTTAAATGGCTTTCAAGTGACTTTAAAAGAAGCAGAAAGCACTTAAAGCTACTTCAAGTCTGTTCACATGCTAAAAATATGCAAGTGCAAGTTATCTTGCACAACTTATTTTCTTGTGCACTGATAACTTTTCAATGACATGACAGCATCAATACAAAGTGCACACTGAATTTCTTCATACGTAAAAAGCAATTCTAAACAGAAAAGACAAAATAATGAGCATGGCTTCAGTAAGCGTAAATCATGCCTGACAAATCTGGTGGCCTTCAACGGCGTTACAACGTTGGTGGATAAGGTAAGAGCGACTGATGTCATCTACCTGGACTTGTGCAAAGCATTTGACACTGTCCCACACAACACCCTCACCTCCAAATTGGAGAGAAATGGATTTGACAGGTGGACAAGGAGCTGGCGGGACGGTCACACTCAAAGAATTGTGGTCAACGGCTCAATGTCCAAGTGACAACCAGTGACAAGTGATGTTCCTCAGTGGTCAGCACTGCGACTGGTGCTGTTTAACATCCTTCTCAGCGTCATGGGCAGCGGGATCACGCGCACACTCAGCAAGCTTGCCAACAACCCCAAGCTGTATGGTGCAGTCAACGTGCTGGAAGGGAGGGATGCCATCCAGAGGAACCTGGACAGGCTTGAGAGGTGGGCCTGTGCAAAGGGTGTCCTCTGTGCTAACATTACGAGACAGATCAGGAAACTCCAAACCATGCTAGCCAGTGAGCAGGACACAAGGTCTGGGAACCCACCATCAAGCAACTACAGTTCTACAGGCTTGACACTGGAGGGACTTTTAGCCCAGGACTGCTAACAGAGAGGTCCATGTAAGTACAGAGGTGAGATGTCAGCAAACATCAACTCAGACTAGCCAGTGGATAGGATAGGAAGTCTGGGAGCTGGGCGCCACAGGGACAACAGGTCTAGGGGTCACCTACCGGAGAGTGGGGTCTGTGCCTGACACTTGAGGGACTGTAGGTCTAGGCAGGTACATGGGGTGTGCATGTATGAGTGTGGGTGTGACACCTGACAGCAAGGCTGAGCCTTACAACTGGCTAGACCTGGGAATAGGGAAGTGCAGCAGCCTTGTATCTAGTGGACCAGAGAGGAGGAATCTCCTATGTCTGAGAATCCCAACAACTTCAGTTCTGGAGAAATGGATCAGTGCACTCCCTTGCGTCTCTAAGTCCACCAGATATAGCCACTCTAAACATACCTCATATGTTTAGACAGCTTCATTTAAATACCTAGAGTCTGGAGCAGAGCCCACTCTTCAGCACAGAACAGCAGGGGCATGATTCACTTGTCTAAAACCCGAATGTAACGACATTTGAGGTGCTCCATCTGGTCCAGATAAGCGAGGCTGTTGTGCAGCTCCTGTATCATACCCATCTGCCCCATCTGGATACCTCAAGGACTCCAGAATATGTCAAATTACACTTAGCACACTTGTTAAGACAAACTAATCACTGCCAAAGTAATTATGCTGTTAAATTAGGTATACCAGACACATGCCTAAAACTAGGTGAAATAGAACTGGGCCATATCATGTTCTACGAATTCATGTAATAAATGCCTGAGACCAAAGGACAAGGACCTTACACTCAACACACAACAGATACAGCTCCTTGTCTGGCTCTGGTAACTGAGACACAAAAACCCTTTCCAGGGGAGATTCAATCACCCAGATTTTCCTCTGTGATTCAGATGCAACACAAAGCAATACCCCATGTATCTCACTTAAGACAAGCAGATACATACTACAGCATTTACACCAACTACTTCACCAGTGTACAGGCTCTGGCATAAAACCGTTTTGCTTAACTATCCCAGAAAGATTCACATCAGCTACTAGTATGTGAAAACACACAAAAAACCCCCCAAAGCGTCCTGTTTGTCCTCATTCTGGAGAATGAACTTAGGCATCTAAACAAATGATTACGAGCAAGGTCTGAAGTGCTATGACTGAAGAAACAGGAGACAATGAGCAACCATCTCTGAATGAAAGACATCAGCGCTATTCTTGCAAAATGCAGAGGGTATTCAAGACTTGCTAAAAGGATAAAGGAATACTGTCATCTAATTCCTTTCAACGTTAAGTACTACCCAAGTTTTTTTCTAATTAGTAGAGAGAAATGAGTATTTCCAGACTCAGTTCAGACAATTCCTTAAGAATGGAGTAAGACAGGTTGGCTTCTTCAGAGTCAATGGACAACTAATTTTTTTCTAGGTATTTAACTTAAATTTTAGATTAAATTAATCATAACTTTTAGTACCAATGATTACAAGAGCTCTTTTGTTACTAATGCTTACCATACTTAGTCAGAAACAATCTGTCCTCCAGCAGCTACAGATAAAACTAAGCGAGAAGAAAAATTCACTGATCTTCTGTCCTATGCAGCAGAGGATACTACTCATCAGCTCTTAGAGTGGAATTTATCTGACTGCATGAGGACATCTTCACCAAAGGTTGCCACCTTTACGTCTATATGTAACCATTTTAGAAATGCGCGCTTCAAGGTACAAGTCATCTCACCCTGAATTAACACACCATAGGCAGCAAGATCAATATCTGTACTACACATAATGAAGACAAGTGAACACAAGAGAAGCTGGTTTTGCTGTATTTCCATGCTTCTGTTTTCAAGAAAAAGCTATCCCCAAATGGTGTCATCATACAGATGTTACAAGCTGAGCACAATCTCAGCCCAGCTAGATGCGTAGACTCAGTTTACGGGTACTTCATACTGTAGAAGTGGTAAGGGTGGTCCAAATTCACCAACTGAATATGATCCTATACTTCTTGTATATCAGTTTACATGACTTTTTAATTGTGGTAACACAACAAAATGAATAAAATAATAAAGCAATAAATACAATTCATAAATAATGTGTAAGCTATCAGCTCAATGCCACTTTAAAATCATTCATTACCCCATATCAGTTTTCCATAACATCTCGCAGCCAAATACTTCAATCATAAAATAAAACATTCAAGAACACGTTGAAGGATATTTTGTGGCTTATTTTCTTATGATTCTCTAAACTTAGTAAAAAATGTAATCTTGAAGTTGCTGCAAACGCTTTCCAAAACAAGAATTACCTAGGTTTCAGCTTTTTCTTTCGCCAAGTAAAGCAATTTTTAGACTTGCCGACTTTCACTACTTTGCTGCCCCAGTCTTCTCAGAAGTGTGAAGCTTTTAATGAAGCATTCAGTCACAGTGCTTGATCAAGCCACATTCAAAGATTTTAAGAATTGCTTAGTGACACATTCCCCACAAAAAGTGTATTCCACGAGAAAACACCTTCTGTAATTATAAATTTCACAAATATGTCCTATTCTAGGAGTAAAACTAAGAAAATAATATTTTATGGGAGGTTCATGAAAGACAATTATATAATTTCATATATAAAATTATATAATTGGAAATTTGACTTTTATAAACTCCTATGGTCCTATTATTTGTCCTAAATTGTTCTCTGTCTTGCAACATAAAAATGATCAAGCCAATTTGTGAAGGCCCGTGTCCCACAAGTATTTAGATCTGAGGTTACTGACTACATTTCATTATCGGGTAGAATCAAAATTACAAGAACTTTTGCATGATCCCCAGGAAAAAGCAAATTACTGGTGCAAATGGTCTATTTCCACGAAATACGAGCAGATACATGCTGAATGTGGAACACTTGGTAAAGCAAGTGCAGATAATTGAGTTCTTTCTAATATATTTACTGCGAGGTCAGCTAGCGAGGAGAAAGGCCGTGTAGCATATCTACAGAACTGTGGAGCGTATCCCAGAAATAACCAACAACAAGATACTTTGGGGTCTGGCAGACAACAATCTGAACATAAGCTTCCCAAAAAATGCAATGCTATCAAGACAAGAACCAAAGCACTGCCTGAAAGTGGAAACGCAGAGATCAGTAACATTTTAGTGAAGAAGCGGTGCTACCTCCATACACCACATGGGGGAGGCCCATCTACATTCTGAAATGTTATTCCCAGCTCTCTTCTGCAGACATCAAAAATAGGCAGGCAGTGAAAGAAAGTCAGAATGTAAGACAAAAGCTGTAACAACAGTTTGTGGACCAGCAATCTATGAGCAAGACACACAGACTATCAGGAGCAAAAAGGAAATGACAGCTTCCAGAACAGCCCAGTTTTGAAAAGATCGATATTTTTCTACAGAAAAGTATCTTCAGAGGATAAGCTTTCCCCTCGGGTCTGCTAATAAAAACCTAGGTTTCTTTTTAATTTCTATCCAGGAAAGTAGTTGCATGTTTGGAAATAAAACTGGTGATTAGTACTCTGCTGGATAACACTAATTGTGCCTGTATTTTTAGTGTAACTGTCAGGGTTAATGCTACTACTATTGCTTTTAGACACAAGTTGCATTACAGACTTTGAGCCTATACGGCAAGCATAAATTATTCCCATTTTGAATAAGCCTAGTGAAATCCTCACGTAAAATTTGACAGTGCTTCTAGCTGTTTAACCCCTCATGATGAGTTGCTAATCCCAGCTCAGTAGCTAGCATGGATTAACAGAACACACAATATTCTAAAAGGGGATGGGTATCTTCTCAACCGAGGTAAGATCCAACACCACCTCTCTACCAGCCTTTACATAGACTTCAGAATTCAGCACCTTCTTGTAATTATAATGGCAACCAGAAATCAATTCTAAGGAAATACTGAATTATGAGCTGCAGAACAACCAATCCTCAAATATGAAATAAGACTCTTAAATAGTATGCATATTATAATCTAATGAAAAGTAGAAGCCATATCTAAAAGCCATATTAAAAAGGCAAAGGACAGCTGTGAAATGAATAAAAAGTGAAGTGTCTGATCTTCTATGCATTTGTTGCCATAAGGGTTTTCAACCAAACACTTCTCTCTTGAAGTGTACTTGCAGAGTAGAAGTGTTTCAGTGGTAGAGAGAAATATTCTGTTTGAAATGCAAGCACACCCTTCTAAGTAGAATATCAAACCCGAGTTTTACCCTATTGAAATATACAAATCATCTCCAGCAGCTGTGTTAGAAAATCCAACCATATCAGCATTTGCAAAACCTCCAAGAACTACTTGGAATTATACAGCTGTTACAAGAAGTTACATCAAATAAATGAAATCTAGTAGGAAATAACACCTGTTCGTGTATATGCACGCTCCAAGCACCAAGCTAGTACTGCAGCAGAAGACAGCTACGCATCCTGTTCTCCGAGATGTCGCATTCCCCAAAAGGTGCTCAGACACTGATGGGAGCTCTCATCACCTTTTCTCATCAGAAATATATATAGAGAGGAACCAAATCAGTCGTGCCATTTCTTTCCTTACTTCTACAGCATTAGAAATGCTATTATTTATCATGGCAACAACAATCCAATGATCTGCAAGCTTCCGCATATTACCATTTGCTACCCCAAAAGCATTTTGCATAAAACTTTAATCTCCATTACATATGAAAAAATAAGGATGAGAAAGCTGTATTAAATCTTATTAATCCAGCCCTCAGTGCTGTAACATACATCTCTGATGCATCAATGGACAGCAAATAAACGAAACTATTCTGGAATAATAAAAAAATAAAATCCCACCCTGCACGGGGTGCAGCACTGGATCCAGCCCCAGCATACAAAATAAAACCTTTCATCCATTTACAATATTTTCTGTTTGCTTCTGCTGTTAACAGACTATCGTGTGAAAGTTCCCTATGACAGCGCTTCTTAAGAGTTGATAAAATATGTATCTTGAAGACTTCAAACTAAATGACTTCAGTATGAAACCTTAGGAAGGGGAAGAGAATTAAGAGAATGGGACAGAACCTCAACTGTTTGTGCAAGCAACAAGTTTCATAAACAGGTAAAACCTTCTGCCTGGGCCACCAGCTCTAAGATTTTTTTTTACAGGTAAAGAGAATATAGTACTATTGAATTACATCTTCCCCTCCTTCCCCCGCCCCAGTTTTTCTTTTGGGTATGTTATATGTCTGGACATCAAACTTAATTGACATAGGGCACCGGGATCCAGCACAATAAAGGCTAAAATTTCACCGATGAGGTTCTCGGTTTTGTGAAATCGTAAGCAATTGAGGAGAAACTACAATGGATCCGTTTCACAACATACTTTACCATCCACAGATGACATAACAGCGTTCATCCTGAAGTACATTAGTCATTTTAAGAAACAAAGCAGAGTTTAATCTGAAGACTATACATTACTGCAGCCAACTGCAAAACCTACAGACTGCTGCTGCCTACTCTTTTTAAGCCTCTGAAGCAGCATTTCTGAATAAGAACTCATCTAAGGCAAACTCTGAATCTAGCCAAAACTTCATATTCTCCAAGAAAAAGGAGTTTTCTGTCTGGAAGGCTGAATTGGATGAGATATGCTTTGAAGCCCTGCATAAAAGCTGAGCTCCTACAGACCAACTCCTCGCTAAGCCTCTTAACTCCTCACTTTATCCACCCACCCGCTCCAGAGTGTTTTTACAGAGGGGATGCTATATAAGGTTATCTTCAGCCAGGGTGTCAATCAACACCATCTCATCAATTTCAGAAGAGTTGTACCCATCCGCACCAGCTAGGAAGTTTACACACGGCATCTCTCTGCTCGCTGGGCTTAATACTGACACGTCCCAACATCTCCAAGTATTACCAAGAAAATACAGAAGCAGCTCCACCACACTGTTAAGACTGTGATGCGGGCCTGTTGATTTCAACAAATCTAAAGAAATACAGTAGACTGCAAGATTAAAAACCAAAGGGAGAGGAAAAAGTAGGTGGAGAACTGCTGTAAACAAAACCAACCAGAAAGGCTTCAAACAAAAGACGACTGAAGAAGAGCAAAAAGAAAGAAGGGATCTAGGTCAGGTCACAGAGGAAAGAAAAAACAACCAACCACAAACAAATATTACCTCAACACTAGAACGGCTCATGGAAAACAGGAACAATTCCAAGCAAAGATCTTATCATAGGAGGTTAATTTAACTTTCATCCTCCTTAAAGCTAGCATGCTTAATCCACAGAAAAAGGGCTTGTAATAAGCCTCGTTCATTATAGACTAGATATAAGCTTTACCTACTTAGTGACAGACAAGAGGAACGATGAAAAGCTTGTCCAAGTTCTCACAGTGGTTTGCAGCAGAAGCACCTGCTGGAGACCACCACTGTGCTTGCGCCCCGAAAGATTTAGGCCATGATGAAATCTTATTTCCACCATGAAATACTTAAAGCAGTCATTTTCACTAGAAAAGAAACAGGCTGGTGAGCACAAGGCGAAAAGTAAAACAGCATCATTCCAGTGGTTCTCCAGCCTGAAAGTAGTCAGTGTATTACTCCATCGCCTAGGATTGCTTTGGCAGAACTCTCTCGCACGACTTTCAGCCTTCTTATGAACTATCCTAATGCCTGGACATTTCAGACAACTAATGAATACTGTTATGAAAATCAGGATAGAATGTAATAAAGGAAAAATTACATGAGCAGGAATAAATGAGCACAGATTTAAAAATCCTAAGAAGGGAACAGGAACTAGTTAAAACTCGGAAAAACAGCCTGGTGAAATTTTACTTCTTTTGGCTCACCTCTCTTTTGTGTGCACTTATACAGATATGCTGACTTTGCAGACAAAAATCAATTTTTAGTGCTTTTTATTTCTATACGCACTATAGTGCCTAAAGAGCTATGACAATCTAAACAACTACATTAATTTTTCGCTAATGCACCATGGACAAAATTACCAAGCAAATTCTACTTGTAAGCCATTTCAGAAATCACAGATGGGTACATTATACTTGTTTTTTGACTGCACGTTTAATAATTCTCAAGTACATCAGTGTTACCGTTGACTCAGTGCCAAGCAGAAGAGGCACAACAACATTTCAAAAATCCCTCTAAAATGCCCTTTCAAGGCACACGGCTAAAAGGGGAAAACACTGTTCAACTTACAAGCACAAACTTTGAAACTTTAGTACCAGAAAAGAACAATACCATTCTTGCTGAGTCCCTTTTAAAATTGGGACAAAATTACGTGTATGTATTTATACACATATACTCACTGACAGAGTGGACTGCAAAACAAAGCCCAGGAATGCCAGATTACAGCATTTCTGTTGTATTTTAAAATAGAATTATTAGATTCTTACAAAAACCTCACATCTGGTTTCAAAACTGAGGAAGAAACAAATATTGTGAAACCAACTTCTACAGAGTTCGGGTGAGAAGTATGACATTTGCTTATTGTGTGTTATTTGTAAAGGTATAGGTGATAAAATCTTTAGAAGAATGAGAGTTAATCAATCTAACTGAATTATTAATCAAAACAATTTTAGCATAGAATTGCTGCAGTAGAAACACGAGTCCATTCCCTCCTTGAACATACTGTTCCCATAATGGGTTTTATACCTGGCATATAATTTCTCAGAAACTTTCTACAGAGCCCACAAAATTCATCAACCCATCACCACGAGTAGAACATATGGATCAAAGCAACTCACTGTCAAAATAACTCTCTGTGACATATGTCACTTACAGCGACTTTTGCACAGAGATCGAACTGATAACCACAGAGTGATTTAAATTTGAAACAATAATTTTGCCTTTCTAATGTCTTTACTGCCTATTAAATTTAAACAAAACCTTGTACGGGAAAAATAGGTCATGCTTGCCTCTGGCTTGCTTCTATATTCATGTGACGGATTCAGTTGCCCATACCTAGATGTGCTGACCCATCTAAAAGGCTCTTGAGAGGCCAAGATATTATCAAAGAAATGGCAGATATGGCACAGGACCTCTATGGAAGGTCTGTATCTGCCCTGGTTGGCAGCTGAAGGTCAGCCCACGTAACCAAGACCATCTCAAATGGCACTACTTGCCCATGTGGCGTAACCTAAATGGAGTTTCTACACCCAGATTCAGCTCCAGACTGGGATGCCCGACACCACACAGACATACCTTCAGGTGACCAGACTGGAGTTGAGTGCCAAGCAACCACAACTCCCAGTGGACTCCAGAGAGCTTCTGACTTCACCCTAAGGCCAACACCTACCCCTTGCCACCTGAGCAGCTCCCCAGATTCCTCTGACTCTCTGGACAAAACTCCCACTGGCTGCCAAGCAGGGACACGCAGCTCACGCTACAGACGCCTGAATTTGGGTGTCCCAATTGCAAGGCAAATTCCACCCTAAAGCTAGGTGGGATGACTACCAACACAGGAACCTCGGTTCAGCCCACCTAAACTTTGGCAAAAAGAGCCCAACTGAACATCGCTAGGACAATAACCATTGTAGGATCTTTTATAGTCAATGCAAAGAGACAGATGCCTTCAGAGACTGATTCAGTTAAATGCCTGATTTTGGGTAAGACTAATCCACAGCTACCCGTATCCTCCAAAGCATACAGGAACATGCTCAATCTCTCTTAATGACGGCTGTAGCTAGCTTATACAACCATATGCTCATATTGTCATTAGCTTTATGTCCTTCTCCTGTCATCTTCCTATATTGTTCCTTTGCTGCTTCTTTCCTAGCCAGTTATAAACCTTAAGATAATATCCTACCTTAATCACTTTCTTCAACAACACTTACTACTATCTTAATCGGACCCTAGATGGTAAAAAAGTAAAAATAATGCTGGTTGGTATTTACTTCGAACAAAATACAATACGCCCAGATACAGCTCTACAAGTTCACTGGCACCGAACAGCTTTCAGATTGGTCCCAGTACTCGAGGCTACCAAGAGCCCAACAAAGCAGTGCTAGCCATCAAATTATAGCTCTTCCTTGTCTGTCCAATAGTTAACAAAGTCCCGATACAACATCGCATCTGGAGAAATGCGCCTTTAAAAATTTACAGCACCGTGATAATTTCAGCTTTGCAAAAAGCCAAAAGCACTATTTTTCAAATCTCGATAGATGCCAATAGTGAAGTTAGCACCAAAGTTTTCTTGCCAAGAGATCCACTATTTTAAGCAATGGATGCAAACTGCCAAGTTTAAAAATCACAAGCTATGCAGGGGAAGAAAAGGATAATAAAAAAAAGGAGAACACGTTAAAAACTGCACGATCAGAAAATAAACCGCAAACAATTGTTAGCATTTATATAGTAGAGGAAGACTTGCATACATAGGAAAAAACCTGCATGTCTGCCATTTGTAAAGCTTGCTAAATTGTGCAAAAATAACCAAACACGAGTGAAATGCCAGACCAAAAACTTCAACTTACTAGCAAAGAAATTCAAAGCATAAAGATTACCTTGCTCCAATCTAAAGCACAGGGAACGTTTTGCAGCCTCTATCTCCGGACTTGGATGATCCAGAACACGCCTGCACCACTGCAGAGGGCTCAGTGATTTCTCTTGAGGAGTGAAAGTCTTGTACGTAGGCAAGACGTACAACCTTAACCAAAAGACACACAAATATCAGCAAGATATGTAATACTTAGTTTACTTGTGTATTCTCACTTTCCTGACAACTAGTAATTTGTAACAGTGCAAAGCTCTACACCATGATATTCTAATAACAAAAAATAGACTGAAGTAAAAGAGTTTACAGTAGTTTTCTTCTTCCCTCCTCAGAAAAGTAGTTGGTAAAAATATGAACTCTACAGGTCTGGCGCATCAAAACAAAGTTGAAGTAGATTTCTCAAACCAAAAATGCAGTTTTCCCTTTTATATTTGTCTTCACTGGAGATTGGATAATTTCAGTACTTGATTGTATATTTAAATCACAATTTCATTTTTATCTATGGCACTCTCTTACCTATGACAATTTAATCAAGTTGTCAGAGTGACGATTCTGATTTAACTTGCACACACAGTATCTTCTCCCAGACAAACCAAATGTTGTACAAGTCAGATTTTTAAAGATCAGAAAACTTCTGCTGAGAAACTATGAAAATCCCATTTCAATATTCAATTCCAGCAGAGAGGGGGAAAAAAAAACCCAACAAGAAGCAAGAAAGAAAAGCTAGTGTGTACGCGTTATTCTCAGACATGAGTAGGCAACTAATCAGTCAAGCACAGTAGGAAGCCAGGTTATCAAAGCTGATTTCATGGGGACATTCTTGAACAGGGGATCTGTGTTGCTGCTGTTGCCTTTTGGGATTAGCGGACAGAAGCAGACGCCGGTGCACCTGGGAGGGTGCAGACTTCCCGGGAAGGGAACTATTCCTGGCCACCGGAGAGGGCTTGCAGCTCCTTGGCCTGACCACTTCTCATCGATGGGGCTGCAGACAGTCAGAGGCAGAGTCTTCACCTTCAGGGTTTTGGCTCAACAGCCACCCAAGTGCCCTGAGAGCAACTGTTCCCCCGTGTCTGCTCAATTCCACCCCCCCTGCCCTGTGAAGTCAATCGGCACTCTCTCCCCAGCGCACAAGGAATAAAAATCCTCAACTCCGACTGCTATCTCTCTTGGCAACCCCAGCAGAGATCAACTGTTGAATTTCTCCGAGAAGAGGACTCATTTCCCCCGACTTCCTGCAGCGCCCCGCTACACATTTAAAAAACGATACTGAGAAAAATGAAAAGAAAGGGAGGGGAAAAAAAAAATAAAGCAGCTTTCAGCTTTCCTGTTAACCTGCAGAAGGGCTTCAAAAACTGAACAGCTGACTGATGAATTCCCAGTGATCAGGCGTTTGTGTAAAAACAGCAAAAAGAGATTTGACTGGTCTGCAAGGTTGCTGATTCTACAGTCCTTCAGTTATTGCAGTTAAAAAAAAAAAAAAAAAAAGGCGAAGGTATTTAAGGCCTAAAATTAGTAATCAACAACTAAGATACACACTGGTCTTTGGCTTTCCAGGTCACAGTTTGCTTTTAAGACTGACATTACAAAAAAGCCCCAAGCAGCTGACATCAGGCAGCTGACCTTTCAGGGGCAACAGAAGAGATTTAGCCTTGAACTAAAAAAGTTCAACAGCTAAAACAACTCACTCTTAGTGGAATGAATTTGTTAACAAACCCCCGTCTCCCAGTGTACACATGTATCTGTGACATGAAGCATTTAGGATTGCTTCCTGGGGGCAAATCAAACCAGAAATTTCACTAAGGCACATAAAATAATGATGATTTTCTACCACCCTGAAATGTAAACAGGGAAAACATTTTGTTTAACAGGATGGGATCAAACAAATTCAATATTCCTTAACGTGAAGGAAAGTTAAATTTGATTCAAGTCCAGATTGACAACCCCAAAACAGCCCTGCGCAGACTAACAGTACACACAATGAAACAACACTGACAAAAATTTCTATATAATTTGCCCATGATTCTCAAAAGCAATTTTCCGAAACTGCAGCAGGGTATTATTTGTACCACGCAGTACACACAACCACCATTCAAAAGAAATATTTATAATATTTGGATTCTTTTTTTAAATCCATTCTCTGCTCCTCGAAAACAAGGATGTTTACATGTATCTCAGCTGCATTATACTGTATTTTATCCTCAGCTGATGTAAACTTCAGCTCGATTTAAAAACCAACCGCGTAAAGAACTACACCGAAGCTCTGACAGATACTTAAAGCAGTTATTTAAACGTAGATAACACGCTTTTTATTAGTGACGCTAAAACAACGGCGCATCAATTACGTTTAACGTGGTTCAGCGGCCAACAGCTCCCACAGTATTCCAGCAGTGTCTCCACGACATTTGCCCATACCACCAAGTTTTGAGGTTCGCTTGATTGTTTTCATCTTCAGCCTATAATTACCCCTTCTCTCCCTCTTTTTTAAGTGACGGTAACCATTCCTCTAGGTCCAATTTATATTCTGCTTTGTTCATTTGCTACCCGCTCCTGCTTTATTCCATTTACCGGCTGCCTTCTGGAGCCCCAGGATACCCGTCCCACCATTCAGATGGCCGCCTTAAAGACAAAACGCCCTCCCGAATCCCTAAGGATTGTGGAGGCGACTCGGGCAGCGCTTTGGGCATGGGGGAAGCAAGACTGTTGGGATAAAGGCTTCCCCCCCC
>VZSF01003022.1:523191-700738 GCA_013398295.1 Chionis minor
CCCGCCCGCCCCCGCGGCAGGCGGGAGCGCCGCTCAGCCGCCCTGCGGGAACCGGCCCTGCGCTCGGCCGCCGCTGCTGCGCCTCCCGTCAGCGGCGAGGAGGAGGAGGAAGAGGAGGATGGCGGTGGGATCCCCTCCCACCGCGGCAGCCGGAGCCGCCGCGCACACGCGCACGGCGGAAACAAAGAGCCGCCCCGGCCGCTCTCCCCCCCCCGCCCAGGCGGATGGTGGGGGGGCCCCGGGGGGGGCGGGGCCGCCTACGGCGCGGGGCTTTAAACAAAAGTGCCTCCCCCCCCCCCCCCCGCTGGGGNTCCGCTCGGGAGGCGCGTAATGAAGCGCCTGGTGGTGCCCGGGGTTGTAATTATGCAGCTCGAAGGCGTGAGGGGAAGGGGGATGAACGGCGACGAGGGGCTCCGTGGGGCAAAGGAGCCAGTTCAGGCGATAAGCGGGCGTTCGTGCTGATGCTGAGGGGTTTTCTTTGGTTCGCGGCGAGGAAGGCGGCGTGGGTTTCGGAGGTGGGTTGGTGGTGGAGGCAGGATGACTGAGGGAAGCGTAGCGGGAAGCTGCGTAACTACGTAACGGGTTATGTAGAGGAGAAACTCGGAGATGAAAGGTGCCCTTGTGTCAAAATGACTTCCCTTAACACGGTCCCGATGCACGGGTGGGTTTGTGACGTGCCAGCCTTTGCTGGAGAGAGGGATGGAGAGCGTTCGCTGGTGGCAGTGGTTTTTTCCTTGTCCTTCATTGCCCAGTACTGAAAGAAACCGTGGCATTTCTGCTCTCTGCTCACCTGGCAGGTGAGCAGAGAGCCAGCGTTGCCCAAGGCAGCTCAGCCGCCACCACGCAGCCCCTCATCGGGTTCGTTTCCACCAGCTACAATTAGGGGCGACAACCTCCTAAATGGCTGTCCCAAAGCCTCCTAAAGCTCTGACGTGAAATAGGGAACAAATCTCCAGGAAGCGCGTTAAGTTGCTCGGCCGGCCGCTGGTAAGAGCTGTCCGTCGGCGGTGGATACCCAATTCCTTGAGCATCGGCTTTGGGCAGAGCAGTAGCTGTAACAGCCACTGCTGCCTTCGCGGTGCTTCGTCACCGTCCCAGGTTTCCATAGGGATGGACGCTAATGGGTGCAAGTCCACTTTGAAATCATCCAGCCTGTCACAGTTTCCTCTCTTTTGTTTATAGCGTAGGGCGAGGGCACTATTTTTTGACAGTCTTTTAAGCGCTCTTACAAGTGCAACTAATAACTGGTAGGACAAGAACAGCTGGAACGGAAGCTGAAAGTCACAAAGCACTGAATTCCAGATGGCGTAGCTTTTATCACTGAAGAGAATAAATGTAGCCCCCGGTGTACTGGGTTGCAATCAGATAGCACTTAATCCGCAACTTTTGTTTGGTCTCCTCTGTCTCTTTGGAAGAAAAAGAAGTGGAAAAATGCTGAGAAGGTAAAAACCGCCTGGCCCCAACTCTGCCGTACGTCATCAGACTGAGTAGTGTAGTAACGTAATCCAGTTTTCACTACTACAGATAGCTGTAATCTTTATTCCCATAAGTAAAAGAAGAATTGAGTTTCTACATGTTTAGCCCTGGGCAAGAGGCATATATCTCAGGTTGTTATCACTAGTAATGGTACTAGCCTTGATTCCTAGAAATGCATATGCAAAGACATTAAGATTGTAAACAGACAAAAAGATAATTAGCAGCATACACAGTATAGAGTTTATTAGATATCAGTAATATACAATGGGAAAAAGCCAACAAGATGATTATGATAATGTCAGTGCTGGAGGATGCAATAAGGCGGAGGAAATGCTTGAAAGAGATTCGAAATGGAAGAAATCCTTTTTCTCTTCGAACCAGGAAAGCAAAGTTATTTAGTGGGCCAGCAAAGCCACCAGGAAACAGGTATCTGATTTTCTGAATTGCCAGAACAGGAACATGACAGCGTGGTCAGGATACTTCATCAATAAAAAAATCTAGTGCAGACACCAGTTTGGAGATACATCAGGAGACACATTTGGAGACACGCTACAGCACATGGCATCATGGCACAGGATCTTAAGAGTCACCATGGAAATGCTTGTCCTCACTTATGAGTAAAAGTAGTTGCAAATTTTCAGCTGCCTTCTTCTGTAACTGCCTACACAAATGTTGCCTGCAAATACTTTCTTGGGCCGAGTTCCCTAAGAGAAAAAGCTTAGGACTGAGCATAGTGCCTTAGCACAGGTACAAAAGCTTTTCCAGGCAGTTCAGATCAATTGATCACAGGCAGGAGAGGGCTCATTACATCTCATCCCCCAAAAAATGATCCAGAAGGTTGGCTCTTCCTTGCGTGGGACTGCTTTGAGCCTAATTTCCATCCAGTTGTATGGTAGAAAACAGCTTAAACTTGTGCGTGTTTCAACTACCATGCTCACTGCCAATGTAAGAGACCCCATCTTTTTTCCAGGCATTTCTTGGACAAGTTGATCTAGTAAAGGGTAAAAATCCATGTCACTGCATTGTGTTTGCAGCTCTATTTTAAAGGTACATGTAATTTCACTAACAATGTAGCTTCACGTAGAGATGCTGGCAGATGCAATGTCTGTTCTGAAACACGCTGTCTCATGGTCTTCATGCTCGCCTGCTCGTCTTCTGCAAAGACAGTTTAAACACTTCAGTCATTAAAATATTTGACCTAATTGTTTGGGCTTTTTAAACACAAATTATTCTCCTCCCAATATTGACATTACTATAAATTGTTAATGAGCTCCATTCAGTATCCCAACACCAGCTGATGAGTTTGATCAACCCACAACTTCATAAGCTCTTTACAAACCACAATGAAGACTTGACTGATGGTTCCATTCTTTTTTTTTTTTTTTCTTTAAGGCATTGATGAAACATGCTTAACACCAACCGCAAGCATTCTAACGTGCCTGTCAACCCTGTTCTTCCCGGACCTGAGAAATTACGTGCCATGAATCTGCAGAGATCTACTATAGGATGCTACTTACGTGGTATCCTATAGCAGAAATTTCTGAATCGGTACAGTTACTGTTAGCCTCCCAATGCAGAGAACAAAGAAGCAGGAAGTCTACAAATCCCATCTGCTCTTCTCTGTTAATATGCCTGTTGCTTTATGCTGCGATAGCTGTGGGCTGGACCTGCCTTTCAGGCAAGCCAGTAAAGAATTAATTGCAGTAATCCAGTCTGGGTTATACAAAAGATGTGTTGCAGTAAGGTCAGAGCACAGACAGTAAACTCCAAGCCTGGTGAGATTATTTTCAAGTGCGGTTCCAGTCTGAAAAATGACTGTGGAAATAGTTTTATAAAAACACAGCCACTGCTATGCCAGCAGAAGTCCATCTAATCCAGTATTCTGTCTTTAACAAAGGCTGATAGTAGCTTTGTAAGGAAAATATCTCAGAAATGAGACAAATATTGAGGGATTTTCAAAATACTGAGCTTTCAGAGGTTGCCGAATCGAGACATCTGGACCATTTATTTTTGATAGCCACCTATGTGTAATAATACTATATTTGCTGAGCCCCATTTTTAAACCTTTTAAACATTAGGATTCTACAACACCCTGTGGCAATTAGCACTGCAATTTAATTATGTATTGTAAGAAAAACTACTTCCTATTATCTACTTTAAATCTGCTGCCTGGTAATTTAATTGGGTGTCCCTTAGTTCTGATTTTCTGAGAAAGACAGAATGATTAATCATGCTCTATTCAGCTTCTCTTTGTCATTCATGACTTTATAAAACTCAGTTACTTCTCTTCCAAGCTGACAAGCACTAATTTATATAGCCTTGCCCCCACAGAAGTCAGGCTGAACCTCCCATTGTTTCCTGTCTCCTTTCATAATGAAAACTGAATTTTCTAACCCATTGTTTCCTTTCTGTTCATACTCCATGCTTTCTTATGTCGTGATAGCTTAGGGGAAAGACTGTGACAAAAATTTCTTGTAAATCCAAATATACTCAGTTAAAGAAATCAGCTTAACCAAAAGCATATTGGCTCCTTCAGAAACACTCATATATTCTTGAGCATTCCTTGCTTTAAAGAAGCTGTAGGGACTCTCCTCCAATCTATCATACATAACCAGATGCCTCTATATTCTGTTTTTTCTTCTAATTTGCACAAATTGGTTTGATAGAAAATCAGACTATCTGAAATGCTCTGAGCAGCTTTCATGTTTTCTCAAGACTGATGCCCCAGCTGATGCTTCCAATTTGTTTGGCACGAAGCCTGCTTTGCAAGATAGGGTAAATGTTCAACAATGTCACGCTTCAGCTGCTGTAGAGTTTTTGCATAGATACTACCTGGTCCTAGCAATTTGTTGTTGTTAAATTTATAAATTTGTTCTAAAATATTTGGGTGGTTAAACATTTTCCTGGAGTGACAGCATAGATTCTTCATTCTCAGTGTCTCTTGCAAATGTTTTTACTTCCTAGCTGTTGCTAATTTCCTGCTAAGTGGCTTTCTCCTTTTTATACAGTTTTTCAAACTACTATGATTCCTTCTGGTTTTTTCCTTATAAAATTAATATTAAATTTAAATACATTGTAATCACTATTAGAATGGATTTTCTATAGGATCAAATCCAAGAGTTCATAATTTTCTGTGAGCCCCAGTTGCTCCAGAAAATCAGTGTTTATTGTATTCAAAGTTACTGTCTGTGCATTAAGCTTAGGGACTGCTTGTCTGTAGATCCATCTAGACAGAACTATACATGACAGTTCCAATTTAATGGATTGTTATTTTACTTTGGCTCATTGANNNCTCCCCTCCCCTCCCTTCCCTTCCCTTTCTTCTAGACAGAAAGACCTGAATCTTAAAAATCAGGATAGGTTGTTTCCTTCCAACAAGTCTTCATCCAGAACAACGACTAACTATGCTTTAAAAGAAGTTTGAACATTTGCATTGTCTCCAGTGTACGTGTACATTGGAGTGTATATATTTGGTTCACAGAACCTTACCACTGATGAATAAGAAGGAGAAGGTAGAGGGGGAAATGGGGAGTTCAAGATCGTTAACAAATGAACTAATAATGTTCAAGTAAAGCCTTTCAAATAACAGATAGGCTGTTTGAGTGAAAAATGCTGAAGATCATAGTGACAGAAGTACAGCTTCTCTGCAGGACGCTAAAAATCCACGACATATTTTGCCAAGAATCCCAGTTTTAGCTTGATTTGTCTTCAGGCAACAGTGGCCGTTGACACAGGAAAAATGCCTTATTTCAGGATGACATGAATATACTGGAGGGGTTTGACTAATTCTGGTCTTTTTTTTTTTTTTTAGTCTTCTGTCATCTTTGGTTTTGTCTGTCTGCATGTAGTTGGAGAACCAGATTCAAGAAATTCAGCAGCTTTGCAATAAAGCAGAAAAAAATGTACTATCGATGTTAGCAGCCCCATCATATGAATAACTAAGTGATTTTTACAGTTTGCAAAATTTTAGTAAGTATAGGCCAACAGGCTGAATGCTTTATGATACTGTAAAATGGTTTAGAAGTTACCCTGTTAAAAAACTAAAGAACAATATGCTTACCATTCGTTAAGTGACATATCTAGGAGAACTTAAATATTGCAAAAACCCCTCAGTCCAGCAGTAAGTTTTTTGAGAAGGCACACCTGAACAGCACTGATACCATGGTTGAATGAATGTCAAAAGAGCATGGAAAGTTTGCAGTTGCTTGGAAGGTTTTCCTTGTGTCAAAGTAGGTGTGTTAAACTTTCAGATGGGGCATGGTTTCAAAACCAAGTACTGAAACTTTCATCCAAGTTCAGTGTGATCAAGCCAAAATCCTTGCTGAATATCCAGAAATGCCCATGTGATTTATTTTTGTGGTTTCTTTTTTCCTGTCAGATGGGATCTAAAAAAAAAAAAATCTTAGCCTGCAAAAACCTATCCTTGCACTATGTATAACCCACTCGATCACAAAAGATTCAATAAATGTCAAAGATACCTAGCGGGGAATTTAGGTACAGTTAGAAAACCTAAATACAAACTTATTTTCCAGGCCCTCTCTTCCATATACTATATAACTTGCAGAGTGCTTGAGGTCTTCCCTGCGACAGATCATGAGCCCAGCATAAAAACCTTTGCCATTCCTCCCACCATGCCAGGTCTCCTCGATCCAGGGTAGTGATGGGTTGATCAGCCTTTCTGGTCCTAGGTCCCTTTTCTTCCATTCTTCAGGTGTACGGTCAGTGTCAGACGCACCTCCGAGGCTGGAGGAGAGCTGTGCTATGATCAGCCCTTGCTAGGACAATCCAGAAACAGAGGAAAAGCAGTGGAGCAAAGGCATTTCTTGAGTACGCTCACTGGATTGATGCAGGGCCTATGAATTGTGGTATTACAAAAAGCACATGTTCTTCACTAGATTTGTTCCTTGTGTTTGTTCCAATTCCTTTACGAGAAGCAAAGTTGCTCCTACCTCCATCCCCCTGTTCTGAATTAGAAGGCAGGGGAGTTTTTGAACACACCTAGTGATCTCCGAGCTAAAAACCAGAAACCAGAGTTCTCAAAGCGTGTGCTCCCCTCTGACCAAGTATCTGGGATGTCTCACAGTAGAATGGAAGGGGCAGAAAAAATCCTGCTCTTTCCTTGTTTTCCTCCTCCAGCTTTCCACAGATGTCATTCATGTCAAAACCAGTACTCTTGCTCCCATGGAGAATTTTGTTGTGAGAAAACTGCTATTTTACTACAAAAGACTTTACTGTTACTTTTACTTATTTATAATTTTGGTAAAAGGATAAAAGCGATATTCAAATGCATTATCAATTGTATGCTTTTGCAGATTTTCCAAATATTAAAATTTAAATATTTGTCTGTTTGAGGTTATAATGATACAAGTACGGCTAGCTGGATTCCCATTGCCAATGTGAAGTTTTGAACTACACACAAGGATAATACGATTTAAAGTTACATGGGTGGAAACTCCCTAGAGAAACCAGAAGATGGGAAGATAGGAAGACAGACCAATGTTTTCTGGAATATTCCTCTTACGGTCAAGTTTGACTGTTGATTTCAACAGCACCATTATTTATGGTGACACTATTACTTTTTAAATTCCTGTCCCCAGTTTTCAAGATCTCTGATTCTACTTGTCCTTAATTGGCTTCTTTGCATAATGCTTTCATTTTTTTCTTAATCTTTTCTCCTTTTTCTGCTTTTTTGGGGGTATTTTGACATGTGAACACTGATTTTTTTTCTCCCTGTTAGGAAGAAATAGCTTGAATGCCACCAAAACTTTGCATTTTCTTTCCAGAAATGATTGTTTCCCTTTTTTCCTGAGTAGGTAGTTTTAAAATGTTGGCTGCCCGTTGTTTTGACCACAGTAGCTGTCTAAGCTCTCTAAACAGATGTCTGATGACTGCACAGTAATGCCAAGACTCAGACAAGTGCTTTTGGCATGATTATACTCAGATATTGACTCCAACAACACAAAACCAACCATTTTTAAGTCTTGGCAAAAACTATGAGACTGTAGCTGTCAGTTGATAACTGACACAGTGACCTGGTTTGAGCGACACAGGACGAATTTCTCTTCTAATGCTTGGAAAAACTGTCCTTTTAGAAGACTCTAGTGTCTGATTTTGTGAAAATATTTACTTTATAGCCAGCTATGGTGTGTGGGTTTCAAGGTCTCAGTGTTTTCAAGCTCACCAGGTGCCAGGATGAGGAGGAGCGAGACCCGGGCACTTGACCCAAGCTGGACAATGGGATTATTTCATACCATGAATGTCACATTCAATATAAATTAGAAAGTTTGCTGAGGAGTTCTCTCTCTCCCTTGATGGTGGCAATCCAGAGAACTTCTTGAGCCAGTGCCAGACCCCTGAGCCCTTTCCTTCCTCCCAAAGGCATAGCGCTGGCAGTGTCCGACATTTGCTGTCCACTGCTGGGAGCGCACCGCTTCCTACTGATAGAATGGGCTGAGTATAATCCTTGTATATTTTATATTGGTATGGGGATGAATGTTGGTTCTTTAGTGTTATTAATGTTAATTATCTAGTCTTATTCTATTAAATCTGTTTACATATCAATCCTTGGGTTTCCTTGTTTCTTCCCTATTGCCCTTCCCTTGAGGGGAGGGGTCACTGGGTGATAAAATAATTGTCTAAATGACAATAAATTATTGTGGGTTTCTCAGACCACAACACAGAGATAAAAACTCCACGAAAATGGTAAATTTACAAGTAGCTTGCTTGGAAAGGGAGGTGAAATCTGATTTTTTTCTTGAGCCACTTACACAGGTGCAGCAGTACCACCCAGAGGCCACTGCTACGCTGGGCACGCCACAGGCAGAGGGAGTTAATCCCTGTTCGAAAGAGCTCAGATAGAAAGGCAAAGAAGATACTAAGGCTAAGAAGACATCGCTGTATGAAGACATTTCTAGTACTCTCAGATGAAAACCCCCAAACTTCCACTCCCTCACCATCCTGCTCCAGACAAACCTGAGTGCAGGCAACTCCTCAAATACTATTAGAAAGGAACGCGTCATTAACAGAGATAAGCAGAGAACCATTCAGACTGCTTTTAATTATGAATTAGGGCACTCAGATGACATGGAGAAATTCCAGGATCTGGGCTTTGCTCCTGGGACTCTCGCTGTATTTTCTATTCAGCAGTCATTCCTGAGAGGTCAGTGGGCACATAGATGGTGAACATGCAAGCGGTGCAGCTATCCTGTGGTCCATGAGCCGCAAGGATCCACCTTGCACAGGTCAGGGAGCATGGCAAAAACGTGAATGGGGACATCTCTTTTAGATGAATCCGTTGCACTGTGTTACACCACTCGGTTAAAACAAAGGCACGTTGCGGGAGAAACGGAACTTGCCTCTCCCACTTTCTTGGCCCGTGATCTGTTCAAAGAGGAGAACACCATCTCCAGGATTTTAAAACGCAGTAGTTATCAGGAAAATTTTGAGGAGGTCTGATCTTAGCAGTGTGTGACAAACAGTATGTTTGGAGAGTATCTGCAGATTCTTCTCCCTGAAATTCAAGGAACGTTTCTAAGTCCCAGTTTTACCAATGCAGGAGATTACAGCCAGGTTGGTCAGGCCAAGTGAAGGGCGAAACAGGACTTGAAGTCAAAGAAGGAAATACCTCAGGAGTTTAAGACCTCAGTGATTCTGTATCTGCTAAGCAACTAAACAGAGCTATTTTGGTCAACAATTTCAGACTTCGGTACATCAAACCTACCGAAGTATTAAGCGTCTTTATCCTTTGTCTTTATGGAATGAAGGGTGTCTCTGCTGTTACGCTGCTGTGAAGAAAACCGAGGTGTTTTGGCGCAGCAGAAGGGAGAAAAGAAGGCTATATTTCTCCCTCGTAGCCTGATACCAACTTGACTGGAAGCTAAACCCACGTCCTGGTGTAAGAGTAGCTACAGTGAGCAACATGCAAGTAGGATCAGAAAGCAAAAGCAACCAGGATGGTGGATACTCTTCATTATGAACACCAGGATTATGTTAAAGTATCAAGGAAGGCAAGAGGGGTAGCAGAGTTCTGACCTATACACATCCTGAATAAATAAGCTGCGCACATGAAACTATCCCAAAATGACACACATCTCTATACCAAGGGGCAAGGAACAGTATTGACCTGCTGAATAAAAGCCAGGCCCCTTCGATGGTGACCCGTGCGTTACAAGCCTTGCTAAGGAGGCTCTGTGAAGGAGGCACGGCCTGTCAAACTGACAGAGATGTTTATGACAAGAGGAAGAGGATGAGAGGACAATATTACAGATTTTGTCACCTTGCCTTAAGCACTGTTAGGGAGGGGACTGAGCGTTCTGTAAGAACCTACACAGGATACAACAGAATATATTAATACAGCAAAACGGTTCTTGTGACATTCCTTGTTCTTATTAATATCAGTAGCTTTGAAGCCATCTACGTATTTAAATGCACTGGTATGTATTATATGCATTATTTCACTCCTTCCCTCTTACTGCTTGATTCTCCCCCCTGTAGAGCTATGCCCCAGCTTTGTAAAATAAAGTATCCATTACACACTGAGAAAATGGGCCTGATGAATCACAAAACCCCACATAATTTAGTACATCATTGCTCAATACAGCTTTTCAGTCTAATTTAATGCATTATTGAAGATAACGCGTTCATTAAAACAGCTGCCAGCAAACTGTTCGTTTGGATTGTTTCATGGAAGCACTAGTCAAAGAGAAATAAACCACCACATACTAATGATATGCAAAAAGGACAAAAAACAATTAAGTTTTGATACATTGGTATTGAGATGTTAATATGATTTTTTTTAATGAGTACTGCCATCCAGGCTTTTATATGGTAAATATCAAGCATCACAAAACCGGTGTTTCTTTTCAGCAAACTTACAACATATAATAAAAAATAACAAAAAAACACATGGCAAAATTACCAGGGCTGTTCAGCAAGGATGAATTAATGAGCACAGAATTATTATTTATTGTTTCTTATTGCTACTTCTCTGTCAGTGAGGATGTAAGTAGCAGATATTTGGATCCAGAGTTTGCTCCTGGTCTCTAATGGAGTGAACTAAAATCTCTCATCCCCTCAAACGCTAGGAAGTCTTGGATTCTGATGTGCTGGCTCAGATGAGTATCTAACATATTCCATTGTAACTGAGCCTTAGCAATAACTGTTGGTCTCCGAACGGGACCAAATTTGTGATCGTAACATTAAAACTTCACCCTTTATTTTCTCCACCTGTGTGCAAGTCTCCTTGTTTCCTGATGCAGCACAGGGTAATACTGAGTATAGCTTAACAACAATATGTCATCAATAGCAACAGACACACACCAGAAAAAATATGTATAATAACAGGTTTATTAAAGCTACTGCCACTAATTCATAAGAAATTTTCATAAAAATAACAAAACAAACTATCTACTGTTTCATGGATACTTTGCATATCAGTCTGAATATCCCTTAAGCCAGGCAAGCCACATTACATCAGGATTCAGCTGTAGGCCCAATGGTTTAAATTACACAGACATCCATAGGTCTGTCTCCACTACTGAATGTGCAGACGAGGAGAGAAAGTTTGGCTGGGACAGCCGTTTAACAGTTTAATATTAATCTATGGCTTTGGCACTTTTTACCTTTCTAAGCTCTTGCTCATGCCCCACAGCCTCGGAGTACTCTAACTTTGTCATGATCATATTCAAGAATTCCTTTTCAGCTGAGTGGTAAGAGAGAAAAATCAGTTCTGAATAACCGTGATCTAAAACATCTCATTGCAGAGACTACTAGTCAACACCTTTGTCCAGTAAGCCACTGAACTATTTAGTATTTTAGGCAGATAAGACCGGCAACTATTGAGTGTTGTGGAAATGTATTACAACAAAGCATGGACTCTTCCTTCAGTTTCTGTACTTTAATACACATATGCTGTCCAAAAGGGAAAAAAAAATAATGCTTTGACTGTAGTCTCGAAGGAAGGATTTTATCTGGCCTAATGTAGATGTCTAGAAATCTAAACTATTCACTCCAGGTTCCTTTGCAAACCATGGAAAGTAAGACGTACATTCAGAGCATGGTTAACCTCACAGTAAAATAGACGTTTGCAATCTGACCAATTGAATCACTTCCTAAAAATATCTACTTCTCTGTATGACTAGAAAGACAGAATAGATGAGTAACTTAAAAGTAGATGTCTACACTGTAGATATTTAAATTTAAGTGAGATTAATCCATCCAAGGTGTTTAGACAGTCAGCTTAATAAAATAGGAAAGATAAATACAACAACATAATGTCATGCAAAGTATGTATTTCATGATTTCATGGCAACTATTAAGTGTGCACTTCTTAAAACAAGTGCTTATACAATAGTTACCAGAATTGCAAGTGGGATACTTCTAATTTAAGCCCTCTAACAAATTTTTTAGCATCCCACTGCAGTAATAGAGATGCATTTCCAAATATGATTTCTTCCATCTTACAGTTATCATTTAAGGTACTTGGGAAGAATGTTCTTCTGGAGACTGATGTCTGTCCTCCAAAGTGCAGAGTGAACCCACCTCACTCTATACGAAAACAGTAGTTTACTGAATAACTGACTTTTAAATAGCTAATCTTTGATGAGATTGATCTCATTCATGCTATATAAAGATAAAAGATCTTTATATCTGAGGGCATGAGGTTTCAGTAAAAAGAATACAGGCCCTTCAAAACATATGTGTAGGTATTTCCTGCTGTTCAGAAAGTATCAATAAATTATCTTTAGTTTTACATACAGTTCAGCAGTTTCACAGATCTGATGAATATACTGAACAATATCTTGTTTTACTTCCTGGAATGTGTGTATGAAAAGGCATTTAAATTTTCATGGAATTAATTCCTTTGGGAACCATGCAGTAGGACTGCATTTAGAGGATTTGTTTCTAGCAATAAAAACTAATCATTTTCCACAGTTGTTTGAATTAACAGGCCAATACACTTAACTAAACACTAGTGGAGCTTCTTTATCATGCTTTCTGAAGTCAAAATTAGTAGATCCATTTTTCTGCAAGAGAGAAAAGATTGATCAGAAATGCCAAGCAAATCAGTATGTCACACAATGAAACTTTAGATCAATTTATTTTTTTAGAAAGTCTACTGAGGTCTGAATCTCCCATCTTGTCATTTGCTGAAATAGGATATGTCAATTTATAATGCTTAATATACAGATCCTTGGCAGGTCTTTCTACTGTTCTATAAATGTCATAATGCCTTATTAATTTTCTAAAGCGATTAATTGTAAAATTCACTCTTCCCATCAGATTTGGCAATGGCATAATAACACAAAGTTTTTTAACAAAATAAATTGATTAATATAATTTTAGTTAACACAATCTTATATCAGAAGTACATAGGTGAACACCAGTTCATCAGAACATTTCATCTATGCTTCCATTTGGTACACAGGTACTGACCTATAGTATTATGAATTAATAATTGCTGTGAACAGAGAAGACTTAAAATCTAGCAGCTTCTAGAAAAGTTAATGAAACAAAAGCTTTGTTCTTCACTGCCTTGCACATTTGTTTACTCACTATGCTCCTCACAAAGGTAAAGAAAGGTACTCACAGTATTATGTTTTCATTATGATTTAATAGATTTTATATCTTCTCTTTATTGGTCGGAATGACTGCATTAGGTGAAAATGCACTGAACCCTGACTTACTCATTTCAGTAGAACAAACTTGTTCTGAGATGGCCTTGCAATTTATTCTTGTGACTTTCAGGGCAAGATGCCATTGCCTTACTGTAAATGTCTCCATTGACCACACGGGTAGGACTCTACGGATTACAATGAGACCTTAAAAGATCTCCATCAGAGGTACAGAATAATTATTGTGTCTGGAGTGTGGGGTTGGATATTATTCTAAGCAACCCAGTCTTACTAAATGAAATATTTTGAAAAGATCTGAGTACACAGAAATGAGCAAAAGCAATTGTTGTGTCATAATAACTTGAAGTTATTTGAATGAAGTTCCCTACATGTCATTATAACACATCTTGCATCTTACCTTTAACTTTGGAATAGCAAGGCTCACAATGCACAGTTTTTCTGTAAATCCAGATGCTGTCTCCTGCTTTCAGATCTTCCAGTGGTCTTTTGCATACTTCACACTTCAACACACAAGTAAAAATAACAAGAAAAATTAAAACAAACCCTTTCTCTAATATTTATTCCCAGCATGTTGTCTTTTAGGGAGTAGGCAACCTCAGACCAGAATAGGGGATATGAATACTGCAATATCATCAAGTCTGAACTCTGAAAGAGTATTCTTCATGAACATTAAGTTAGACATCTGAATATCTCACCTTTAGACATCTAAAAATCAGGTATCTAAGTCTCTACTGGTTCCTTAAGTTCTCTTTATACTTGCCAACCCCTCCTCTCCCCTAGACGTTTCCAAAGGGTTATTTCTCTGGTTTAGCTTAGAAATTTATTCTAAAGTAAACCACTTTGAGATCCTTTTGTTTCTTCATTGAGGAAAGGAAGCGTGATCAGACTTAATCACCCAACTCGGAGTAGATCTTAAAGAATCTAAACCTGCTTATTTGAAAATGTTTAATCCTAACTTTATCTCAACCATTAAACATGTCTCCCATTATTGAAGAATCTGGACATTGCTTTCACCAATTTCTCAAAAAGCTAACTTTTGAGATACAGAAGCATTGCCCATGTTTCACATCTGAAAATACACAGATACATACAGAAGCTGACTTCCCAAGATCATAAAGAAACACTAGAGTGGATCAAGGAGCAAAGTAGTTTGATCTATAAACCAGAATCTTGTCACCCAGATCAACCCTTTTTTTGCAGCCTAATAAAAGAATGGCAAATTCTGGTTTCTTTGGATATTTTGTCCTCTGATAAGTGAAAATCAGCATTACTTTTACAGTGCAATTCAGTAACAAAATTGCCAGCCATCCCAGAAGGGTTCTAAGCCTTTCCAAAATTTTCATGATGGCTGTCTATTGAGATGAATTTGGACTGGAAGTCTTTGTAAAATTAACAGTCTTACCCAGAACATCCTTTTGCAGCTAAAAGAATAAAGAATTCAACACCATGGACTTAAAGGCACTGTGAATTATTAGATCCAGGATCCAGACAATGTACAATTGCCTTATGTTACACATGTTTATTAGAGCTAGTACGAAATTGAAATTGAGCACTCAGTATTGATTAGTATAACATGTTAGAGTACTAGAGAACTTACAGAAATATGTGTTTTTACAGAAATATTTTCTACATAAGCCATTAATATTAAGGTACTATTAAAGCAGTCTGCTCTCTTTACTCATTTTATGTTTCCTTGTATAAATCAGCAAAAGGATGAGCATGTTTTCAAAGCTTTGATCACCAAGATTAGCTAGCAGTTTTATACAGAGAAAAAAACCTACAGTTTTGATTATTTCCTCACTGAACTTTTGGTATATACCTTTACAAGGAAACAAAGACCTTATGCTGCTGTCAGCTACATGCAAACCTCTAATGGATACAGGGTATTTGCAAGGAGCTAAATGAATATTAATGACGAGAAATTGCACTGCTTAGCTAAATACATAACTACAAGCATGAACCACAGACTTACATTAGTTGTTTAATTTTTTGCCAATGCTTTTATAAAAGTGTAGTTACACAAAACTTAATCTGACTTTTGCTGGCCAGACAGATCCCCCCTTGGGAAGAGGTAGCAAAAAGAATATAATTTAAAAAATAAGCATTAAGTATTTAACAGATAATTCATCTAATACCAACATATTAACACTCATAACTGCATAAACAGCCCATTCCTCTTTATGTGGGTTGATCCATCTAAAAAGAACGGAAGCAAACCAGAGTTTGTATTTACTTGCAGCAATAGATTTGAGGAAGTATTACATAGTAATTTCCATGGAAGAAATTGCATTTCTAGTGCTCACAGACCTCAGAAAGTCCACATGAGACAAAAGGCATATGTTAACTTCATATATTTTAAGTACAACCTTACTGCTCTATTCTGGTTTGGGTTACTTTTCATGCAATAATTAGGTAAAAGAACTGCTGTCAGAAGCAAAAGTAAAAGCTATGCAAGACTGGGCAGAAAAATGAGCTATGCTAATGTGGTGATTTTGCCGAGTATTGTTTGTTAGAACAACAAACTCTGTGTGGAGATGCAAGCAGAATTAAGATAAATGAGGCAGAAAGAAAACAGACTACAGGGCTGAGCGCTGGTAGGCATACCCTGAGAAAAGTTTAAGAGGGAATTTTAGGCTGAGGCTTAGGCTTTGGAATAAGAAACAAAAAAAAATTTCTTCTGTGCTTTCATTCTTATTGGAAACAGGAAAAAAGACTATTACAAAATCTTTAGTAAATAAGACTGAAGCAAAGACATGTTCAATTTCAACACCATTTTATCCTACAGCAGAAACTATTCATAGGACCCAAATTTTAATCATTTCTTTGACCTCAATGGGTAAAATGATTTCACCTCTATTGGTTATTTTTGATACCTCTTACTAATGCCTTTGAGTGTGGCTTCTCCAAAAGCCATGATTTTAGGTGTCCCTTAATCAAGACCATTTACAAAACTTCATAAAAAAAAAAGAAGCAGAATAAAATTTTACAATATGAAGGAAGTGTAAGTAGGATATAATTTGCTGTATCAGACTGGAAGCCTGTATAACTGAAGGCTTATAAATGCATAGGGCATTCAGGATACGTTCCACTGCATCTTTTATCCTCCATGTGGCTGCAAGAGAACAGAGAGAAGGAGAAGCAGGGAGAGGGAGAGTAGAGGAAGAGGGAGAGAGAGAGATGGAAAGAAAGAGGAAGGGATTGCATAGGGGTGAGAAAGACACACTAGTATTTCCTACATTAATCTGCTCCTTCACTGTGCAAGCCTTCCTCTTCTCCCAGGCCTAAATATTCTCTTATTACATGTGCAATATAATGCAGGTATTGCATTCAAGTTATATTTCTTTGTAGCAGGTGAAATCTTACCTTGAAACAAGTCGAATGACAGCAGATTTGCAAGGCATCTAAGATCATTTTGGCATCTATGCCCAAGGGCTTCCTGCAGTATGTACATATATCTTTTCCAATTATACTCCTGTGTATATAATATAACATCAGCTGTCAGAAAAAGAGCTACCACTGAAATTTCAAGGAGAAAATTGATAAGCGTTGTGCACTACATGGGAAAGACATTTGTATACTCTACAATGGCCATAAATGGAAAAATGTCATGTGTATATTCCCTCCATCCTAGTTGACAGGCGTAATATTCATTGTCCTATGATGGGAAAATTGCTAAGCATAATTGTCAAGTAGCAAAAATACCTTGGTAGAAAGAATAGTCGTCTTTGGTGAACTGAGCGATTTCAAACAGTAGTAAGACTGTATTAAGCTGCTGAATGTCTGGGAGCATGTACACTAAATGGGGATTAAGTGGCAGGTAATGATTTTAATGTTTTAATCACAAAAGTAAATTGGTAGTTGAATTTAAACTGCCATCACTTGATCAGTCTGATATAGAATTCCCTATGTTGTGGAAGTGCCTGAAAACTGTTTTAACTTCCTGTACTGCAAACAGAAATCCTACCTTCATGGCAGTTATAGTGAACACATGTACAGAACAGCCTACCTGGTATTTGTAACAATAATGTTTTAAAAAATGTTCTCAGGTCTTTTTGCATTCTTATATGGCATCAATCTGTATTTTCTCTACATGCAACTGTTGTTGGAGTTTCTGGAGTACAAAATCAACTGGTCTTGCTCCTTTCCACTCAATGATAAACCATTGTACTAATGTTTAATCATTCCCAGAGTTTCTTCTGCTTACATTGGAAAGGATACAAGTTATTCTTATTCAATATTTCCAGGTAATGTGAATGTCCAAATTATCTGAACTGAAAATAGTGGGCACATAATTTTTTTTTGCCCATGAGGTAAGATATTGCTGATTGAACAAATATCCTTCTTACATTTGGAAATATCTTAACTGGTGTGAAAATATAGAGTTTTTAACAGCGTTGTCAAGTGAACCTATTCCTCCACATCTGTACGTAAAGTTGGTCATTACACATACTGTTCTCGCAAAGGAAGGAAATTTTGCAGAGTAAGTGGCTGCCTGAGGTAGAAACTGACAATATCACAAAGCCAACTCTATCACTTAAGGCACTGGCTATTGTTTCTATAGGTATTTTAAAATGTCAGCTGTGACAAGCCTAACATAATATTGGGCTGCTGAACTGTGGTAATGATTTGATGGCAAGATCCTGCTGAAAGGGAGCTCTGTATGAAAAGCTGTCTGACGAGCCTAACGGTCACTTCCACTGCTCTCTTTTGTCTGAACACTTAGGCAAAATATGTTTCCTTTGATAATCTACAATGTTATTGATGTGTACTTACCGATCAGCAGTAGAGTAAACAGTTTTGATAGTATTTCCAGTTATATTTTCTTCATAGGCACCATATGATGATTTGCTGTGAAGCAGTGAGTGCATAGCAATCACTTAACAGTACTTTTTGTTTTTAAAGGTTTCACTACACTGATGATAATATGCAAATTAAGCTAATGCAACATGCTTGTAAAACAAATTGAGTTATTTTTCTGTATTTTCACAACCATCAAGAAAAATATATATCAAATAAAAATGTATAAATTAGAAATATAGTGTCCTTAGACTGTGTTCTGTTGTTGAATGGTTATTCAACATTTCAAAATTAAATCCACAAGCCCATTGAGAAAAATGTACGTGATGGTATTGGGTTTACCTGTGCTGAAATCCCAGCCAAAATGATACGGATCAGGAAAGGGTGACACAATGCATTTTTTCCCCTTTTTCCCCCTCTTTCATTAGTCCTCAAAGAGCTGTCAAACAGCCAAACAAAATTACAAGATGTCCCTAGAAGCAGAGTCAGGGTCTTTATAATACAGACTGTTCAATATGTGATTTGTGTTCACTACAGTAGCTGTATTGTTCCTTGTATCACACTGGGAAGGAATATACTGAATTTAACTATCAGGGAAGTTAAATCTTCTTCCATTTTTAACAGGCCCAGTTGTAGTTGCTTAACTGTCAGTTTTGTTTGCATGGAAGGGATGAGCATGTATGTGACAGGCAAAGAAGCCATACATGTTTTGAATGTTTCTGAACTGATTTAATTATCCTATTCTTCCAGAAATTCATAAGGTATATGGTAATTATTACATATTTCATATCACCCTTGAATAATGTTTAGCAATGTTAGGAGCAATTTTTTATAATCACGTGTATTTTGCAGAACGTGTCATTTTTTCAGCAAAACTATAACAGACTGATAACATGATTGTGTAAAGTGTTACAAAGCCCAGATACACTTTTCTACATACTTGTCTTTTGTAATGTGTATACGGCTTAATTGATTTCTATGCAACAGCAGAAATTTGTTAAAATTGTACACTTACTGAGAAGCTTAAATGCTAAATGTTTCAGTTATGTTTCACAGAACATAACAATATGCTTGTTATTTAACAGTAGTGTAGCAAACCTTGGTTTGCACAAATCACTACAGCTCACCATGGAGAAAGTATCTCCTCAAATTAACATCCAGTGGTCCATTTGCATTTCAGGCAAGATGAAAGTACGCTTACTAAGTAGGAAAGCAAACTGAAGCTAAGTGGTCAACTTTTGAAAGAGTTTTTCTGGCTATATTTGCCCCAAACAAGCTAGACACAGGCGTAACGTGTCACAGGGTGGAGTATATTGATGGTGCAAGTGCCTAAAGTTTCTTGCTTTAATGGAAAGTGGCATAGGAATATCACTTCTCTGTTTCTATAAAGTATGGGCCTCTCTGTGCTTGGTTTTGTTGTTAAGATGGTTTTTCCCAAATCTTTCATTTAACTACTGTTAAATGTGCCGAGTCAGCTGACATTTCAAATGGGTCATTTTAACCTTAGTTAAATCAGGGTTGAGATCAGGGCAAAGTGTGCACTGTATTGCACACTCAGCATAATCATAGAATCACAGAATGGTTTAGGTTGGAAGGGACCTTCAAGATCATCTAGTTCCAAACTCCCTGCCATGGGCAAGGACACCTCCCACTACACCTGGTTGGTCAAAGCCTCATCCCACCTGGCCTCGAACACTTCCAGGGATGGGGCCTCCACAACTTCCCTGGGCAACCTGTTCCAGTGCCTCACTACCCTCAGAGTAAAGAATTTCTTCCTGAGATCTAATCTAAATCTCCCCTTTTCCAGTTTGAAGCCATTGCCCCTCATCCTGTCACTACACGGCCTTGTAAAAAGTCCCTCTCCGGCTTTCTTGTAGGCCCTCCAGATACTGGAAGGCTGCTACAGTATGGGTATTTAGATGTAATGCTCCTGAAAATAACACTGTTTATCTTACAGAAAGTTGTATAAAGAAAAATAATTTTCCCATGTGTCCTAGTGTAGAGAACAGCATCCCTTGGATTTTAGTAACTGTCTAGAGTATTATGGTTGAAATACACACAAATAGATATAACATCATCTTAAAAAAACCCAAACTGCACTGTATGGAATAAAAAACTAGGAAGCTGCAGCAAAAATATTTCCTAAGCATCAGTTTCTAGTCTTGATAACTGAAAGTGTGAGGAAACTCAGAACCTTTTCAAATAAATGCATAGGCTGACAGCTTGACAAGACACTAAGTTAAAACTGAGCCTGAGAACTGATCAAGTTCCTTCTTTCAGTTCATATCACTCACTCCTTTACTTGCTATGGTGTGACTTGTTTATACAGCAAACTACTCAGCAATAAATACTCTGTAGAACCTATTGCATAAGCCCTGAAAGAACAACCTGCAAAGACTATTCATTTAGTAAAGTGTCATGAATTAAATTGGCATGACAGCTTCAGGTTGGGGGTATACATTTTGTCAAGTTTAAGGTAACACTGCATATTGAAGGACATCCTTTGCCCTGCCATTCTTGCATTATTGTTCTCTGTTTTGATTTTCAAAGATAAACAGAACACCTCAGAAGCTGTATGTCAGCAAAATGCTGCAAAATGCTAATTAATTTTTGTGTTCAATGTTCATTTTGAGTCTTAAAATTGTATGCTGCTTGGATGTCTTTTATTCTCAGCCAATTTATGGGCTTGGCCTTCAAGACCACGAAGAAGTTTCAGAATGCACAAATTTCATGTGCTCCAACCTCCTACAGCAAACGTACGAAAATGAGAGATCAAAGACCCTGTGCCCAGTCACACCCACACCAGGGCTCAGGTGTGCATAAGCTTAAGGATTGGGACATTGGCCATAGTTCCGATAAAGTACCAGACTGTGACTGCTATTTTCCCTGTTAGTAAGGCTCAATAGAAGATTTCTGCTCTCCTTTCCAAGTCATCAGCCTTCACACTGGCAATTCATGACCGCTGTACAGCAATACTTTAAACAGCCCTGTCTACATTAATACTTAAATCCACATAGATGGGTGGGAGTGGGATGGTACTGAAGAGACATTTTCCTAAGCCAAAAAAGGTCCCTCATTCAAGAATTATATATTATGGGTTTTGTTGTCGTATTTTTGAAAATCCATTTTGACTGTGAAGAAAAACGTATTGTTTCTGTTATTTCAATGATTTTCTGTTACCAACAGACCTGGTGTTTAGTTAATTCTTTTAAATATCCCTGTATCACATTTTTCACTCAGATTTGCAATAGATGTGCTTGTAGAGACAGAATCCAGCTAGAGCAAGAGTATTGCAAGAGAAATGGTTTTTAAAAAAGTTTGTACCTGGTCAAAAACTCAGAAACCTATGTTGTAGCTGCAGTGATTGGGATAAGAGATGACTCATCCCATAACATTTTAGGAACTTGACAAGGGACTTGAGTGAAGAGCGTGATGTTTTCCTTACAGCCTTGGAAAGAAATAAGCTCCCTGAGAGCATGGTGCATCTAATATGCAGGAAATGCCTTTCCTCTGTTGCTTATATAAGAATTTTGGCTTAACTGCTCTCCTAAATTTCATGCCTCAGCTACATCTCTAGAGCTACACAGGGTATGTCTTGTGCTCCCCACCCTGTGCAGTAGAGCTGTGCCTTGTGGGCTTCTGTTCATGGGATCCTGGAAACAGAATTTGGAAGGGGGCTGTCATGATTCCAGAGGCCAGTGTGAGGTTTCTAAACATCCCTGAAATATCTTAAATAATGATGGTTTCTTGCCTCCCCCCCAAGAAATGACACTTTAGACATTATGTTTCTCAATTAATTGTCCACAGTACCTGGTCTTTCTTTCACTGTCACGAGAGTAGTTTGTTTCTGGGAGATTATTTGGAGCCCTTGGAGGATTTTCATATGCTTGCTCAGTTATCCTTAAAAAAAAGCAACCAACCCACAATAAGAAAACAAGCACTTTTTAGAAATAATTTTCAGCTACACAGCTTTCAGTTACACTTACAGCCATAAATGTAGACACTTGGGTTAGTAAGAGTAGGTAAAAGAAATTTATCTTTTTCTCACTGTTGTTAAATTGTTGCTTGTGAAATGTAATAGCATCACTGGCCTCTGATTTATGCTGGTAGATGTATTCGTATCAGAAACTTCATCTAACTTCAATTGAACTCTAGTTTCCTCAAAGTGCCCAGTGAGGTTTTCAACTGTGCATAAATGTCTCAGTGGTTGATAGCATTCTGCATTTTCTCGGCAGTACTCTATAAAGTTTTTTTCTTGTTTTTACTATATTTTAGTTCCAAACTTTCCTTTTTTTTTTTTTTTTGATACACTACAGTGATGTTTTTATTAGAAGTGACCAGCTAAACAGATACATAGAATCTTGTTTCAAAAAGCAGGATTACCATTCAAGCAAAAGAAACCTTGTCTCCTGCAGTTTTCCCTGCCACAAACATGACATGCAACCAAACATAAAAATAAACCTTGTCAGACAAATTATAGGATTTGAGGAGTAAATGCTAATAATGTTTTTGATGATTTTAGAAAGCAGCTCAGACAAAGTCTGCTCTTGTTTGGTTCTGCCAAAGGTTATATTCTGCAACAACTCGATGATTATAAGCCTTAACTCTGGATGTTTGGGCTGCAGCTTGATTTATTTCAGTGAGCTTGCCAAGGTCTAAAGCTCTGCTAAACGAAGCTTGCTCAGTGCTGGTCACTGTTTTATATGCATCACATGCTGCATGAAGCAGCACCCTCTATTGTGCTCCATTTCTAATCTGGCAGGTCCCCTTTCAGAACTAAGAGAGAAACTCATTCACCATACGTATTCACTATATGCTTCTCTGGTCAGACTGTCAAGGGAGACTGCTAGGATGGAAATATTTTATATTAAAAAATAGCAGAAGTGCTTATGTATACAGATAGCTAAGTTCTTCCTCTTCATGTAGATATACAACTAAATGCCAGACTCGAAAAGACATGATCAGAATGGTACCTGAAAGCATAGTAACTTCACTTTAATTGACCAAAACGGATCTTATTTTTTCCAAATAATGAAACCTAGCAGCAGTGAACCTTTTATTTTAGTTTTATTTCTTTGAGATGCTAACTGCTGAGTTCACAAAACACCTACATAAGCACAAAAATACTTATGAGAATCTTGTCACCAGGCATTTTCATTCACTACAAAAGTTTGAGTCATTACTTACTATCAAAATACATGCAGCTATATTGTTGAATTTGGTTAATCAAGCACATTTTGGAAATAATACAGATATCTTACTCAAATTATGCAAATTCTACTTGCCTGTATTAGGAATTCACATTTTCTGCTACCACACTAAACAACTACAACTCTTGATATTAGCTCTTTAAATTTTATAGAGAACAATGAATTGACTCTCACCGCTTTTTACTTTGGTCATCAGCAGACTTTACTTCAGTGTGATCACCAAGGTCCTCATCTCTGTGAAAGAGAGAAAGACCTCAGAATTAATCAAATTATTTGATTTAACCTATACATATTAAATGGGTTGAATCATTCACATTGAAGAAGGAAAATATTATACACCTTTTAGGGTATTCCTGACTACACTGAATACGTATCACAATTCTTTCCTATCATGTTTAGCTAGTTATGAAGTAAGAGTTATCTGTTCAGACTTCAATATTTTCCAGTTTTTCTCCATTGTGGCACTACAAAAGAATGACAAACTACTCAAAAATGCTAAGTTCATTATAGCATTGTAGGATAATTCAGGTTGTACTTCAGGGACCTTGGGAGGTCTGTAGTCTAACCTCCTGCTCAAAACAGGGTCAGACCAGGTTGCTTAGGACATTTTCAAGTTGGGTGTTGAAAACCTCCAGGGACAGAGATGGCACAAGCTCTCCAGGGAACCTGCTCCATTGCTGGGAAGTCCTCCTTATATCCAGTCTGAATGACTCTTATTTCAGTTTATGACCGCTGTGTCACATTGTGTTGCCGTGCCACAGGTGAAGGGCCTGCCTGTATCTTCTAAACTGACTATGGTTCTATCATTTTAACTTCATAACGTAATTTCATTCAGTACAGGCACCAGCACTGTGAGCTATGGAATGGCTGCCAAAGTGTGTTATTTGCTTTGTCATTATATCCAGCCCAGATTCCTCTTACAACTGTTGTTATCTAGGGTTGTATCCAATCTCTAGGACCATGTGACCACATTTATGCTACTAACTTGTAAATCACTGGCTGTGAAAAACCTGATTTCATATAATAAATTTCATATATTAACACGTCATCTATATAATATATCAAAATAATTTTACAATAATATATTAAATGGTCTGTAATTAAAAATAATCATTTTATCAGTTGAAGAATTAAGATTAAAAAAGGCTGCACTGATCCTCATTTGAAAATTGATAATGATACTAAGAAGAAAAGGATATTTTAAAATTTATTTTTGATACACCTCTTTTGTATCTAAAGGTAATTTTTTAGTTTGATGGAGTGTTTCACATTAATTTAAAGAACTTTGATGGTCATGCACTGACTATTTAGAGTTCCAGTAAGATAAAGTCAAGTACTACCTATGTTTCTTCCACACTGAATTATTTATATTTACTAGCCTGTATTTAATAGGGAACTTTAAAAAGTTCTCTGGTTTAAATCAAATAAAAATATTACTTTTGACTCCTCTAGTGATTTTTACGGAACAGAATCTATTAATAATACTATCCAACCAACCACAAACATTTTATAAATAAATAAAGGAAAGAGTATGACAGCCTTGCCTCTTATTTTTCTGACCAACAGTATTTATTTCAGTAAAATCCTCAAGGTCTTTTCCTCTGAAACAACAAACAAATACAACTGTTAAAATATTCCCCCTATCTGGGAAGAGGTAAAGTGTAGTAAAAGAAAGAAATATATTTACACACACGTTTAAAAGGAGAAAAGTAAACTTTTAGTTAAGTTTATGTTCAAAATTTGCAAACACTTATGTTATTGACCATAGTAAGAAAATATGTTTACAATTTTCCCCTGGCAAGGTGAATTTCTGTACAATTAAATGAAAAATGTTATCTAGTACATCCAAGGAGATAAAAAGGCTTTGTGTAATCATATCAATGCCATAGTTTAAGATTGTTATTTGCCAGTGAATATATGAAAGGAGAAACATGAACTTGCAAATAACTTTGTATTAATTTACAGGCTTTAAGCAGCTTAATACTTGTTTGCATCATTAATTTGCATAAAATCTGGTTTTATTTAAACTAAGAAACTTCTGCTTAAGACGACACCTAAAAATATGTCCAAATGTCCCCATATTTTTGTTTCTGGAATGACAAGAAATTACTTCCATGTATCATCATAGTTAATGACTAAAGCTGTACTTCTGCTGAAAATATAAGCATCCAAAGACTTACAAAGTTTACATATAATGAAACTTCTTTTTGATTTCATAAATACAATTAAGCTAGCGTCTAGTTTTTCCTCTGGATTTTTTTTTTTAAATTATTTTAAAATGGTTCAGTGAATTGGAGAATGGAATGACCTATGAAAAGCACTCTAACTAATGTAAAAATCACTGATTCTCTTTAGGTTGAAGTAGGGAGCAAAAGCACAAGGCTAAGTTAGCTCTGGGAAACCGATAACTTGGTCACTTCAATCCATAATAGGCTTATTAATCTTAAAACTTTGGATTCTTCCTAAGATTCAGTAGTGTCTCAAAGTCTTGGACTCTATCTTAATAAATTCCCCGTGAGTTAAAATTTGCAAAAAAATTATACTCAACTTCACAACTTACAGGATAGTGCTAAGTGTACAAACATATAATTATGTATGCATATATGTGAGCTTGTCTTCTGTCAAATAGATGATCACATGTTGGCAACACTTATGTCCTGCTACTGTTTAGAACATAATTCTTGAAGATATCTGTAGAATTTCGGTGTTGTGTGACAAACATTACATAGCTTTTACCAGCACGGTACCCTGGCAGTTCCTCCCTTGCCATATGCTGAAGAGCTGCTTACAGACCACAAGAAACTTGTCCTGAACCACACTGAACTGATGTGCTGCTCAAAAATATAGGTTTAAGCTGTTCTTTATGGATCACTGCCCTTGCTGATTGAAATGCTTTGTTACACCCTGTTGGGGCAATATTTATCATCCATGAGTTCTACAATATTTTCCCCAATGCCCCTTCCCTAACTATATTTTAATATTTCTTTAATAGTTATATTGAGAAAGCATATAAGGCATCTACGATAGCTTGCCACAGATATTACTTGGTCAGGTGATAGTGCACGTGTCACTTAATCTGTATTTTAAATTCATCATTCTGTATCAGGAATGCTACTTATTAATCCATAGACTTTTTACAGATTTTCAACATTACCTTTCCTGACACTCTCATAGTTACAAACTACTCACTGCTTTAGAAAAGCAGGGCCTGAGAAGCTTTGAAGACTTACTCCTTGTGACTTGTGAAAGAACTTGAATGCACTTTGATGAGGTTATCGTTATCTTGGTTCCTTTAGAGACAGAACAAAAAACAGATCAAATCACAATTAGTATAGCCAATCTGACAAATTAAATCCTCACTTAAAAAGAAATTATAGTTGACCCATTCTTTATGAAAGACAAAATTAACCTGATGAAAAGTTCAAAGCATGCATCATTTTATTAATTCAAAGATATTAATAGACATAGATATATGCCCCCCCATATGCACATAAGCACACACTCTTCCTGGAATAAAAGGGCCAAATTATGTTTTGGAAACAACAAGTTATACCTAATACTTATGTCAAAAAGCATAATTCCCACTGAACATGCATCATGGACAACTTCAAAGAGTGCCTGACCTCTGACATGCTATGGTATCTTTACCAAGAATCTCTACCAGATAATACAATCAGCCAAGTATTCCTGATATGTGTATGAATAATTTCTTACTTAAAAAGTAATTATGGACTAAGTCTTTCTGGCTAAATCAGTCAAAAAGTCCATTACTCTATTTGGTAGGCTATCTGGACCAGCTCCTTCACAATTAAACTCTCTCTGCTCACAAGAAATTTCATGTTTAAACTGAGGGATGCTGAAAACTAGTTACATCCACTGATGTGAACTTGAACTTCTATAAAAGAGATAGGTTGTAATTTACTATAATTATCTGATGTAAGGAAAAAAACCTTCCCTGAATTAGATCTTGTTGGTTAATGAATTTATTTTAATATAATAGCATTAAACATAATATATATCAATGTAAAATAACTATTAAAAATAGAAATGTAAATTGATATCTATTATAGTCTTTGAATGGAACATTTTGTAGTATCAAGTTAAAACATGGCATGTTGCTTTGACTGCTTTTATTTCTCTTCAAAGCATTGCACTGGTGTTAATGTTTCTGTTAAACATTTCTGTGAAAATGCATTTTCCAACTACAAACTCTTCTACTGAAAAAATTCAGCAACTTTACCTAAAAAGTTACCATCTAGTAACCTTAACTCACTACAAAAATTGAAAGATTGGCTCTTAAAAAGAAAACAACTTGAAGAGAGTGATGCCCCATGATGGTATGAGAGTGCTCCCCTGTAGGACCTATTCTATAAACTGGTAGTTGACAATGTTCTATATGTCTCATTACTGACATTTCATTCTGAACAGTTCTGTCACGAAACAACATCTCAGTGAAAGATAAAGACAGCCTTTTTAGATTTCTTCTTGGTCATGTTTGTCAGCTTTGTGGCTCCCTTTGATGAGATTATCAAGATCTCTGTCTGTTTAGGAGTTAAACAAAACCAGTTCAATGCAAGGAAAGTCTATTGCCACTTAGCTAGAATGCCGTATCAGTCATTAGGAAGTGAGTAATGTACATATGATATACTTTTAGGAATGCTCTTTATACTAGTGCAGATTTCACACTTTTCAGAGTTATTCTCCAGAAGTTGGAGTCTTGTGGTTACCAAAAATATCCTTTCCTTTATTAAGCGGATGGCAAATTGCTTCCTCAGTATTTGGAGACAGCAACACAAAAATGGTAATAAGGCTAATAAGACCTCAGATAATTACTTCGTTAAGTTATACTTTGCAATTTGCATTAAGGAGAAACCTCCAACTGTGCATGTGTCTGGCTTGAGTAAAATACGCATTATTATTCTTGTCTCCTGCATCCTCCATTTTTTCTTAGAGGTCTTTAAAGTATGCTTCTCAAGTCTTCTATAAAGCCTACTGAAGCTTTGTAATTGCAGCTGCCTCAATTATGATCTTTATGTGCTCAGCAACCCTCACATATGTATCAGCCTCTGTGTGGCATATTCAGCCAAAACACAAAAAGCAGGAGATTTTGGACTTCTGTTCATCCTGTCTGCAATCATGGGATTATACGCAGTTTATTCTGCAAAGTTATCAGTAGCCTTTCTGCTTAATTCTGCTGAATTTCACAGCGTGGAGTAACAGAAAGGCTGTGACAGCAGCAAAGCTGTGCCCTGCAGGCCAGTAGGCTCCTATGCCTGATTTTCAAAAGAATATAAGCATTTGGAGAAACAAATTCCAATATGCTTTTTATGAGACTTAGCTCAGTAAAACAGATACACTTGAAAGTTTTAGCCACAGTATAGATATAAAATATCTACTTATATAGATCTATATATATCTATATATATCTATATCTATTTATATAGATACATTTACTTTATATAGATATATTTCCTTTATATAGATATAAAGTATTCACTTTTTTACAATTTTCACTTTTGTATTTTTTAATAATTCCTGGGGGTTCTTCTTTCAGAATCAGATAAATTAATTGAAGACACCTTCCTATAAAAATAATGATATGTTAATCTGTTATGCAGATAAAATACAGTCACACCACAAGGCCCAAACACTAGAACTTTTTGTAAGAAATTTTGTAAGAAATGTAAAAAATTTCTTACATTAAGAAATGTAAGAAATAAATACCTTAGTGTTTTTGCATCAAATGCTACGTAGTTGAATTAATAATACTATAGAAATTGATTGTAGAACACTGGGAAGTTATATCACTTATATACTTATACTTGTTGTAGATAACTTTTTCTGTCAACAGGGAATAAAGAAATGCCCTCAAGATCAACAGGAAAGATTCTGGCTTTAAAACACGATATTTTTAAGTTTTCACATGTATTTTAACACTCTTCCTAGGTAAATTCAGATTTGCTTGACCTTAAATTGCTTCATTCACTGTGGACAGAGTTTTCAAACCAAAAAAGATATTTTTTTTTAAAATAGTTCAACTTTGACCCACCACCTATTTGAGAATCATGAAAAAAACCCAGATTTACAAATGTCCAATAATTTAAGAATTATTCCTTCGGAAATGTGTTTACTGGCCCATACTAATTCTTGGTGAAATTCGAGGGATAGATGAGTTAGTTCCCTCTGTGAACTTTAAATCATCATGACTTTGCAGGCAACAGCATTTTTTTACTTCCTCATGCATAATTTTCAGTGCCCTGAGTATCACAATGCACTGACTGACTTGCGAGGAAGATTTTACTTGCCGTCCAAAGGGATAGTAACAAAAGTAATAAAAGTCTAGGTTGCATGTGCACACCTTGCCAACAAGCAGCTTGATTTATAGAATGCCAACACTGAAGAGTCCTAATAAGCGAATGGAAACAGTCGCAGCCGCGGAGTACAGTGCAAAAATACATGCTGAGTTCAGCTGTGCCTTATGGTTCCCATAGAATAAAACTTCCTATGGTAAAACATAACCCTTAGAAGATACTAATTTATTGCACTGGTAACACTTCTCAAACTTTCACCCTGATGAAACATCTGCTTGACATGACTGCAGCAAGTAATCAGGGCTGACGTCTTGCAAGGTCTTTGCCTTGAGGTGGCCGGCTAATGCAAAACACAGGTCATGGGATATGCAACTTCACGCTAATGGTTCAAGCATAGTTCAGGTTATTAGCAACTAAAGTTAGTCCGAGAGCTGTTATTTATAAAAGGATAAAATGTAAAGTAGGGCAAGCTGCAGGACATGGTGGATAAACCAGAATTTATCTGATTAGATTCAGGGCATACTTTTGCTGATTTTCTTAATCTGCCATTGTTAGCGCAGCTACATTTACTTTGGCAATAGCACAGTTGACATAACCATATAACCCAGTCTCACATTAAAAATCATGTGCAATACAGAGCCTAAGCAGAATTTCAGTTTACGATTCGTTCAAGAGTTGTCAGCATGCTAAAAATCAGCAATACAATTTATACCTTTTCTAATACTTCTAAAAGAGATGTCAAGTATTAAAGCGGGGAAGAGACTAATCCATATATTCATACATTAAAGAAGCTCCTTGAACATCAGAATAGCACATGCAGTGACAGGCTGTTGTGGAGAAGTCTTTCCAGTTGCGGGTATAACTGTCATTTGAAAAAATAAACTTTTTCAGTGTCCAAGGCTTGCTGAGTTGAATTCATTCTTAAATTTGTCAACAACTTTAAAAAATATAGATGCTGCTGGAGAACAGCAGCATAAAACTTCTACACAAAGCAGTTTGGACAAACTTGGGAAAATATCTTTCAAATATGGTAGGTGACTCGTAATGGATGATGACATGTTTCATAGGTCATTCCAACAGATGCCACCTCCAAGCATAGCATTTTCAGAGACAGCCATTACATCACTGTGAACATTCTGCCTAGGCTGAGTATTTTTGAAAATGGATGAGAATAAGGTAGGTTAGACAGCCTGCCAGGAGGGAAATGTATTGTTTCCTCATAAATTCAAGAAGATGAAATATTTTAATACAGCTTCAGGACATGACTGGAATTTTTTTAGGACCACCTAACTCAGGAAAACAAATATATATTTTTGTTTTCTCTATAAAAGTACTTGGAGCAGCAGTACAGAAGATTTTGTATCACATGTTGTACAAAAGGATCAAGTATCGACAAAATTAATGAATTTATTCTAAAATAAAAACTTTACAACTTAGATTAAGACCTAGGTGTGCTTGTTATTATCATTGAAGTATGGAAGACAATTCTATCGATTTATTTACTTTTCACTTTGTAAATGACCACCTCCAGGAAAAAGGTTTATTCTGCCTTTAACATCCCCTTGCAGAAAAATGTTTAAAATAGCACTATGAATCTACCAGAAAGCTCCACTTTAAAGGGCAGCAAAACCTATGTGCAACCGGGCTACTGTGGGCCTCATGCTATAAAGCTGTTAACCATGAACTTTGCTGCTGCTGCCTGCTATTTTGCCCCTAGCTGCTTGTGTAAAATAGGATTAGAGGTTTGACAACTAATGAAGAGAGTCCAGCAGAATAAAAGGTTAGCAAAGAAGGTAAGTAAAGTGGGTTTAGAAAAAGCTGTCAAGGCAGGCTGCATGTACAATTTATGGCTTAGTTTAACCGGAAACTCCTATTCTGCCATATCTTGGACCTCTGTGCTTCTCAGACACAAACAAAAAGTGAAACTATTTAGGGCTCGTGTGACAAGCTGTCCAGAAATTAGCTAAATTTCAAAAGCTTAATATCTCTGACCCTGAATCAATATCAGCAAAAGTTCCTTCATTTACAAAAAATTCTCTTTTGGGTTATCTAATTTTATTAATGTAAGGTACCTAATGTCTTCCTTGATTTAATGCATAATAGACCTATAGACATATTCAGCAACTAGTCTTTAAAGGTATAAAAATGAATGTATGATGTAATTACAAAGTATGCTTATCTTCCTTTTATGCTTTGTATTTAAAAACTGAGAGAAATTCATTTACCTACATTTGGCTTTGATTTTCAGCCTGCATTTGACTTCTAACTCAGTTCACTTGAGAGAAAGCTCTAATACTTTTCAGTCCTTCTGCTCTGTCAGATAGTTTGTGCATCTCACTTATTTCAGTGGATAATAGATCTGTAATTCTGGTTTAACTGGTGACAAGTCAGATCACCATCAAAAAGAACAACACAAATGAGTCCCATCCAGACACAGCTAAGAGTGGGGGTGTTGCCTTGAAAATACTCAGATAAAGTTTCAAATGGCAGAGAAACAGGACACACATGAACCATGCCTCCAAAAAGAGCTTTACCGATGTCACGGGTTGTTTGATGAAAGCAATGAAAACCTTTATAATGTTTGTATTTGCAATTCTGAAGGCAATGAAGAAAACGATCATCAAAAATAGATTTTAAAAAGTTTGGTCACATTATTCTGATTGTTCTTTTGCTGAGGCCAAATTGAAGTTGATGTTGGACATGAGTGGGAAAAAGAGTGAGAAAAGGAATTTTAAACAGACTCCACCCATTCTCTGGAACCTCGAGTATCAGGCAGGAGAGTATGTGACCACAAGTCCCTAGTCATTCAGTGAATGCTTACTTAACCCATAAAAGGTTTGTTGAGTCCATTTCTGGCTCAAGATGGCCCTGATTCCTGAAGGCATTCTTGCCTTGTTACCTAGAATTTCGTCATCCCTCTTTGCTGATACGCAAACAGTTCACATAATACCCAAGCACCAATATTGCAGGTGTTGTTTTATGGACCAGAAAACTGGAGGATCACACAAATTTTGAGATTTTCTACAATGTCTTTAATCAATGGGACATTTCGTGTCAAATCCCAGGATACTCAGTGAATTTTCACATCTGCTTCCTCTGTCATCATCAGCATTATCATCAGCAATCCAGAGGCAGATCTATGAAAGGAGTTATACATAGTGTTTTTAATAGAACTCCATCTGTTTTCTGATTAAAAGCCCTGAGCAGGGAGTATAAAAACTCCTGAGATGACCCCTTATTTCTAACAGATGGCATTATAAGATATATATAGTATTTCTAAGTGTGATACTAAACAAGTTGTACCTCTTGTCCTTTCTTCAGTGATCTCTCGCAGTTGACCTCCTACAAAGCATTCTGATCAATAGCTTCTTGTTCTGACATGATTAAATATGCAAACACCACACTAACGAAGTCTGGCTAAAACCTTAAGGGCATTTCTGACCTAGTCATGTCAGTACAGAAGATGACAAAAACAACCAGTTCCAACTGGCCCTTACAAATCTGAACTAAAAGAGTTTGTCTAGAATAGTGGGTAGTGGTCAATGGCTCAGTGGTAGCAGTCAATGTCTCAATGTTCAAATGGAGATCAGTAACAAGTGGTGTCCCTCAGGGGTCGGTATTGGGACCAGTACTGTTCAATATCTTCATTAATGACATAGACAGTGGGATCAAGTGCATCCTCAGCAAGTTTGCGGATGACACCAAGCTGTGGTGCAGCTGACACACTGGAGGGAAGCGATGGCATCTGGAGGGACCTGGACAAGCTCGAGAAGTGGGCCCATGAGGGTTGACAAGTGGGCCTCGTGAGGTTCAACAAGGCCAAGCACAGGGTCCTGCACCTGGGTCAGGGCAATCCCTGGTATCAATAGAGGTTGGGGGATGAAGGGACTGAGAGCAGCCCTGCCAAGAAGGACTTGAGGTGGATGAAAAGCTAGATATGAGCCAACAATCTATGCTTGCACCCCAGAAGGCCAACTGTATCCTGGATTGCATCAAAAGAAGCATGTCCAGCAGGTCAAAGGAGGAGATTCTGCCCCTCTACTCTGCTCTGGTGAGACCCCACCTGGAGTACTGCATCCAGCTCTGAAGCCTTCAGCACAGGAAAGACATGGACATGTTGGAGCGAGCCCAGAGGAGGGTTCACAAAAATGATCAGCAGGATCGAGCACCTCTCCTGGGAAAACAGGCTGAGAGAGTTGGGGTTGTTCAGCCTGGAGAAGAGAAGGCCTCAGGGAGACTTTATCGTGGCCTTTCAGTACCTAAAGGGGGCCTACAGGAAAGATGGGGACAAACTTTTTGGCATGGCCTGTTGCAATAGGACAAGGGGTAATGGCTTTAAACTAAAAGAGGGGATATTCAGACTAGATAGAAGGAAGAAATTTTTTACAATGAGGGTGGTGAAACACTGACACTGGTTGCCCAGAGAGGTGGTAGATGCTCCATTCCTGGAAACATTCAAGGTCAGGTTGGACGGGGCTTTGAGCAACCTGATCTAGTTGAAGACGTCCCTGGTCATTGCAGCGGGGAGGTTGGACTAGCTGACCTGTAAAGGTCCCTTCCAACCCAAGCCGTTCTATGATTCTATGATTCTATGATTCTATGATTCTTGATTCTGAAATACTACGTATGTCAGGCATCTCACTGGATAAAGCTTAACATCAGGGGCCCGTCTGAATTTTGATCTGCCATCCATGACTGCTTTACTGTCCCTATATCAAATTTCATCATGTATAACTGAGAATGAATAAAGAAGTTCTTTGAGGAAACAGTGGCATTTATTCGAAGCAGGGTGCATTTCCTTCCACACCGCTATGCTCACTAATCAGCGCCAGGAGTCCTCATTCAGACCTTTCATCAATAGTAGTCGAGGATGAGGGAACAGAAGAGCTCTGCGGTCAACTCTGAAAGCCAATTTATCCTGTGCCAAAACCAGTGTAATGCCTAGCCCAGAAGATTTTGGAGTTAAATGCAGAGGAAAAAGCTGTTGATCAGAATGTTTTATAGGAAGTGGACTGGGAAAGACCACTGAAGAAAGAACAACAACTTACTCAGTTTTGCTTGGAGGATATGTATGACCCTGTAAATACTGTATTAACTTTTCAGTTAGGAATAATGGGCTTGGATCTCTTCACATAAACTTGGCAACAGCAAATCATTCAGCTATCAACATGCAGAAAATCTGTAAACTGGCATTACACTGAATGTCAAATCTGTCAGAATTGGGAGGCAGAAGGTCCCTGTCACTAGAAAGTAAATTAATATTTTTGCCTTCTGCTGAAACACAAAAATGTATCATCAAAACTGACTATATTAATTTGTACTATCAAAAACAATTTAGAAATTTTAAAGCCACTTCTTTTTACCATAAGGAAAAAATTGTCATTGTAGCCAAAGCAAGATGCTGCAGTTATGACTACTAAATTATGGCTATGCCTATGTGAGTTTGGTTTTAGTATCCTTGCTTCCGACATTTTTTGAGCGACACAAGTGTCCTCCAGAACATTTTAGAGGTCTCCTGAAGGTCTCATTAAAAAGTGAAGGCAAATAAAAAAGACATCACAATGGAAAAGTCACACAGGAATACCTGGTGGGGGAGTCATACCTTCTAATTTTGGTCATTAGCCCTTTAGTCATTATCCCAACCTAAGATAATTCTCTAGGATGTTTCTAGTGGCTGTTTGGAAGCCTGTCTCTCTTCACAGAACAGATTTCTCTTTTTCATGGAATGGGAACACATAATTGGCCAGTATCTCGAAATGCCCCTACATTTTGTCTCAGTTTTGTGCTCCTTGCAGCTCTATAACAATGCAAGTTTTATCAATAAATGTTCATTTAGGAGACTTGACATGATGGTCTTAATTCCGTAGGTTCGGAAAATTCCAAGCCAATACCAATTTACCCATATTTTTTAAATAATTTGAAAAAAATCTGTATCTTATTTTTTCCACTCTTCAAAGTTCCCAAATGTTGGTAGACACAGAAAAATATGTCCTTGTTAAAAGAGATGGTTTAAGCACAGGTAATTAATGTGCTGTTCTTTCATGGTCTTTTATGATGAAAACTGGCAGTACTATCCCTGGAAACATTCAATGTCAGGTTGGATCGGGCTCTGAGCAACCAGACCTAGTTGAACATGTCCCTGTTCGTTGCAGGGGGTTTGGACTAGCTGACCTTTAGAGGTCCCTTCTAACCCAAACTATTCTATGATTCTATGACTTCAGGTCAAATAGGAATATTATTAAAAAGGAACACAAACCAAACATATTTACAGCATTGTCTAAATTTAGTACTATCTGACAGGAGTAATTATATTGCATGTGCAGTATAGGAAAACCCTGTACAGAACTAATATTTAGTGCACTGTACTTCATAGAAAATAAAATGCTAAAAAGCCAAGAATATGGCAGCTGCTTAAACGTGTTAAAAAATATTCTAGTTCATTGTTTCCGTTCCCTAGAAATTGCCTGTCACCCACACATATACAAATACACAGCTGAGACATTTTCTTCAACCTAGCTGTGCTGCAGACAGCATGCCAAAAAGACATGTTTATGTCAGAGTTTCTACAATATGCCATGCCCCTACAGACTAATAGTCATTCGCTGGTAGAAGATAATCTCGCTACAGATGCTTTAAGAGCTGAGTGAGATCTCTCTCTAAAGTCTTATATAGCCCCTGTTACTATCACCTCAAAATTTCTCCTCAAATATGTCCAACACAAATTCTCATATGGCTATGCAAAATGAAACACAAGTTCATTACTTCTACAATTTATGAAATGTTGGCAATATGGCTTTCTGATTATTCTGCATCTTTTGGTGGTAATAACTTTGTTATTGCACTGGTAAATGTGTCCAATGTGCCAAATACTGTTACTTTCTGTATAGACCATATGCAAGGAAGCAGTGTAGTTGAATACAAGTGAACCCCATATAAAAGCATTTTACAGAAATACACGTTTTTGCTTCTTAACTATAACCATTAATGAAAGATTGACTAAAGCTGTGTTAAACACCCTCGGCATGTTTGAAGTGGTTTAACAAGATCACCCACAGAACATGATTGTTTACTAAATGCAGTTTTTTAAACAACACCGGCATTTAATGGTTGCTACAATTCTGTAATGGAAAAACACACAGTAAGAACCTTGGCTGTCCTCTGAAATGGAAATAAAACACAAAAAGAACTTGATAAGCAATGAATAAAAGACCCATTTAGTAAATTAGAAAAATGTCTCTGTATGTATCCAGTGCAGTGCTCGTATGCTGCTGCATTTGAAACATTCGAAGAGACCGGATTTGAGGACAACCTATTATGCTCTGAAAAATACAGTTATTAGACAGTGGTTATCTTTACTTTTTCTGGATCCTAGCCTGCTTATGTTGTATAGGGTACATATAGATGCCCTAACTAATCATGAGGTGCCTGTTAATCATCTCCAAAAGGTGGAGGTCCATATGTCCACGCATCCAGATATGCTATGTATATTATTATATACTCTGTATTTTAAGATGGATGCCACGTATAACTGTTTGTACTTGAAAACAATGCAAACATTGCTTTTTACATTAACAGAATCAGTTCGGCCTTGCATGGAATAGTAGAAAGTGGAGTTTACGCTTTTAGTCAAAAAAGAGATAGTATCTGACATCCTTTTTGGGTAAATCCCTTTGAAAAGATTTTCTTTGTATCACTGACCAGTTTGATAGAAAACCAATTGCCATTTTCCACTTATCTTATACTGAAATTAATTCATTATGCCTTTAACATCCCTATCAGAACTCCAAGTGAAAGGCAAATAATCAATTAAGTATGACTTTAAAATCATGACCTGAAAAAAATTTCCATTATAAGTAAAAATATAGGAAATTAAGGGGCGTAAGATAAAATAGTATTGTAATAAATGTTGGTGTTACTAGAAATACTTTTCATGTAACTGATTACTTCCCTTGTGTGGCACAATCCTTCTTGCCAAAAGTGTAGTATTTATATGACATCCTTAACAGAAAAATGGCACCTCTGCTGACAGCTGCTTAATGCATTTTTGGTTAGTGTAAAATTAACAAAAATTTGTAGCTTTGTGAGGCTGACACATCAGCAGCAGATGGATGACATCTGAAGTACCAGCCAAATGTAAAGAAATTATAGCAAGACTAGAGAGGGCTGAATTTTGCCCACTAAGATTACAGGCTACTTATAGTTTATATACTGACACAAATAGCTGTAGCAGTGCAACGTTGCCATAGAAACTTGTAGACCAGTAAAATATTCCTCCAGCTCTGCACCAATGAAGAGACGGGAATACAAAGCTTGATATGGTAATGAGAGCCACCGGGAGATGATGAATATGAACTGATTGAGGGTGGGAATTAAGTAAGACCTTAACAAGCCTTTAGGAGTGAAGAATGGCTGTGACTTCCCTAGTTAATATGGTGGCATATTTAATCCTCTAAGATCTCTCACATTTGTCGACAGGAAAACGTTTCACGAAACATCGCTTTTTTCCTAGGGATTACACTGTCAGACATCTTTTGGATGTTTTTCTTAATTATTTTGTACTGGGTTTACATACCAAGAGCTTTAGGGGAGGGGAGTGCTATTCAGAATAATATAGCCTATGGCTTCAGACCTCGGAAAATTGTACTTTATTAATCAAATCAAATTAAATAAAATTAGCTAATTTAAGCTAATTTTTGTGTCTACACCTTTTAATATTTCCAGGTAAAACCTGCAAAATGAGCTACCATAATTCTTGGTGCATATCTAGAAATCTATCTCTTATTCACTCACTTTTAATTGCATATTCAGGCTTTTTATTCTGGTCAAGGTTATAGAGTCAAATTTTTTGCACAATTATTGATGATTGTTTTGAAAAATATAACATCTCCATTAACAGAGAACTTTACAATTTACTGCATTTTCAGTGAAAAAGAACATTTCTATGTCTTCCACCAATAGTTCTGATGATATTCTGTACACTTTCCAAGATACATACTACATATGCCATCTAACTCATGCCACAAGAACAAGTCCATCTGCTTAAACATACTAATTTTGACACACTAAACAGTATATCTTGTTTTTTTACTGTCTAAAATGTTAACACTGCTATGCACAAGTTGGGATTTTTTATGTACCTAGTAGTGTGTAGAAACTACCTCTCCCACAATTTATTGAAGACCAAATATAATATATAATCCACACTTCTGCAATTCATCTGCTTCTAATTATTTGCAGAAACTATCTCTATGCTGCTCTTTAAGACGTAGGCTGGTCAGCCGGAGAGAATAAAAAAAGAAATATCTGCAATAACTTAGCAAGTCAATGAGATGGAACTCAAAGTTTGTACTTCTAGACCAATTGTTAGGACTAGATAAATGCCGCGTTTATCACATACCATGTCCAAATGAGCTATCAAATACAGAAATCAAACACATTGAGTACTTAATGTACATTTATCACATTTATTAATGTTTATCAAAAAACTGTTTTGATTATATCTGCTTATGTTACCTTGCCGTAGCTTGGTCATCCACATCAGTCTTTGATTTCTGCGGGGTCACCTGTTCCGATGAAAAGGCAGCCCTGCAATAGGAATGGTGAAAACACACTTAATGCACAAGAAGATATTTGGAAACACATTATATCACTGAAATGGGTTACCATTGTAGATATGATATTTCTTACAAGTGTAACCACAGTGAGTTTGAATTTTCTTTGAGAAACTTTTTTGGTTTTTTTCTTTACATGGATATACAATATATAAATATATACAAAGAATTCTTTATATAATATATATAAAGAATATAAATATGTAAAGAGCTCTGTAATGCATTAGTTCATGAGACTGGTGGATCCACTGACCCTTTTGAAAAATTAGTATTTCAAGACTAGCTGTNTTCAAAAATATTTTAGTAATAAAGGAATTTTTAAATACTTTTCTACTACCTACTAAATAAATTTTACTTATTTAGTGAAGACTAACATTTTACTTATTTAGGAAAATATTGATGTTTAAAAAAACTAAATAAGTAAACAATTACATTTTCCTGTTTTTACTTACTTGTGTAAACAGTCAGATTGGTCACTATACAAATACTAAAATTATAACAGAGTACAAGAAGGGGAGAAGTTGCGTGATACAGTTGGATATGAGAGTTACATGCTTCTTTAGAGAATCTTTCTGTTAGGATGGCAACTAAGCCATCACAAGTTTTGTAGCTGTCTTAATTTATAAGCTGTGAAATTACAGGTTGCTTAAGTAATCTTTTCCTAATTTAGGCCATGTGAAATGTACATTTAGTTAATGAATTAATTTAATAAATTTATTTTCGAAAATTAGAGCAACCTTTGCAGACATTCAAATAAATTTAAAGTACTTTATGTCAATTCATCTTATGTTAATGCCTTCTATTACAAGCCTTTGCAAGTGCACAGCTTTTTAATTTAATTTACAACTTTCTTTTTCTTCATTTTGCTCACTCTCTCTTTTTTACTGTCTCTTTAGAGCACCAGTTTAATATAAAGGAGTATTTGCATTAGCAACATACATAACTGTGGAAGTAAAATTGTGAACCAGTTTTTAATTTTTTCTGCATTTACAGTTGGTTTTTCAATTTGAATAAATATCCAATTAAATGTGCTAAGCTATGTGAAAATAACTACATTTTTGCAAGGAAGAAAGTCTTCTTCATGTGCTTTTGTGACATTGACGATGGAGGAACCACCCCAGGTAAATTATACAGTCTTTGTATTATAAATAAATGTAAAATAATAAGATTTTTGCACGGGAGTGCGTTGCATTTCACAATCTACTAAGAAGCAAAGGATGAAAGACATACATCATTGGAGCCTCTGAGTTTTCTGAAGTGGTTCTAGAAAAAGAAAAGAGTAAGCATTTCAGAAACCAAGTAGCAAAATGCTAGTATTGAAGCACTTTGCAAGATTTTAGATCAATCAACAGCAATTAATTTTACTTTTCCTTTCTTCCAAGATGGTAGTTTTCTTTGTTTCTCTAATGTGGAACACAACATGTTTCACTCAAGTAGCATAATACTAAATTCTAATCATATTGTTTATATGTTTCGAAGACGATCATTGTTCAATTAGCATTCTCCAGTCAATCACTCTGATCAATAATGTTTTGTTTTCAGCACACAATTCACAATCAAAAATTCAATGGCAGTGAGATGCTTATATTCTTAGCTTCAATCCCAATTTCTTTTAAATGCTCTGTAAAGTGTGCTTAATCAGCTTGGAACTGAGGCAAAGCACTCTAGAAGTTTACATCATGCTTGACTATAGCAGGCTAGAATCAGCTCTCAGGACCAGAAAAGGTAAATAAATAGTAAATCCTGGCCAAAAAAACCCCGCAGACCCACGATTGCTGAACTCCCTTCCTGAGGACAGCAGACCAATCGGCCATTCTCATATTTGAAGAAAAGACACAGCTCTTTGCTCCACCTGTCGTTAAGACTGATAGTGACCTTGTAAAACTGTGGTTATTAGCATCCATGCCCAGCACTTTATTTCCTGAAACCCACAGGCAAGTAAAAGGCTTTGCTTTGATGACTATTATTAGTTATAGCAATATTCACAATTTGAAATAGCTTTCACATCTTCAAAGTGCTTTTAAAACATAAACAAATTAATCATTTAATGCCCATCGCTGTTTAACCAACTGTCCTCAATGACATCATTGTTAGATGATCCAGGAAGAGTCGTGAAAAATTCATAAAGGATATGTCTGTATTTTGGTCTTGGGACTGCTCTGGAGAGTAGAGGAGTAACTGGATAATTAGTGTTGAAAAGGACACAGGAATCCCAGGATTTTGTCAGAAGCTGGGCAGATGTTTTATAGAGGATGCATTCCATCCTATGCTTTCAACATTACAGTGATCATAGTGAAATCTTGAAATGAAGTCAGACAAATTCATCACAGTTGACACACTAAAAATACCTAGTAAGCACCGACTTCAAATAAACTTTAGCATCTAGGAGCTGTCTTTGGGCTGGGTGGTAAGTGACTTTAAATCCTGGCCAAACTCATGGACAGTAGTAAACTCAGAATAAGATTAAAAAAAATTACTAAACTTGGTTTTAAGGATTTGTCTTAAAGTCTTCCAGTGGCAGAGATTCCATAAACTTCCTTGGCCATGGTCTACCAAGGAATTGTACCTAACACAACAGTGTATCCATTCATTTCTCTTTCATTTAATATTCATCATTGACATACATGAGACTCATGTTGGAAGTTTCCCAGATTAAAACTAGGGAAGCACAAGGCCATGCTGCAGCCAATAGGGGACTTAAGCAACGAATATTGTGAAAGTCCATTCATGAATATTTTAAACCATCCATATTCTGCTTTTAGATGAGAGTGCAAGAAATGTTCCCTGTTCGCTTTCTGTTCTGCCAGAAAACAACCAGAACTTTGGAAATAAATGTTAAACATTCATCTGCAAGTGACTTTAGCTTGAGCTTTTCTTCCAAACTTTTTCTTGGACACCTTAATGAGAGCTGACCAAGCAGAAGTTGAGGGTTTTGTCCACACTGTTGATGAAAAGGGCCCAGGGGTTAGACCCCAGCTGTCAGACCAAATGACACCAGTAGATTCCTGCCCTTATGGCTAGTCTCTCTATAGCAGATTTGTCCTGTGGAGAGCTAACTGGATTAGTCCAAAGAAAAACCATGAAGAAAGCATACAATCACTGTAGAAAGAATTTTGGGAGCACTTACGTAACCTCAAGTCACTGGCAGCTCACATACTCAGACCTCAGTCAACGCTGTGCATCATGCTAAGAGCCCAAACAAGTATTTAGGCATGGGATACTTTCTCTTGCTGTGCCATCTCACTCATCAAACTCAGTCCCTCAAAGAATTGCCCTGTTGGCTCACTCCGCAAATCAGGTCTGGCCAAGAATTAGCAAATAACTAGTGATTATCAGTACTTACCGTTTGGTTTCCGCTGCTTCTGTTGTGATCTTACTACTTGAAACCGGGGGAGGCATCCAAGATTGCCTGTCAGTGTCAACAAATAAATTCTTGAGTATTAGTTCAATGCTATAGGGATTAACTATGAATGTTAGAATGTCAGAAGCGATGTAGAAATACCTGGAACTTTTAAAAAAATATTAGTATTTTGAAATACCACATACAAATACTTTTTAGATGATTTTTTTTCCCAGACTACTTAATGGAATTGGAAATAATACAGTAATTTTAATTATTGTTGTGAAAAATGTATTCTCTAACTCTAGGTGGTCTTTTCTACAACCTGAATAGCACAAATAAATAGATCATTCATGGGAAGGACAACCAGATATAATGCACAAGAGAAAGGGTGTCAAGTATTAACCCAAGAAACACATTCAGGCTGGTATCGGGGGTCCCATAAACATCACTTTCAGTTCTTCTATTAATTTTTTCCCCTCAAAACTATCGGTTCAGCAATTGTTTGTGAGGAAAAAGCAATTGTACCATAAACAGCGCAATTCGGTAATGGCCTTTCAAAACTCCGAAGAGCTTGAAGAGAACTAGTGGGCTGAAAACACCGTAAACTTCCACTGAATAAGAAGGGCTGTTAATAAGAAAACAATGACATTTTAATTTCTACTTTCATAATTCTACTGATCTCAATTTTTATGCATGAAATACACAAGAAAAAATTACAAGTAGACAGGATCTGTGGCTGGGAAGGATGCATAAAAATACGGCTGTCACCAACACTACATTTTAAATTTAAAATGTAGCTCTTTGTTCTACACCCTGTTTTTATTCTTGCCCAGGTAATATTATCTGAAATCCAGATTTTTAAAGCTAGCTGTGTATCATGCAGACAGCCTTAGCGTGGTTCATATGTACTGCAACAACACAGGGTCAAGTCTGGCATCAGAGAGTTCAGCTGGTCACAATTACAGTGAGATAAAGGGCTTTAAATTTAGACACTGAAAAGGCACCCGCCCGCTGAGTTAGGGGCTGCAGCAGAGTTAGCATCTGGAGCGCTGTGTCCACTGGGCTCACAAAACTGGCTCTACAGAGACAACCTTCCAACACAGCACTCCCACGGAAAATGTCAGAGCAAGTAAAAGATGAATTCTTGAAGCTTGCTGAGGAGTTCGAGAGTGCTAGAGGAGAGAGTTGATGATATTTTTTTTATGTAATTGTGATACATTACTGAGGTGTAATAGCGCTGTATATCTTCCAGCAACCAAGCAATGGTGGTAATGAATACCTCTTTTTCTTGATTGGCGAAGTCACAGCAGTGTTTGTGGTTGATGCATTAGGAGTCCAAGATTGTCTGTTAAGGAAATATACTTAGTGAATTAATTAATCTTCAATAAGTGTACCATTTTAAATGAAAAAAACCCAATGGTTAGAAATATTTCTACTATCAGAATGATACAACTGTATATGGTAAATGGTATGACTATGTTTATATATGCCAGCTGAAATTTTGTAAGTACCTCAAAGGACACAAGATTTGGGACACTTTATCGGATTCTTCTGTGCATTTATTTATTTGATAGCCAAAGTAATTTCTGACTCCTTAAAATCTTGACTTCTGTACCTACACTTCAGTCTCCAACCACTGAAATATTAAGATGTTGATTTTTCATACTTTAAATTTTATGGGTTTTATTCAATTTTCAATGCTGCTCTATTTTATAATATGCCTGTAAAAGAAGTCAGTATTCCTCATACTTCTAACTATATAAATTCCAAGCCAGTGATTTTTCTCATAAAATTTATCAAAAAGTTATTGTCTTGTCCTCTGCAATTCTTGATGTAATGAGAATAACTGAAGACCAGAGCTGTACAAATCACTTTATTACTCTCTGGCAGGAAAAAGTATATACCATTTAAGTCTCACTTAAGTCCCACTTCATTTGTCTATTAAAAAATCATGTCTGGGCCAAATAACATAAAATTCAATTTATGTGATGTTTCGTGTGTTATCATCACCATGATTTACAACATAATGGTGCAAGATCATAATTTAAAAGAATGACCTCACTTGAACTTCAAATGCCAGATATACTAATTTGCTCTTCAGAGTAATATCTCAACACTTCACAAGATGACATTTAACTGCTGTGCTCAGTCTTCACTAGCAACTATATTCAGTGTAATTTATTACTGATAGAACGCTACTGACATTGATGAAGGCACACAGCAATGTATTTGTCCCTTTACCTTTGTTAAGTACGGTGGTTGAGCTCTTCTCTCGTTTTTTAAATAAAAATTTAAATTAGGTAAGAACTGTAAGTTCTTTAGAAATTTTCAGTGTTGTGTAGTCATATTACATATATAAAGTGGCCATGTCTGAGTCTTAACAACCTTTTTAATAACATGTCAAAGACGTTGTACTAACTTACTTTAGATTTAAAATTGCTTTTAAACAGAAGATTGACCTTCTGACAACAGAAAAGCTTCCCACTGGAAAAATCAGTTAGTCTGTCTATCAAAAAAAGGACTTTCATATTTTGATACTCAAGTTTTCCATTGGCAATGTTCAATGGCATTTCCCACTGCAAACCTTTATACAATTTTTTCATGTAGTCTTTCCTCAGAAATACGTATTATTTTTGGTAGAATTCATGCAGAGAAATGTAGAGCTCTAGAACATAGCCACACTGAACTGTTTTCAAAACAGTCTTATTCTTTCTTTATTGTATCTTAAAAACTGTGTTTACTAAATAACTGCTATGCTGAGTAAATGTGTAATCTGAGCTGCTCTCTCTTTTAATCTATATGGAGAAATAGGCGTTTCTAAGGAAAACTCCTCTCATTCTAAAGAAAATATCTGACAGCCATCAGATAAGTTGCCCTCCAAAAGACCTTTTCTTTGCTCACTGGCTAGAAAGAGTTTGTGATAACCTAGATACAGATGTCTGCATTCCAGATGTCAGGTGGTGAAATTAAGCCCACTATTAGGCGATATGCCTATTTTTTCTCTACATATTCCTGGTATTATATTATTATATTTTTTCTCTATACATTCTTAGTATGTACATGTAATCAAAAGTTATGATAATATATAATACTTAGATGATAATGCATGAAAAATGGTATATGATACACGATAAATTCTAATAAATAAAACTTAGATGATAAAGTTTCCAAAACTCATCATACCTGTTGATTTGCTTATTATTCAGGGTTGGAGACTTATTTATTTTATCAGCATCACTTCTGTCTGGAATTCTGCCAAAAACACAGAAATTATTTATAAGACACACTCTGGATCTTTTATAAACTTAAGCTATATACACAAAATAATTAATCCTAGAACTATAATATTATGTACAAAACATTTTGTATCCTGCCTTCAGCCAAGTATCACAGAATACTGTTGTATCTAATAAAAAGCCTTCAAGGGCCATCTGGGACACAATCCAAACCAGCATGTGCTCTGTGCCTTTTTCAAATCTTTAATTTAATTGTGCAAATAACCATCTTGTATCATGGGCATCTTGTGACTGTGACCGGCAGATACAGTTACTCGAAAGATCACTAGAGGTCTCACTAAACTTGCTAGCATTACTACAGATGCAAACGGGAGCTTTTCTTCTAATTCATAACTACCCGATGAACTAGCATTTCTTTCACACTTCATTTTGTATTTTCAAGATTTCAGCACAGTACTTTAATCAGTTCTGTATTTGCTCATTTTAAAAACTTAAAGGGTCCACCTGGCATCCTACTTCACTGCTGCCCAATTTAGTAGAAGCTTTGAAAAAAGTGAAAGAAGAAAGGTAAGTATAATGTTAACTTCTCCTTGGACATTTTTTCAGCTTCTGATAAGCAGTGCTTGAAGAATATCCTCTGTTTGTACACAGAATACTGTTTCCAACAGACAGCTTTAGATAAATGATCCATTGACCCATCTAATGTTTTTCTGAACCAGCTTAAAATTTTGACCTCCACAGCAGTATCATGTGGTGGTAACTCCTACAATTAATATATGTGTTAAGGGAAAATCAAGTGGTGTTGTTCTTTTTTTCTTTCTTTCTTTCTTTTTTTTTTTTTTTAAATCATTACCTAAACATTTCTTACAGTATCTCCTCATTCTTACAGTGTAACAAACAGAAATTATTCCTTCCTTACCTTCCCTATATCACTCATTTCCAAGCTGAGGAAACTTTGTTTCTTCAGACATTCCACATATGAAAGCTATTCCATCCCCGTGATCATCCTTTCTCACTTTTCATTTTTTTTCTGATTCTATTGTAGTTTCTTCACATAAGTGAAGTACTGCATGCAGTGATCAAGATGTGCAAAACAGGTTCATACTACGACTGAACAGTGGTTTCTGGTTTGATCTTAGTTCATTTTCTAATTATTTCTACCATTCCAAAGGATTAAATTATTAATAAAGCAGACAATGAAAGTGTCTCATTTGCTTCAGTCCCATCTCTTCAGATCTGATTGCTATAAATGCAGTTAGGATTTACTCTTCCTGGAAGCTATTCTGGAGTTAGTAGCATTTAGTACGTGGAAAAATAGCATTGTCACTATTCGATTTTTAAAGTCTCTCCCATCTTTTCTCAAATATGTAGCTAGTAGCTAATAATAAGACAGAAATAAATGGATAAATAATTTTTTCCCCTCCATCCAGAAAGGCTGCCTGTGATCATCTGCACAATGCAATTGTTGCCTGAGTTATGATGTGTAGATCTACATGCCACTACAAGTATATGTGCACCTACTGCCATCAAGTTATCGATTTCTGCTAACAACTTAACTCTGTCTGGTATTTTCTTGTGCTTGCAGCAAATGGTACAATTGCACGTAGCCATCTGCAACATCTCTCCCAGGTCCTTTATACTGAAACTGATGTTCAAATTTTGTAGATAATTGGGTTAGGCAAAATTCATATCAAACAGTATCTTCTTTGAACATGGATATGGCAGTATCCAGGAAGAAAAAAGCTGTACTTAAAAATGGCTTTTAGATACATTATCACTGTCACATTTACACATGCAATGAAGAACTCAAAATTACTCCTATACTCCTCAAGCAATTTATTTTGGATTTTTTTTTCATAACAATTTTAATTACTATTTTGCCATTTTGAAAACTTGCTATTGAAGAGACATTCGTCCAGATAGATCCAGATTCTTTAAGTCTTTGTCTTCTGGGATATTAGAGTCATGGCCAGAAAAGATACAAAGCAGAATTCTGGAAAGATGTTCCAATCTCTGGCTTGAAAAGAGGTAACTCCTAAGGGCCTTTTGCAGAATAGAAGACTACCATTTTACAGCATCTTAGCTAGACAAAAATTGTTTTCCGTATAGGCAACATGACTTACAATAATTCTGTAAACAGCTCTGAGAGATCTCTCATACCAAGGTAATTCTTCTCAAGAACTGTCTGCTAGGAGCAGTCCTTAAGACTTTATTCTACATTCCAGAAACATGCCCCATTTTCAACTCTGCCTTTTAGTTTTGAACAGGAAAAAACCCAGATGCTTCTTTTTCACACAGGCAACAAAACAATATAACTATTCCGCAAACTGATCTATTCTAAGTTCAGACTTCTGTACTATGGTTATGCTTGCCAGAAATAATTTATAAGAAAATAAGGGAATTGTGCCTGGTGGAGAACATCCTTCACAAAGGAAGTGGAAGTACCAAATTTGACTGCAGGCTACAAAAAGGTGCTAATAGAAAAGAAACCACCACACCCTTTTGTGCCTTAGGCTGTAAGTTTGAGGAGATGCTGAACATGTGCTCATCCCTTACAGAAGTGGCTGCTGGCAATGGGTGTGCACAAATTAATCCTGAAATGGCTATATTCCATAGTTTTGAGAAGACCAGTGATGAGTAAGGAAAAATAAACAACTTCACTGCAGCTTCCTCATTGTGATTACTTCAAGATAGAACCATCATTATTCAGTCCATTTGTGGACATACTTTGCATTGGTTACCAGAAGTGTATATTCACACCTATAATCCTTTCTTTATATTCTTTGTCATCTTTTGCATATTATGAAGCCTTTATGTTAGATATTTCTGTACATGAAAACACAAAGTCAGCTTTCAACCTAAAATTGACCAGACATTGTAATATCTCAGCATAAAGCAAAAAGACATAGACAGAGTACAAAAAGGCAATGCTGTTCAGCGACACTTCAGAAACTGGAATTGTCCTATGACTTCTAAATTAGCAGTCTTCCATGCATGAAAATCAAGTCTTAAACATTGTTTTTAAGTCAATAAGCTTGTTGATAAGAGTGACATAGCTGATACATTGTACTTGAGTTTCCAAAGACCTTCATAGAAATTTGCTTTAAGGACTCTTAAGTAAACTGATTTCCTATGTGGTAACAGAGAAGGTCCTTTCATGCATAAATAACTGGTTAAAAAGTAGGAAACACAGGTTTGGAATAAATGAAAAATTTTCAGAGTGGAAGGAGGGATTTGTACAGGACCTGTGTTTTTCCATATGTTCACAAATTATCTGAAAAAGAAGGAAAGTGAGATGATGTTGCTTGCCAATGACACTAACTCATGGTAGTCAAAATAAATGCTGACTGGCAAGGCTTTCAGAAGTCATTTGCTAACATGCCAGATTTCTAAAATGGCAGATGATATTCACTTTTCATAGATACAAAATAATGCCTGCCAAGAAAAACAATTGATCTCTGAACCAGCTATTATCACTCAGAAAAGAGGTTTTGGAGTTATATAGATAATGTTATGAAAATGAAAGCTCAATTCTCAGCAGCACTCGAAAGAGCAAATTCAATATTATGTAATATGAGGGAAAGAGTAGCAAATGAACCCCGTTGTTATACTCCTCTATATATACAAGGTGTGCTCCCATCTTAAATATCTGAGGGGAGATTTGAACCCCCAGATCAAAAAGACTAATATGGAAATAGAAAAGATACAGAGGAGAACAATAGGTAAACCGAAGCTATAGAATAGCTTCCTCGTAATAAGCGAACAAATACAGAGGGATTCACCATGTAGGAGAAATGATGGAGTGGTCATATCACACAGCTCTGTAGCCTATTCTCTTCTAGACTTCTACGGAAAAGGTAAATTTTACATAACATTTTTTTGTTGTTTCTTACAACAGAAGTAGCGATCATCAAACAAAATCACACAGTGCTAAGATCCAACCAAACAAGTGCACTTTCTCCACAGTGTGCATTTAAGTGCTGGTACTCATAGCCTCAGCATGTTATGGATACCAGATGTTAATGGAGGCTGAATTTTGAAGATGTTACGCAGAAAGAATCTGCAAACACAGACATGGTCGTGTCTTAACAGAGGTCAAGGCTAAAGTGGACATTCAAATAAAGCACCTGTATGATAAGCATATGAGTGTGATATTTGTACTGATCATGGTATGATGTGGCGGCAAGTATAAACTAGGGGTTTAGCCATGTTGTGCTTAGCTATCAGAGACAAGAATTTGATTTTGAAAAGCAGAAAACTGGGGAGGAGTGGATATCATCTGTGCAGAGATACTTATATCTCTGGACAAGAATATACAGAGAAATGGATATAGAAAAGAAGAGCAAGATGTCAAAAGAACCTTTTCTCAAATCACATTTCCGTTTGTCTCATTGATAAATCATGCAGAAATCAGTCAAAGTCTACTTAGGAGCTTAATAAGTAACAAAATTTAAAAGCCCACTGATTTCATTCATGCTTTTATTTTTAAGACCTCTCACAGGTATGAGAATCACAAAATACAACACATGCCGAAAAAGGCCCTACCTGTCCAAGGTAGTATCAGACATGTATCGTCCAAGTACAGCTTTCTGATCTTCCTTTTCATTTGTGCTGCTGCTACAAAAAAGGTTAGAAATGCCACTTTGATCACTGTCTTTATTAAATAACTCATCACCAATAAAACAATATATAAGTCTTGAATTAAGGTATCATACAGGATTTCAGACCATCCAGATGTCAACAGATCCAACCCTGCATCCATTGCAATCATTGTCTTAATTATCGACCTCAAAGTCAGTTTTACAGTGGAAACATATAGGCTAAAATTGAACAAAGAAAGCTCTTGCTATAAATGGGATACAGTAAAAGGATACTCTGTTTTCTGTAGGAATATAATTAGAAAGGTTTTCAGATACTCTACTGTACCTGTGTAGGCTATCTTGGGATTTGTATTGATTAAGCACAGCCCTTCCATAGTTTTCATCAGCACTTCAAGCAAAACAAAGATAGTGGTTAGTTAAAATTTGAATATTAAAAAGAGAAAATTGTTTCTTGGCAAAAGATTTCTATCTTCCATCAGATTTCACAGCTTCCCACTCCCACTGTAACCACACCAGCTACAGATCTCTGCATTATATGACTCCAGACATTATGGAGTAAGAATTACCTCTCCCTACGTGCTGTTCATGGATAAAATAATGAAGGCCTGGTCTAAAGGTAGAGTCTTTTCTGTAATACAAATCCTACTTTACATTACAGTAAATTTCAACTGATTCTCACTTAAGCTCCTTAAAAGAACTTGTCAAGATTTATAATCTTCATGCTTGTAAAAAGAGTCAGAGCACATTCTTGCAACCTAAATATATGAAACGTGGGATTTTTCTTACAGAGCAGAAGCCTGACATCTCATTAAATGCTCAACGCTCAAAAGTCCCATAGAAAACCCTAGTCAGTGAAAGTCCAGTGGACTAATACTTCCAAAAGGCAATCAATATCTCATCAAGATAAGCAAATAATAGGTATTTGATGAAATTTATCTAATTCTGGTTGTTACTGTTCATGAAAAAGTAGACATTACAAGAAAATGTACATATCACACTGAACTACATACATAAGAAATGTATTTCATATCTTTCTTACCTTTCCTCTTCAGGCCTCTTCTTTATCCAGCTATTATCTTGCAAAAGGGTCCGTCGTTTATTAATATCATGAGTAGCCTGTTGTCTACTTTTAATTGCAACAGAGGGGCTCTTATTATCTGCAAATGCAGAGAAACATGCCTTGAAAATGAAGGTATGGGATAATTTTGGAAACAAAATACTATTAGAAAGGCTAAAATATGTAAAAGTTTAGCACAGGTTGAATCTTCAGCTCTCACTCCTATTTAGTCGAGACCATTTCCTTGAAAAGTTTGTGGCTTAATCCCTTCAACCTTGAAGGGACAGCAGAAGCCCAGTTTACCAAAATAAATTCAGTTTCAACCTTAGTATGAAACAGCTTGGTATATTTTTAATGTAAACAATATCACAGATCTGATGAAGGAATTATGAAATATACAAACAACAGTAATTCCAGGGAAGTCAGACTAATGAATCCTATTTCCTCGGGTGTTGTCTGTGGTTTTTGTTTTTTCAGATGTGTGACAGGATATACATTTTGAATGAAAGCCAGTCTTGAGATGATCACATGGTCCTCCACTTACATCCAGCCCAACACATGTAGATTTTCAGGTTTCTCAAAAGGGTTAGACTCTGTCTGAAGCTTTTTCCTCAGTGGCTGAATTAACAGGGGCTCTTCTGACCAGCTACTTAGTTTTACTGAACTTTTAATAAAAGCAATACCTTTAAGATCTGTATCTTTATATCAGATTTAACTTTAAATTGGTGTATGATTTCAAAGGTTATTGGGAGAGGCAGATAGGCATGCACACCCACAAGCTGTATGAACACGGAAGCCTTATTTACTTATGAATAAAACCTGAAATATCTTTGCCCATCAAAGCTGGTATTTAGTATATTGAGGAACTAATTAACTAACTAACTAGTTCACTTGATTTGTGAGAATATATATTCCTCACTGTATTAGAAAGCTTCTTCTGTTTCCCTTTAGCGGAAGGCTTCCCCCAGAGAGGGCTGGCCCAGAAGCAAGACAAAATATTCAATGACTATTGTCCTGTATTCTCAGTTCTTTTTCTTCCCACCTAAGTTTCATATCATCAGCCTGTTTGAGGTGAAGGGGAATATTGTTGTGCCATTTTAACATTCCCTTTTAAAATGGAACACTAGAAGTTGAGCCCAAATAGGAACTCCATTAATTGTGACATTTGCCCCAAACTTTACCAGACAAGAGAAGGTGAAAAAATACATATGCAAAACCTTTGTCAATAGTATCCAATTAATCAACAAACTGACTGATGAAGAATACTGATTTTCTCAGGTTTCCCTTTAGAGAAATCCCATCTCCATCAATTCCTCGCTCTTTGGGCATCCACACAAAAGGAGTTTAACACCAGCAGATTTCAGGAGACATCATTATCTGGTGCTCGGTAAGGACATTTGACCACAAAGATTGTGTACAGAAGGGCCACACTTCACAGAAAATACATGCAGTTAGAATTATGTCATTTGTCAGAACTGTATTTTGGCATTCAGCTGTAATTTATAAGAAAATGTAGCTCCTGCATTTAATCCAAGAACCTTAGCTGTAGTGATAACATGAAAAATGACAAATAGCTACAGTGAATGGAAGACCAAACCATAATAAAGCACCAAAACATTTATTATAAGTGACAATGGCCAAGATTGATTTTTTCAATACATTCCTGTTATGAAAGAAAAACACCGCAGTGTAAAGATAAAATTCCATCTAAAAATTTATATCTGACTGTAACCCAAACTGTGTCTGCTCTTATCTGTTGCAATTCACTGTAGATATGTCCATACTGCCAAATAAAAGAAGGCCAGTGAAGGAATTAAAGGATTGGACTCATCATTCATGTTTGCCTGCTTGCAAACACTCTCTGGCTCTCTGCTGGACTTGCTCTCTCCAGGTTGAGCTGCTAAAGAAGTGACAAATTTTGAAGAAGTGTGGCTGTGATAGCACGGATGTGTGTTGCTGTCTCTTGGCCCTGATGCCAAGGTCTGGCTTTCCCTTTTTTTTGAGCAGCACAGATGCAGCCCTTTGAGACCATTAAGAAATGAACAGGCACATCAAAGATGAGATTTGTGCTGACAGTCATGGCAGATTAAGAACAAAAAGTCATCTGTTCTCACTGCTTGATTTCTGCACCAGCCTGTTTACTGCCAAATGAGGTAGTTTTTCTCTTAAAAATATTTATTAAAATCTTACTTTAAAGACATCAAAAAATGAAGACATCCCAGCCTCGCCTGCATAGCTCCAGTGGTTCATTAAAATTTCTATTAAAATAAACACTTCTTGCAAACCAAACAGAGGGATGACCTCCATCAGTTTAAACAATAGCATTGTCTCATAGTCACTGTCAAGAGTGGAGACAGTTGTAATTAGCTAACAAGACTATATTGAGTGCATTTGTTCTAAATATTTATTGTTTTGAATATACTGATAATACTAGCAATGACTGGGTTGTAAAAGGGACTTGGATGAACATATACAGATAGGAAAAAAAACTTTGCAATTTTCAAAAATCAAGGATTTGATTGAAGATCCAATAGCAAAAACTATACCTTCCCATTCTCATAAATATTTAGATATTTTTAATTTGATACAATCATTTGCATTGGGGAAAAAAAAAGTTAATTTACAAAAATAACAAAAATGTGAGTTCAAGTATATGCATTCCAGAGATAAAACTTCTCTACAGCAAGGATAGCTGATGGCAACTGAAGCGATGGAAATGATTCCAGCATTCCTTTCGTACTAATAATTTCAGCCAAACATCCTTTCAGCTGTCTGCAACACATTTTAATTTGTGCTCTACTGTCAGCCATAACCTCTGAATCTTGAAGAAAAACTCTTCCATGACAAACATAATATAAACATTTCTCTGTATTCAAGAAGTACTCAGTATATATCCAACTATTAAAATTAATCTTGCATATGCAAGATTGGCTTTTTTCCAACAGCATTTTAGGAAAACTGTTATAATTTACCCCAGAATCACTTGGCTTTCACAGAAATCATGGCTTTCTTAATTGCTTAGTGCATAAAAAGGTTTTGGGAAATCTCCTATAAAGGCAATAGCCAAGGAATATATGTTGTGTTTTCTTTTCAAGAAACATCCCAAGCAATTTGCTAATGCATGAGGCCTTGGATTTGCTGAAGAGTACTCATTTCTGGTCTAATGAGTTGTCTCCCAAGTTCCAACTAAAAAATTAAATATAGATCTGATACAACAGTTCAGGTCACACGAGCACAGGCAGATGGAGCTTATCCCCTTCTTTTTTTGGCAATAAAATGTTTGTCCTTAACACAGTAGAGCCAAGCTGCTGCCTGCCATGGCTGTGCCCATTTTGGCGTGCTGAGATCTGTCTCCTCCTACCCAAACCACGTCTTCATGAACCTCAAAACCTTTCAGTCTTTAGAAGTAATTTGTGGTTTCGAGGGAAATGGAAAATTTCATCACGCTTCCGGTTTGCCTCTGGTCATTTTTTCTGCACAAAATGCAAACTCCAGCCCTCCTCAGATTCTGTCCCTCCAGAGGAACAAGCAATCCCATCTGACAATGATTAAATAGCTTTTCTTTCCCCCTCCGCCCACATTCTAATGTTCCTCAGTTTCTCCTCATTTCGTCTGAGTGACCCAAAGAGACATCGCAGAGGGCGATGGGCGCCCTGTCTGCCCTCCTGGCTGCCATGTTCCTGTGGGGCTCCCCCAGCAACCACAGGCCTCAGCGGTGGGAGGCGCCATCTTGCAGCAGGTGGCCCGTCTCTGCTGCTCCACCACACTGCGCTGCCCAGCGCTGTCTTTTCGGCCTGAATCTCTGCCAGAGGAAGCTTATGCACAACACCACTAGCTTTGTGGCTTGAAGCCGGTCCTGCTGTGGCTCTAACAACCAGCCTGTCACCGCCAAAGAGTGGTGGATGTGCCCTGTGAGGGAGCCGCGTGACGGGCATGGTGGCGCCTGGAACAGAGGGAGGCCGCGCCTCAACCTCTGAGCGCCCTGAGAGCAGAAAATGGAGGAGACGCAGAAAATGGAGGAGACGCAGTATTACCCCGTTGAGCAGGAGACTGTTTTCGTATGCTGAAAGCTGACATTGCGTTCAGTGGGACGTCCGTCCGTGGCAATCTAAAAGAAAACATGGGGGGGAAGAAAAATAAATTTGTTTGTCCCTTCGATCACCTCCTCACATGAGTTTAGTCTCATAGGATGGAATGACTTAGCACTAGCTGCGGCCATCTTTGACCTGAAGCTCCAGCACGGTGGTGTTTTTTTTCCCCCCAGGTGATGACAATGTGTGCTCCTGCCCTGTGCCTGTCCCACCGCCTCTCCCTCCTTGTCCTTGCTGGGAGCTCCTTCCCTGAGAACGCGTCTCAGAGCCTTCGGAGGAGAAGACAGAGTAATGAAGAATGGGGTGAGGCCATTAGCTTAATGGGGAAGACGGGATCAGCCTGGGGATCATGCCTCCAGTGCATGTGGGCTGACCCGGCCCCCGCTGACAGGTCTCGCAGCGTCAATGGCCTGCAGCTAACGTCGGGGTCCGGGATGGAGGCGGTTCTTCTGCCCTCCAGCAGCTTTCCAGCCGCCGACGTCTTCCCTTATCTCAGGTCAGGTTAAATCATGAGCCTCCAAGACTGCTGATTTGAGAATAAATAATTATCACCTGGGAGTCGAGCTGCTCAAAAGATTTTCTGTTACACTTTGAAACTGGATTTTGAATATCAGCTTTCCCGGAGAAAGCATCGAGCAGAACATAGTGACGTTTTAATGACAAAAAATTCTCCCTTAACTAAAAAAAACCCCCAGCAATCCTAACATTGTGGACAAAACTGACCCTCTGGAGCAAAAGGATTCCTTTTTGAAAAGCAGCATTTCCCAAAAAAACAATGTTAAGCTGGAAAGCTCCCAACCAGCTCCACTGGTCAGGCTGCTAAAATTGACAGAAGCACCAGACAACAGGTTTTGTGACAGAAGGAGCTGTTAAAAATCCAAAACATTCCCAGTTACCTAGGTGACACAGTTGTCCTGGTATTTTGCAGACATCGACTGTATTGCTTACTCACCTGAGACAGAATCGATTGAGAGACCAGAGTCTGTGGCTGTTTCTTCACTGATGAAAGGTGAAGATGTTGAATTTTGGCAAAAGCTTGGCAAAAATACTAAAAGTAAGACTAAAAGTAAGGCTGACAATGAAGCATACAAAACTAGTGGATACCACAACGAATTGTGCTTAGAGCAGATTTTTGTTTTCTATGTTCTTACTGCCAGAAAATCACTAAAAGAGCTTATGGTTACCAAAAAAAAGAAAGGAAGAACCCGAAATCAGGATGTAAACAAATAGAGATTTTTTTAGAAAGTAAAGATACCAATACAAAAAATAATACTGGAGTCCAAAACTCCGCGTATATGTTACCCAGTTGGGAAATTCCAGATGTTTATAAGACTTTAAAATTCTGACATGTTGATTGGAAGGCTCTGACCCACATTCCTTTCTTTTATCCTTAGGTGTTGGTATCAAACATGCATTGGCACGGTGTGTGTAGAAAACATGTGACTGCTAGATCTGATTCCCACCCAATAAGTGTATGCTCAGGGCTATAGTGAGCCTTATTTATTTTGCAACAGGTTATAAAATAACTTTCAAAATTACAAATTTAAGGATTTAAAGCGATATGCACTGAATTTCCTAGAAACTGCTCAGGTAGGTTACCAAGCAATCAATTTTAGATAATAAGCAATCTTGCTATAAACTTTCCTGAACTATCACAAGATGATAGAGATAACTCTGGTTTATTTATGTTTTCAGCTTAGCAACAACTAAACATCTGATACTGGTCTTTATTTCAGTCAATCCCAGGATAATAGGAAGCTTGAGATTTCAGTATATTTCACAAGCAATAGTGAGTGCTGGAACTTCATCTGGAGAAAAAGCAGTAGTTTTGTATAGAAAGAACTTGGATGTAGTTTCTAAATAAAGACATTTAAAGCCATTTTCTAAGGGAAGTGAATCATGAAACTTTGAAAATGGAACATTCTTATGTAGAAATTAAGCCAAATGTCATCATTCTAAGGCTTAGAATATCTTGTTAAAATACATATTTTGCAATTTAAATATTTCTCATTAAAAATAACAGGAAACTGCTGTGGGGACTTCATGCTACTCTATGCCTTGCTTTTCATAGATTTGTGATAGGAACTGAAATTTCTCAGAGAACTGGCAAGACAGTATCATACTCCTTTGTTAAAAAATGAACAAGAAAGCTTCAGGTATTTGTTCTGAAATATAAATTATCTCCAAAGTAAAAAATTGGTACATTTTGAGGCGTATCTTTAAAATCTACAGAATAACTACAAATGCATTAATGACGCTGAGACCCTGAAAAGCAACTGGAAAGCAGGTTTGCAACTCCCACTTGTACCCATGCATGACAAAAGAAATTCCAGCAAAGAACTAAAATCAGTCCAGAGCAAGTGTGTTTCTTTCATCCTCCATCATTTAATTGAAATGGTGTTTTGTCTCTTGTCCTATATTAATTTTTTAATGTTTTTAGGGCAAAACAATATTTCTGTTGTGCATATGTTCAGCAACCAGAATAAACTACTACCCAGTCTCCAAGCCTGAAAGTAATATGCATAAATGAATATAAGACACAGGCACGCTCCCTTTTACAGTCAGCACTGAAAATGTGCCAGGTATTCTGAAATTTTAAACCTGGGCATTTTAGTCTTACAGAATACTGGCATATTGTCCTCAAGGTTTACTTCTTGTTTCAGAACTTTTAAATTGTGTATCAAAGACTAATCCAGTAAAATTTAAAATGCAAAAAAAATTAATCCTACTTTAATCTCTAGCACACACTCTAGAGTCATCATAGTAAGATTTATATTTCAGAATCTTAGAAATAAAAAGAGTCTTGCATAAAGAGGCAGAATACAACTCGTGAAAGAATTTTTTTCTTGGTCTTCACTATTGTGAACTAAGTGTGTGTATATATGTATCTGTGTATGTGGAAAGGGGAATGGACAGGAGACTGTGAAAATCATATTCATTTAAAAACTTCAGCTTATAAAGATCGGGAACCATCACATTGTTCACACAGGTCAGTGAACTGTTTATCTTCAGCCCATAGTTCAGGGGAGAGAAAAAAACAGTTTTTAACTTTGTAAATGAAATTGTGAGGAAGAGACGTTAAAGGCTTCTATAGTATAGTACTAAATTATGTTCAGGCATTCTTAATAAGATCTCAACCACTGAAGCAAAACAACTCAGCTGGAATGCAAAACAAAAACAAACAGGAATGCAGTTCCAGTGTAATTTGAATTTAAAAACAGCGTCAGGAAACTTTAAAAGAAAATTAAAACTGCCCCAGCCGGTCCAATGAGAGGTTCCCCAAAAGTTTTAAGACATGCCAATTCTGGATTCAGACCCTCCCCCATTTTGGGGGAAATCCAAATACAATCCCAAAGAAATCCAGAAAAAAGTTCAGACGTGACTTCAGGGCAAGTCAAATGCCTCTCCAAGGTGGTAGTATATTATTCAGAAAACAGCACAGGTCTACAATTCTGTTTTTATCACAAATAGCTGTATTCACACTTCTACATCTCCTTTCCACGCCCTGTATTGAATGATCAGTAGACGACCTCAGGCCTGCCTTGAATTCTTAAAGGTAGACGTTCTAGTTTTCAGCTGGTCTGAACACACCCATTCCTCTAACAGAGAGCCCTCTTGCCTGCCTTCTTCTGTTCTTGGCTGTAGCTTTCTACATAATTAGGTTTCACATATATGTATTGCCGTCTTTAAAAAAAAATTACTTAAGAATAATACAAACATTTCCTGTCAGAATCATGTTTTCCACATCAGACTGAACTAGTTGCAACCAAAAAAAGTCTTTGTTCTTTAGCTTCTAGCTATGACAGTGATTAAGACCTTATTTATAAATATTCAGATTATATGTATTTTGCTTTTAATAAGCAATATTTCTTTCCGCAGCTTAGAGGTACTGCATATCATCACACTGTGTAATAAGTAGTTCAACACAGTAGATGCTGAGGGAGTGTCGAGGGAGGTGCACCTTCTTCTCTTACAAGACAAAACATTTGGTTTTATACTGAAGTTTTTCATATAAAGCATGGCCAAATGTGAATGCCTCAAATATCAAATTTCCTACTATTATTAATTAAGTGGGTGATACAAAAAGTTGTAGACGAACAACTAGTTTAAAGCAAAAAAGTTTCAGAATTTTCCTGTCTTCCCCCTTCTTGTGCTGCTTTGCTAAAGCAGCCTGGACTGTGGAGAAGCCACTGAGTTTGGCATGTCCACACAAAAGCCAGCTGGAACAAACAGGTTTCTTATACCTGGCTCTACACAGCCATAGCTTGCTGACTACTGTTTGCTACACGTCCTTAAAGTTCCAGCTTTTCAAAAATGTCTAATATCTGCCATTTGAAAAAGAAAATAAACAGACACTTTGTTCTTTCCTTATCCCAAACATGGGACATCCCAAACACTTTCCATCAAGATTTCATCTTGTTGAAGGAAGATTCTGCTCTGAAATAAGCTGAACATTCAGTGTCTTGTGTGTTATCAGAGTTCAAAATTTTAGAATTATTCCAATAGAAATCTAATGAAAGGTTAGGAAAGTAATTTTCCACATCCTTTGTGTTTTAAACCATTTGCTTATTTTCACTGCAATCCAGGAGAAATTTTGCATAGAATAACTATTGGTGAGGGAACAAAATGAAGGCTTACTTCAGCTTTACTTTTTGGTTTGGGTTTTTGTGTGGTTTTTTTTTTTTTTTTTGTTTCCCATTGGAACTGTTAATGCGAATTCTATACTATATGGATTATCTTTCATTTATATGAGAGGTATATGGAAAATATGACATTTTGAACAAAAGCACATTTGATCCTACTTAATCGCAGTTTCAAAGCACACTACAGTAATTGCTTTTCTTCAGTTAAAAACTTTCATGTTGGGTCAGCAAACTTCATTATTTTCTCCATCATCTCTCTTGAATATAGTAAGACCTAGATGTGTGAGCAAGCAACTGATTAAAGTCATTCTGACTCGATACAGGATAAAGATCTCCAAGCCTTAGAAATAAGGCACTGGGGAGACACATCATCACAATTGTTCTTCTAGATAGACATCCATACGTGTGTGAGGTAAAATCTTGCTGGTTTGGACGTCAACACCAATTTTGCTGTTCTCTACGTCCATAATTTCTCCCTTCCAATATCAGAAGCGCTGTGACTGTGCTGTCAGACCTGGCTACCTATACTTCAACTCAAATAAGGATTTGTATTTCTAAACATGGCTTTTCTTCTTGATTGCAGGTAAAAGCTGTTTTACAAATCACCATCACAGCTGGAACCACCCGAAGCTCCTTCACATTTCCAAACATATGATCTCCTAAATAGGCTGAAAGGCCCACTTTGCCAGGTGCAGGTCTGTATGTGTAACTGGTGCTGCACTGGCTTCCCTACAAAATTGTCACCAGTATCCACTGCTGCATCTCAAGATTGTAGGTCAGGACATGAAATAGAATACTGGCGGCGCTAACTCAGCATAGTACCAAGTGTGTAGTCAGAGGTTAACAAATAAACACTTGAGTATCATTTATATTCTTCAAAATTATAAGTAACAAGATTCTCTTTATTTGGCAATTTGTTACTCTTTTTGTCCTTTTGCTGAAAACTACATACAAAAATAACTACATTTATTTTACAGATATTAAAGAAAAACAAAGACGTGTTCCTAGAATTTTTTTCCCCCAAGAGTTCATAACAAAGCAATAGCCATATGATACATTTGTAAACTTCTGTAAATAGTACATTGTGTTTAAATAAGTATTTTACTCTACAGTTTAGGCCACAGAATTGACAACAACCCTCACAGAGAATAGGAATAACACGTGTATGTGTGTAAAAGAGAAAACAGGCAAGGTTAGAACAGGCAAGGTAGGACTAGAGAACACATGAACGTACGACAGAAATCATTCATCTGTTTGTAGCAGAAAGAGGTCTCAGAACTGGTTTTTCAGGACGTGGGCGGAGGAGATTCTGTTTTGAAAGAAATTAAGCTTTGGAACTGTCACTAATGTAAAATCAGCTGCTAAAACCCCAAATTTCTAAGTGTTTTTGAGTTAGAAATATATGATCAGTATTAAATGGCTTTTTGTAATAGATTGCAGAAGTGGGGGGTGATAATTTTATTTCTTTTTATTCAACTTTCCTTTCACTTTGCTAGATTTTTAATGAAGAACCTTCCTGTTCCTACACGGGTTCAGTTCATGGTACAGATAAGTCATTGTATCAAAGCAGAATGGGTATTTTTTGCTATACTTTTTGCAAAGGTGCAAATGAAAGCAAACTGCTGCTATTTTTTTCCCCAAAATCATATACTTGAAACAAATTCAATTAAATGAGATTTCAATACTTTTAAATTTAGATAAAAATTCGAAAAAAAGAATAAAGAAACAGTGAAATGAAGCAAAGAGTGAAAATGACATTAAAACAAGCATTCGTGAAAAGTGGTCTGAACAGTGAGTTTGTCATCAGAGAAACAGCACTAGAATAAAATGCAATTAATAGTATAATGTAAATAATGAAGTAATTAAGAGAGCACAGCCAAGAGAAGATTTCAGAGAGGTCCAGGGAATCAGAACACCTAGACTGACACACTTTAAGAGCTGGGTTTTCATAAGTTCTCCACACTTCTTGAAAATCAGATCCCTTGAAGTGCAGTCCTTAGTTGGACACAAAAATAATCACAGGACATCTGAAAATGTAGGACTTTCAATACACGGTATGTATAAAAACAGAATAGTAAATGCCCTTACCTCGGTATGGTAGAAGTTAGTGTCCTAGTGTGGCTCAGTGTGGTAAGTCAACCTGGAGACGGCTGAAAGTGAGGTACAATCAAAGCAGACAGAGAGCTGACCTGTCGTTCCCCATCCAGCTGTCAAGAGGTTTCTTGTTCAGAGGCTGAGTCACTTAAGGAGGAGGTAGGAGGTGTGGAAAAGGGTGGCACCTTGTAGAAATACCAGATCAATTAAAAGTACCGGTGAGTTGTTACACTTCTGTGCTTGCTGTACTTTTCAAGTGCAGTAGGGCTGGGTTCCACCAAATGAAATGCTTTCACAGACCTTGAAACACAAAACCAAGCAATTACTGTTTGGAAAAATATACCACGCTCATTTGGAATTTCCACAGAAATATACCTTTCCAAGTTATAGGGCTGCCTCTCAACTAAAGGGTTTCAGGTATTTACACAGACAAACGTGAATAAACACTGTATTTCATCAAAGGAAAATTCTGCAGAAGTGTTGCATGGGGAACACACACTGGAATCTGATAAGCATTAAGTATTTGTGTGGTTTGAATTTGTGGGCAGAGGCAAAAGATCTATGGGGGAAAACCCTCCCACTCGAGATCTTGTTGCAAGTCGCTCTTATCTGTGCACATTTGCATTCTCCTTCAGTACAACAAGTAATAAACAGAAAGGAGAGAAGAGACTGCCTTCACTTCCCCCCCCCCCCCCCCTTACAATAGCTGCAATACCTTTGTAGACTAGGAACTGCCTTACTATTAATAAATACGGTAGCAAGGAACATAAACTTTCTTATAGAAATGCTGTATACAATCTTATGGTTCTGTTTAAGACACAGAGTCTGTTTTTTAAAGTGTCTTATACAAGCCTAGCTTATTTTATGTTTGGGGAGCTTTAGTAATGAAATATGTAAGATGTGGTTATACAAGATTCTGAGTAACCTTTAGTTCTTTTGTGAAAATTAAGAATTTCTTTCAACACAAAAGAAGCAAACTCAGACACAGAGTAACTTACTAAATGCCTCCTTAGCCGTATTTCTAGTCCTTATTTTTGCTGATGGTTACCTCCTCATAGGCTTGGTACTTAGTAGAATGAGGTTATTGTCTAAACATTGGTTATATCTGATGAAATACAGCTGGTGAAGCAGCGCAGCAGACAAGAATATACCAAGTATAAAATACTAACTACCACAAGTTTTAGAATTAATGAACACAAACAAGCAAGCAAACCTTTCTGAACTTTGCACATCTCATCTTCCGGGTTTATGAAAGTGAAAAATACTTAGAGCAGTCCTGGCATGTTCAGGTACATTGCACTCTATGTTTATCTCTTAATGATCAAGAAGAAAACTTTGTGAATGCATCTTTTTACAGACATACTAGGATTTAAAAATTTTAGCCACATACCTCCCAAAAGAAACAGATGTCTTTCCTCATAAGTAATGCACAATGGAAAAAAAAAAAATCTACATACACTTTGAGTTGAAATGGGCACATAGTATTGATTTATAATAACAACACCTGAGACTAGGAATATCTTTTTGTTTTGCATCATTTTTTTCACAATCCAGGTGTTAGATGATATTAATTTGTTATCATTTTACGTTCAACCAGAATAGTACTGCTTGCAATCAGAAATAGGCTTAACCTGCCTTTAGCCCAAATGTTTGAGAAACACAAATAGAGATGCAACCACTAAAGTCCAGAGTAATTAAATTTGTATTTTCCTTTATTTATAACCTTTGGACACAGAGAAGAAACTATGGGGCACAGCAAGCCAGTTTTACTACAGCCCTTGCTAAACCTTTAGTGACTGACACAACAGAACAGACCCTCTACAGGAAAATACATAAATAAAAGAAATTCCAACAGTGGTACTCATGGACCTCAGCTTAAGAACAAAGCAGGCCAGCTATCTTTTATCAACTGACCTGCAACAACCAGTAGATTTGACTAATAGTGAATTTTTGATGTTAGCTATGCTGATTACTTAGTATTTCAAAGCTGGAAAAAATAAAAAATAAAACATTTTTTTCAGATTAAAGCAAATCTAACTAATCATTTGGTCTAATTTTCTTTATAGTAATCAGATAAAAGTTCTGTACTTGGTGAATAAAGAACTTATGACGCAGTGCCACGTATCGGAAAATGAACATTTTCAGCATAAGCATACGGGGAATGTGACCCATGAGAAAACTTCCTATACTCTGAAGAAATTCAGCTTTCAGAAATTCAGAGGAACTCAAACTTTGCCTCTGGATCTCAGTATAAGGTGCATCACAAATCCTGCCATCCCCCGATTGTGTGAGCTGTTCTGGAGTCAAGTTCAGAGATACAGTTGTGTTTTCATTCTCTAGTTTAAGGTCTTTATTTAACTGAAGGAGGGATAGACATATAGCTACAGTGAAATTTAATTGCTCAGACTGTATCAAAATTTAAGTTATGTCTCCCTTATTCCCTTTCTCACTGACAAGAAAGTTCCCCAGTTTGTAGCATGAACAGATAGCATTCTGGACACAGATTTTTCAACAGTGTCAAAAAAAGAGCAATGCAAAAAATGCAAGCATGTGTTACGCCTTTGTATGGTCCACTGATGGCTTAATCAAAGAATGTAATTTACCTAATCTACTACTTCACCAAATTGGGCCATGCTTTACTATTGATTTGTCAGAACTGAAATATTTTTTTTTTTTAGTTAAAATATTAAAGTGCTTTGATGAGGTCAGTAACTAATTTCATATCTACCTATCACCATAACGTCTATGTAATCTGCTTTTTGGGATTTAGGTAAATACTCTGCTTTTGCTTGCCATTCTCACAAGAAAAAAGAGGAACTCTGAAAAATAGATACAAACATAAATGGCCACAACCTCAGCTGACAAAATGGGATATAACTCCACCAAAATCATTCTGATAGCTTGATTTATATGAGCAGAGTGCATGGCCTGTCATGATTTATGACAAAAAACAAGAAAGGTCTTTGAATTCCTCCCTACATTAACTCCTCTTTTTAATGTATTAAAAACAAGCAATAGGGACACATTGCTGATTAATCAGAGGTCACTATCTCTTGCCGCTTAGACTGCTATCATACTTTGGAGGCCACTTCTAGCAACCTCATTTTAAATCCCTCATCAACAACGGAGGCTTAGGCTTATTTGTCATCCAAAGAATTCTTAAAATGCCTCCGAAGAAACTGCCAGTAAGAGATGTTGACTTTTAAAATAGAGTAGCACTGGCAGAAAAGCGAACATAACTAGCTCAGAAATGCCATCATTTAGATTTGAATAGCTTATTCAGCGTTATTAAAGTCAAATGCATGTAGCACCCAACAGTGGCAATACATTGTCGTACGTCCTAATTTCTGGCTTTCTCTGAACAAGATGATTGTGTTCTGTGTGCTCAGCTTTAGTTTATATTTTTCTACAAAGTCTATGTCCCTTGATTTCTAGTAAGATGCATTTTCTCTACATTATTTTTTTGTCAGGTTTTGCTGAGTTTCCATTTTTAAGTACAAAACATTGTTCTACCTCTGCATCCTTATTAAGGTGTATAGGATGGCCATCATATGAAAATAATATAATGTAGTCTAGCCCTATTGAGCTTTTATGTACATTCACAGGAGAGAGATGGGCAATGAGCAATGACTCAGCAGGCAACTTTTTGGACAAACACCATTCCGTGACTCCTCCCAAAAGCGGACGAATGCATTACTGAACACATTTTTTTTCATACACACAGTCCTCCAAAAGAAAAGTCCTTTAATACTTCAGACTTTCCAAGTAGCATTGGTAAACTGTTGTGTTCTGGGTTATAAGTTGCTATTAACATAACCAGTGTGTCTGAAAGATTTAAAGACATTCTACAAGTGCTGTTCAAATTTTATACTTTCAAGATACAGATAAAACAGCTACATTTATCCTATTAAGTTAAACACAGCAAAGCCCAGTTTCTGGCCTGAGGACAAGTGGCACAGCATGGTTTGTATCTATAATGTTAAACTTGCTTTCCAAAAAGAACTGTGTGCCTCATCCACGCTCCTTTTGGAAATAGTCCTGGGCTTGTGCTAGAGAGACCCATGCTCAAGGTTTTTTTCAGAGGTTAATTAATTGGTAGGAACAAAACTGTGTCAAGGACTGCGCGTGATAATGGCATGGACGAACAGAGGATATTGCTCAAGCCCAGGTCCTACCCCTCCTTAGTTAACTAGTATAGTCTTACTCATTGGACCTGATTTTTCTGAAGTGAATTGTGTTTGACATAACCCATGTCAAAAGATGACTAAAACACTGTAAAACATACAGATAGGTGTTGGCAGTGTATGATGGTCAGCTGCCAGGCAGCATTTAGCAGGCAGAGACAGCTAGTTAATGTAACGTTTATTTGAGAGGTGGGTTGCACATCTGTGCCACCAGCACGTTTCCTGCTTAAGCTTGGTCTATGATCACCTACATACATAGGCAGGAGGTCTAACAGGTTGAAGGGGTCGTTTAGGGAAAAAAGAAACCAGCGCAGCAAATGTAACACTACTTATTAGAAGTAGAAAAGGAAGTGGTGCTCGTGCATAGGGTGACACCTTCCTCTTGAAGGTGATTAACACAAGGACTGCTCCTCCCTTAATCCCCAGTCCAGTCCTACGTAAAATAAGGGGATGCTTGGGACTTGTGCTACCTCTATGTACAGAGGTACTTTTCACCCCTGGTCAAAGCAATTAACCAAGGGAACATATTGCCTATGGGTACACCCTTACCAAGAGGTATGTATGACTCAGAACCAGGCCAGAAACAGTCATGGGAATCCCAGAAGCGTTCGTGACTGCAACAGAGAGGAGAGGAAGAAATAAGGAGTATGATTTTCTTTTTTTCCCATGGACAGGTTATTCTATCATTAGACTCCCATGGGATTTCTGTAACTTTCCCTTGAAGATTCTGGTTCTCCTCCTCCCAGACAGACAACTCAAAGTAAAATAAACTACTGATATGATGTGAGATGGAAACCCCTTTCTCCATGGGCGTCCTAGCTCATACTAAGATGTGGGTTTTAAAGGTAGATGAGCAATGTCCTGGTCAGCTTTGCAATAGTCAACTACCAGCAGTGCCAAGCACCTGGGGTCCTTTTTAACAACTTTATTCCTCTCTTGGTACTCAGAAAATCAGAATTCCTCTGCATAATCCATATGTAAGGCTCATCTGCAAGCATGTCTAACCCTTCCAAGGGACAGGATGAGAAAGCAACAACCTACCAACTGGAAAAGTCACTTAGCCTATGGCTTAGCCCACGTTCACATCATTCCTCCTTTTGACAGCAGCCCATTTTTGGCAGCAGAATACCTTAATCACTGCGTTATAAGGCATTTTTCTGTGGGAGGGAGCAGTTACCAGTTTTTCTACCTCCCTAAAGTTTCAATATTCACTGAAGAGAGAATACAGACCTTCTACTATAACATACATCTATTAGTCCGATCACTGTGTAAATGAATATTTAGACATTTTATATGGTATTCTCCTTTTTATATTACACTTTTCAGAATTTTATCACTTGGGCGATTAAAATAGGTAGGGAAAAAGTAATCTTGTAATATCATGTAGCTACAGCTGTTGTGCAGATGCAGAACAACTTAAAGTCACTGTCAGTAAATTATGTTACTGTTAAAGTGAGTACAACATTTCAGTAAGTCTGATATGAAACACCAGAATGCACCAGAGGTAATGCTGTGGTTTATGGATTGACTTTTGCCAGCCCAGCTTCCATCTCCTACTGCTATTGCAGGTTGCCGTTCCTGAGGAATACCTTTCAGCTGATTAGTGTAAGGTATGCAGTCTGGTTGTTTAACCACACCTTCCTGCATATAGGAATGAGCACTGTCAGAGCTTTTCCGTATGATTTTTTAAACGCTAAGAAAACCTTAGTGACAACGCAGCTGTATTTGGCAGCCTATTGTTCTCCCAAAAGGTGTGGCAAAGTTCATAAACTAAAGAAGGAAGAAAAAAATTGCTATAAATAGTATGCAAAATGTCTAAACCTTTTTCACTGCTTGTAGTTGCCACAGAAAATGGCTAAGCAGTCATCTTTCCTTTCTAAAATTGCTTGGCAGAGAAAGATGCTAATCATAACAGGTGCCACCACATTTGACGGAGATGCAGTCTTCAGTGTTAGTGGGCCTGATTTTCCCACTATTTGCATATCTCTTGCAAATGAGTGAAGTATCTTGCAGAAGTCCCTGAAAGTCTGGTCCATACTGTGCTAAACTTGTGTATCTTGATCTTGCACCACTGCCATTACTACCTTAGCTAAAGTAACACAAAGAGCTACTGATAAAATCAGTGCTCTAAAGAAAGTTGTGCTGAAAATCTGGCTAAGTCAAATGCCACCTGTGTCGTACCAGTTTTGTAGCTTATGTTATTGATAAATAGCTTATTTGTTAATGTGTTACTGTCATCTGAATTAACAAATAACACTTGTATGAGTGGCTAAAGAAAAGAAAATCAGATTCTGACCAATAGTAGTGGGAGTGTGAGAATTATGATTAGATGTATGTTTTTTTCATTAAAGAGTAAGAAAGGCTTTATAGTAACCCCATCACCTAAAACTCCCCACTGAGAGAGCTCTGTGAAAGAATGAACAGTGCTGATCTCATGGAAAGCTGTCTTGTTAAAAGGTGTCAGAGGAAGCGAAGTTGAGGAAAGTTTCTTCCTGCTCCCTATCTGAAATTTTGTTATAGCAATTAATTGGTCATGGGCAGTGTAAATACAGAGGAGAAAACCCCTCCAGGCTGTTCTTTTTATGGTGCAGATAAGGAGATGTATCTGCCCCATAAAATGATATCCACGTAAGGAACTTCAGATTCCACTTATCTGATAGACTGGGTTTCTCTGCTTGTCCTGGTATTGCACTGGGGTTATCTGCTAGGGCTAAGGAGCCTTTTCTCTCGTAATGATGATTTTTTTCTTTTACTATTTGGATCAAATTAGTTGAGAACTTGACTGACATTTGAAAGCCTATGCAGAAATTTTATATCAGCCAAAAACCCCCAGTGAAACAATATCCCACCTATTTAATGAAATCCTCATTTGACAGGTGAGTTCCACACGGGTGTTATCGGCACACATAACTGCTATGCATGCCACCCGCATCTAACAGATTGTGACCCTGTTCTCTATCCACATCAAAGCTGAATATGGACATAGAAGAAAGGTAATGGGAATCAGAAAGGAAGAAGTTGAACTTAAAAAGGTTCAGAGAAGGACAAAAGAGATGATGAAAGATACAAAATTACTTCTTCACACAAGGAACAAATGCATCAGCTAGGAGCCTTTTAGTGTGGTGAAGGGGTGTCTGAAAGGAGGTATAAGTGGTCTAAAAAAGCACAAACAGTATGAGAAGGGTGTATTTCAATTCTCCCGTAGTAAAAGAGCTATTTGGCATCAAAATTATGCTGGTAGGAAGAAAAAAAAAAAAGAGGAAAAGATATGCTTCTTCCTACAATATGTATGTGAGCTGTCCTTGCTGCAGGAAGCTGTTTCTGGTAGTTTATGAAATGCAACAGTTTATTTATATACATGTATATCTGTACTTGTTTGTGCAGTTGCATACGTACGTATGTATAGAAATACATATATATGCATTTGTGTGTACCCATACATAAAACAGTAAAATGAGAAACAAGACAAGCTTGTGGGAGAGAAATCCATTGATGGTTACTCAGTAAACAGAAACTACATTTGGCTAAGAAAGACCCTAACATGCAAATTGATGGAGACTGTGAGGGCACTTAGGGAAAGCAACTTATATGCTTTCCTTGTTCTTCCACTCTTCCCTGAGCAACCACTTTTAGCCACTGTTGGAGACAGAATATTGTACTAAATAGACCTCTGAGCTGCCCAAGGACTCCCACTCCTATGTTATGCCTCTACAATCAAAATTTGTACAAGGCGCATAACTAAAATTGCATTAAAATTGTTTCCTAATTCTTTCATGTTGATGTAAACAACACCTAACAATACAATCAAGGTGATACAAATTTTTGTAGAGCGTTGGTGCTTTATGTGTTAAAATAAGCCAGTCTCCTCAGCGAAGGGGCTGTCATTCAGCCTCTGAGCTAAGAGTCACTCTGCATTGTTATTTTAGTTTCTTCAGACTGAATTTCTTCTCTAGTTAAATGACAAATGTGGACAGTATGTGTATATGTAAATATGAAGAGGACTGTATTTTGTTAGCACAGGTTTAAGACCCTTTCCTTACTCATAAATACCTTTGCAGTCAAATAAAATTGCTCATCTGTTCAAATAACAGGCAAAATAGCAAGGCAGATTTATGATATGTGTTGAAATGTAGGTCATCTGTATGAGTAAAATAGAAAATGGTATCACGGAAGTGGCATCTTCCCTGCACGTTCCCCTCCCAGCTTCTCTGGAGAAGAATTCAGCTGTCTCATTGTCCTCCCCCCTCCACAGAAGCAGAAGGATTAATAGCATTTCAAAGCATATTCCAAGGAATAAATTTCAGGTGTAGATTTCAATCACAAACAGTGCTATGTGAAAGAAAGGAGAATACATTTCCTAGATTAACACATCTGCGAGTAGGGCTTCATGGGCTGAGAAGCTGAAGAAACAACTGAGCTGTCTTGCCTTTACAAAATACTTTTCCTTTGATATGAACTGGCCAATAGACTGTTACAATGGTGAGGAAGTTAGTACATTTAAATATCAACTTCTCCTTCCCTTTTATTCTGAGTAAATTATATTCTTCTGAATAATTGTTTTCAAAACTGTGAGTACTTTGGAAAGAATGTTGGCATTTTTTACATGAGTTTTAATGTTCAGTACACAAAGAATTGAGCTGAAGGGTTTTTTTCATTTGTTTTTGTTGCTGTTGTTGTTAAGTGCAATGAAAACAAGGCTGGGCTTTAAAACAGAAAGATTTCAAAATAATTTGGGTGATATTACAAAGGAAAGAATCAGAACAGAATTATTATAATTGTCTGGATGAAATCATGGAGTCATAGATCATTTCCTGAAGTTCCAGATCCTGACACGGTGCTATAGGAGCATACCATGAAGAACCCAGTAATTTCAAGTGTGGGCTGCTCTGAATCTTCGTGCAGGCTATTAGCCTGAGAAAACTAACTGCCAATTAATTTCTAAGTAAATAATCTGAATTCTGCTCAATGAAAGGAGAAGCCAAACTGGTACCAGCTATTTTCAAACACTTGCTTCTTCAGAGCCGAGCGAGACTTTCCATCACAGGCCCTATTTAACCAAAAAGCTAGGCTACATCAAAAGCTAGGCTTCTACCTCTACGTTTGTCACTCAAGACACCTCTAATGTAATTCATTTCACTCTAATGTGGATGACTAAAGTAGGTCAGAGCACTGGGCTCTAGAAGTTGCTATTTCTCTCCACTGTGTTTGAAGGGAGCCTAAGATGACAAGTCAGATGTAGACATCTACACTGTAAACACCTGGACATGTCAGATGAATTGTAACGGCAGGATTTCAAATAAATTTTTTGTGCTTGCAGAAAGCAATAACTTCCGTCCAGATTAAAAGAAATGGAAACAAGCACACAGATTTATTTTTTTTTCCTCTGTGTCTGGCCAAAATTCAAGTCACAAGACTTATTCTGCAGCCTCAGCAGTACTGCATCTATACTATATCAAAATTTGTGTCATTCTCAAGCAAACCACGTGTCCTGCGATGCATTGCAGAAAACAGCTTCCCTGCTGCACTGTGGCCACTTACACAAAAAGTGTCACAAGGAAACTATAATCTGGCTATGTGGGAGTCTGACCAACAGAGAAATTGCAAGACAACAGGCAGAGAAACCAAAAAATCATTGTGCTTTCCTGGCGGTTCCATCCCTTTCATTCATGGGCATAAATTTTTAGAAGGAATATGTCAGACCTTTCTGGATTTGAACATTTTGTTCAGCTCTAGCTGTAACAAAAGCAAGACTTGATTTTTTGGGTTTAGCTGCCTTACTTTTAGTTAACTGTATGCACTCTGTTCAGATCCCCAAGCTGCAGGCAAACCAGTATAAGTGGGATTCAACGTCTTCTATGGACCTGTAAGCAGAACCTCCATAGTACTGTGCTTAAATCACAGCCTTTGAATCCTTTATCTTTTCTTAATTTTCATTTTGAAATACGCAGTTCTGCTCCAGAATATTTTAAACTTTTAAACTCATAGTCCTAAACTCATTTTAGGTTGAAGCAGAAAGCCCCAAGTTTGTGAGCTATGTTGTAGCTTAATTATATGGCTAGGTTGGGTGTGTGAAAATAGCCACCACACACTGGAGAATAAATTGCTGGGTTTGGTTTTTCTTGATTTACAAGTTGCTATAAGAGGCGCATGTTCCCAGGGAGTGGTGAAAAGCAGGGGTGTGTTAAACAGGTTTAAGAACATTTTAAAGAGACACTGTCAGGTTTGAGACGTAGTACGTTTGGTGTACTTCCTCCTTCCTTCCAAATAACATTTTCTGTTTCTGTGGTTACAAACAGCTGAGCTGCACCCTGCCTCTCTGTTTAAGTGATACCACAAAATCCAGTGTAGCAGTTATGTGTCACACTGGTCGCTCTCTCTGTCTTTTTTCTTTTTTTTTTTTCCCTTTTTTTTTCCTTTTTTTTTTTTGTCATCAGTCAGGAAATGAAACTTCCAGAACTGCTGTTCTGCACTCCTCGGAGAGCAGAATTCACATGTCACCAAGTCCAGCCAGTAAAATGTGGTTTTCTGTGAAAATAGCTGTGGTGAGGACAAGTAACACTTAGATCAAACCATTTCTCTACTCAGAGCAGTACAGAAGTTATTTGCTAATGTTGCTGGGGCCACCACTTTAAGGTCTGAAATATCCCAATCCAAATTCTGGGCTGGAAGTTCCCAGGAACCTTGGCAAAAAGTCATATGGGCTTGAACACGAATTTTCTTGTTTCTCAGAGGTTTTGCATGAAGAACAGACATAATTTGAAAACTTTTATAGACATAGAATTGGCTTTGAGCCTTGGAGATCTACTGGGTATTATGTTCTTCTGGGTATCCTGCTGGAACTAAGGATAATTCCCATTGAAAGTGAGAGCAATCTATCTTACATGGATTTTACAAGAGATGACTAGAGTATCAGTTTCAATCCCTTGCTTAGTATACCAGAATAGAATTAGTAGAGCATGATGTAAATACAAACTTCAGCCTGCCATCATTTTAAATAACGCTGATGTCTTTGTTTGGAAGGATTCAACCTCACTCTCTAGGGAACATTTTAAAATCACTTTTTTTTCCTCCAGCTGGTAAATATGTTAAATTTTGGATGTCTCCCATGGCATTATAGGTATGTAAGACAGCACTACTCGCAGTGCTAGCTGACATTCTGTATAATAGAAGCATTCAGCACCAAAAGGTCCAATATTTAGTTATTTAAGGTACTAAAAGAGCACCATGACACGTACAAAAATCATTGTTAGCCAGACCAAAAATTAGTTCATGAAAAGAGCAGAGTAGGTACATGACTTGAAAGTGCCACTGTTTGGAGGAAGCAGAGCAGATGGAGACAGAAATCTGGAAATATGTAGCAAAGTAACTACAGAGGAGCTGAAATAAAAATGAAGGAGGAAGATGTTAAAGAGAAAATGGAAGCAAGCAGAAAAGGATTTAGAAGGTCAAAGATCAGTCTGATCTCATATACTGACAATGCAAGTCCAACAGAGCTGTGCTCATGAAGGGTTTTGAGAACTGTATCCTTGTATATGAAGACTAATGTTTCCTGCTTTTTTTTTAAGTAATGATAGAAGTATTTGTATAAAAAATAGAGAAACTGTTTCCCCAGATATCTTACATTTTAGAAAATCTTCAATCAAATGAAGAGAGACAGGAGGAGCAGTGATGTTGCATGAGAACTATGTCATGAACAATGCATGGCATGTCAGTTATTCCTTCCACATGGCTTGTGATTGGGGCAGATTAACATCAGAATTATGCTGCAGAAGGAGCAAATGAAGGCAAATACACAGAGTGAGAAAGGATGGTTGCTTAAGCTGCAAACAAGGTAACCAAGGGATTTGAAGACAATGCCACAAACAAGCAATACTCGGAGGTTCATGCAGAAGGGCAAGTTCAGTTGTAGCCTCATAGTACAATTTTTCTCAGGGTTTTGTGAGGTCAGGCTCCTAAACAGTCAAAGGTATAACTGCAGGGACTGCCCATTCAGGAAACGTCACAGAGGTTGTCATGAATCAGTATCTCTGCCTTTTATCTAACTGTACAGTGCGGTGTTGACAATAGGTTTTGCAGCGAACATCAAGGGTGCGGTTTTGTTATCAGTTTAAACTGATCTATTACCACATTTCCCCCAAAAGGAACAGTCCTGCCTTCCCTGTCCTGCCCTTGGCCACGCTCCACAACGGGTCCCTTAGATTGTGTCAGTCAGGTCAGCAAACATCATGATTCAATTCACTGCAAGTCTCACAATCAAAAGAACTGAAGCAAAGGATATGGGGAAAAAAAAAGAAAAAAGAAAGGTACAGGGTAGGGCAAGACCACCCCTTAGTCAAAGCACTTTGTTAGGTACTTCACACCGGTCAGAAAACCAGCTCTTAAAGCTAGCATCTTAATTTAGCAGCTACTGAAACAAAAGGACAGTTCACACCTCAACATCAATATTTTAAACTCTCTGTAAATTTAGTCTTATTGTTACTAGTGATATCCCTTCGCTAGAGTATTTTCCCTGCCCTAACAGCTACAGATTTTTTTAATACAAGAGGATTCTCCACAAGATTTCAATTGAATGGACTTTCCAACACTTAGAAGGAACCATCTGTGGCCTTTCAGAGTATGTCCTAAATTTCTTGAAGTACTGCACTAGCTTTCCTCTCGTCTACAGATCACACCATGCTCAAATCTCTACGTGTACATATATGGGAAGAGCTATTAAAAACATAATATGGATAATACGGATAAAATGCCAGTTATTACCTGTATGTCTTCTTTTCCATATCAGGGGTTTTTTTATCTTTTTCTGGTCTCAGCATTTGTTTTCATATCAGTGACCTTTAGTATCTTTCAGGCACTTCTGGGAAGGTCAAAATGTGAGGATGGGATTTGAGTGAGAGGAATCATTATCACTTCAGTTATTAAGGAAGTCATCTGATCTCCAAAGTAGTCAACAACTCAAAAGGCAAAAAGAGATACTTTTTTATGTTTCTCCACCACTGTCCTTTAAGATAGACTGTACTGGTTTGGGCTGGGAGACAGTTAATTTTATTCATAGTAGCTCGTGTGGTGCTATGTTTTGTGACCAAAACAGTGTTGATAACACAGGAATGTTTTAGCTGTTGCCGAACAGTCCTTACACAGCATCAAGGCCTTTTCTGTTTGTCATCCCACCCCACCAGCTGGAGGTGTACAAGAAGCTGGGAGGGGACACAGTTGGAGCAGCTGACCTCAACTGACTAAAAGGATACCCAATAAGATGCAATGTCATGCTCAGCAGTAGAAGCTGGGAGAAAGGAGGAACAGGAGACATTTGGAGTTACGTTGTTTGTCTTCCCAAGTAACCATTATGCACGATGGAGCCCTGCGTTCCTGCAGATAGCTGAACACCTGCCTGCCAATGGGAAGCAGTGAATGAGCTTATTTTTCTCTGCTTGTGCATGCAGCTTTTGCTTACCTATTAAACTGTATTTGTCTCAACTCATGAGGTTTCTCATTTTTATGCTTCAGGTTCTCTGCCTCGTTCCACAACGGGGGGAGTGAGCAAGTGGCTGTGTGGTGTTAAGCTGCATACTGAGGTTAACTCACAACACAAACTTTAGTTAAATAATAGGATCCATTCATAGAATCACAGAATCACAGAAGGGGTGGTGGGTTTCTCAGGGACCTTTCAAGATCATGTAGTCCAATGCCCTTGTTCAAGGACAGTCAGCTAGCGTATGTTGCCAGGATAGTGTCTGGTTGGGCTTTGAATGTCTGCAAGGATGGAGACTCCACAACCTCTTTGGGCAATCTGTTCCCGTGCTTGACCAAACCCCCAGCAAAGAAGTGTTTTCTTGTGTTCAGATAGTATTTCGTGACTTTTTATTCATACCCATTGCCTCTTTTCTTGTTGGTGGGCACTACTGAGAAGATTCTGGCTGTCTCTTCTTCGTTCCCTCCCTTGATGAGATTCCCCTGAGCTTTCTCTTCTCCAGGCTGAACAGTCCCAGCCCTCTCAGCCTCTCCTTAGATTAAACATGCTCCGCTCCCGTAATCACCTTTGTGGCCCTGTGCTGGACTTGCTCCGCTAAGTCCGTATCTTTCTTGTACTGGGTAGTCCAGAACTGGACACAGTACTCCAGATGTGGTGTCACCAATGCTGAAGAGAAGAAGGATCACCTCCCTTGACCTGCTGGCAATGCTCTTACAAACATAGCACAGGAGGCTACTGGACTTTTTTACCATGCGGGTGCATTGCTAGCTCATCTTGTTGGCCACCTCCTGGATAACTTCTACTCCAAGGATCTTCTCAGCAAAGCCACTTTCCAGCCAGTGGTTCCCCAGCATGTACTGGTGCCTGAGGTTATTCCGCCCCAGATGTAACTTTTCCTTTATCCTTGTTGAGGTTGATCAGATTCCTCTCTGCTCTGTTCTGCAGCTTGTCAAAGTCCCTCTGAACGGTGGCACAACCATCTGGCACATCAACCAGTCTGCCCAGTTTTGCATCATCTGTGAACCTGCTGAAAGTGCACTCTGCTCCTTCGTCCAGGTCATTAGTAAGGATGGTGAACAGTACTGGCCCCAGTATTAAGCCCTGGGATACGTCACTATTGACTTCAACCATCTAAAGCATAGACCTTCCTTCTACTTATAATGAGTGACAATTTCTCTTCTCCCTAAGCTGTAGGTACACTATATAAATCGCTACTTCCCCACAGGGAATACCAAGTCAGAGTTAATAACTTTGAAAAGCAGTCCACACTCACTCTGTAATTACATGCATCTTGTCTTCATAGGACAGTGCTAACCTGTTTCCTTCCTCTTTTTCCCCTGTCCTTGCCACATCCTGTCCCTGACAGCCATGGTAGATAGAAAAGATTAAGGGCTTCCTTGAACTCTTCATTTAATAACGAACAAGAAGGAAGGGGGTAATCACCCATACATCGGCAACTCTATAATTATAAAGTCAATGAAATGTAAACTATCTCCAGTTCTGCCTTCTAATTAATTTATTGTAATTACTAAAATGCACTGATTTATTTTCATTCTCCTGTTGCAACAGNGAGACAGTTAATTTTATTCATAGTAGCTCGTGTGGTGCTATGTTTTGTGACCAAAACAGTGTTGATAACACAGGAATGTTTTAGCTGTTGCCGAACAGTCCTTACACAGCATCAAGGCCTTTTCTGTTTGTCATCCCACCCCACCAGCTGGAGGTGTACAAGAAGCTGGGAGGGGACACAGTTGGAGCAGCTGACCTCAACTGACTAAAAGGATACCCAATAAGATGCAATGTCATGCTCAGCAGTAGAAGCTGGGAGAAAGGAGGAACAGGAGACATTTGGAGTTACGTTGTTTGTCTTCCCAAGTAACCATTATGCACGATGGAGCCCTGCGTTCCTGCAGATAGCTGAACACCTGCCTGCCAATGGGAAGCAGTGAATGAGCTTATTTTTCTCTGCTTGTGCATGCAGCTTTTGCTTACCTATTAAACTGTATTTGTCTCAACTCATGAGGTTTCTCATTTTTATGCTTCAGGTTCTCTGCCTCGTTCCACAACGGGGGGAGTGAGCAAGTGGCTGTGTGGTGTTAAGCTGCATACTGAGGTTAACTCACAACACAAACTTTAGTTAAATAATAGGATCCATTCATAGAATCACAGAATCACAGAAGGGGTGGTGGGTTTCTCAGGGACCTTTCAAGATCATGTAGTCCAATGCCCTTGTTCAAGGACAGTCAGCTAGCGTATGTTGCCAGGATAGTGTCTGGTTGGGCTTTGAATGTCTGCAAGGATGGAGACTCCACAACCTCTTTGGGCAATCTGTTCCCGTGCTTGACCAAACCCCCAGCAAAGAAGTGTTTTCTTGTGTTCAGATAGTATTTCGTGACTTTTTATTCATACCCATTGCCTCTTTTCTTGTTGGTGGGCACTACTGAGAAGATTCTGGCTGTCTCTTCTTCGTTCCCTCCCTTGATGAGATTCCCCTGAGCTTTCTCTTCTCCAGGCTGAACAGTCCCAGCCCTCTCAGCCTCTCCTTAGATTAAACATGCTCCGCTCCCGTAATCACCTTTGTGGCCCTGTGCTGGACTTGCTCCGCTAAGTCCGTATCTTTCTTGTACTGGGTAGTCCAGAACTGGACACAGTACTCCAGATGTGGTGTCACCAATGCTGAAGAGAAGAAGGATCACCTCCCTTGACCTGCTGGCAATGCTCTTACAAACATAGCACAGGAGGCTACTGGACTTTTTTACCATGCGGGTGCATTGCTAGCTCATCTTGTTGGCCACCTCCTGGATAACTTCTACTCCAAGGATCTTCTCAGCAAAGCCACTTTCCAGCCAGTGGTTCCCCAGCATGTACTGGTGCCTGAGGTTATTCCGCCCCAGATGTAACTTTTCCTTTATCCTTGTTGAGGTTGATCAGATTCCTCTCTGCTCTGTTCTGCAGCTTGTCAAAGTCCCTCTGAACGGTGGCACAACCATCTGGCACATCAACCAGTCTGCCCAGTTTTGCATCATCTGTGAACCTGCTGAAAGTGCACTCTGCTCCTTCGTCCAGGTCATTAGTAAGGATGGTGAACAGTACTGGCCCCAGTATTAAGCCCTGGGATACGTCACTATTGACTTCAACCATCTAAAGCATAGACCTTCCTTCTACTTATAATGAGTGACAATTTCTCTTCTCCCTAAGCTGTAGGTACACTATATAAATCGCTACTTCCCCACAGGGAATACCAAGTCAGAGTTAATAACTTTGAAAAGCAGTCCACACTCACTCTGTAATTACATGCATCTTGTCTTCATAGGACAGTGCTAACCTGTTTCCTTCCTCTTTTTCCCCTGTCCTTGCCACATCCTGTCCCTGACAGCCATGGTAGATAGAAAAGATTAAGGGCTTCCTTGAACTCTTCATTTAATAACGAACAAGAAGGAAGGGGGTAATCACCCATACATCGGCAACTCTATAATTATAAAGTCAATGAAATGTAAACTATCTCCAGTTCTGCCTTCTAATTAATTTATTGTAATTACTAAAATGCACTGATTTATTTTCATTCTCCTGTTGCAACAGAGATGACTATTAAAAAGTTTGCGACAAGAAAGAATAGTACAAGCCCGAAAACTGAAATTCATATACAGGAGACTGTTTAAAGGTAAATATGAATTTGTATTAGAAGCCAAGGAAATGAACACAAGAAATAAGCATATTATATTGCAATGGTCCCACTGAGTTAAATAGTATTTAATCACTTGCAGTTTTGTGTGAGTAAGTACTAAAGTTGTTGCTCTTTGTGATGAACATGCAAGCTAATCTAAATACACAGGCACAGTATCTCATAAGCAGTAGTACTATGAAAGGTAAAATATGTAACAGCTTTGATTTGTTCCACAAAGCACAGAATATGCATTCAGGTAAATATATATGACCGCACAGTAGAAGCAGACATCATAGATAGTGTACAGATGAGGGAAACTTTAACCACTACTTTATATATTTTAATTCCACAGTAAATTTCATGTTTGTAATAAGTAAATATTAGTTTACTGAGGTTAAATATGGTCACGTACAAAATTAATGTTCCAGATTACAAGCTTTCTCTGTAGTTGTCATGAGCAGTGTGTCAGACAAACGGGAGGAGTCACAGCTCTGGCCCCTGGGGTGCTCACGCAGAGTCTGTGAACACAAGGTGACCACATGTCCCTTGTATTACTTTCCCCTCAATTTGTGTTTAATGGAGCAGTCCTTAGTCAATACTTTGAAGTAAGGATGGTGGACACCCATCTGTTTCTGGTTCCGGATGGAGAGATCTCAGAATAAGGCACCTGCGAGCCAGATGCAACACACCCCCTGCCCTCAGTATTTTTGTATTGACCATAGGTGCATCCTAGTCATCATGTCATCATAGTCACCTAGTCACCTAGTCATCATAGGTGACTGCACGAAGGGAAAGGGATTTTCAGGTGGCTCCACATTCAGGGATTTCTGACTCCATGCATCATTTAAGGCAGGCAGAGGTGGTCTGACTCAGAGCTTCGCATGCCAGCCTAAGTGACAAACACCTCACTGCATCCTCTGGCTATGTCTGACCTTCCCTGGACTGCTCTAATGTACTTGTTGAGACCTCTGTAAATTCTCCCCATAAATCCAGGGAGAAACTCAGGACTAAGAATAAGGACAGATGCAAGTTCTGAAATCCTCACAAAACCAGCACCAAACATAAGGGCTTAGATTACTCCCTTTTAACAGATATAAGAAGATACCTTCTTACCTCTATCAACAGACAGGGATTTTCAGTACACATGCTTAGCTATGTCCAGGTATGAATAGTTATGGGTCTTGGGCTGGGGTTTGCCCTACCTATTGCTGTCTCTGCCTCCCAGCCCCATGTGGTCCCTCCAAGTCACAGCACCTATTGCATTTTGTTACAGCAAATCTTCAAGGAAGGGTCAGACTTGAGAGCTTCGGCTATATTGCAGAATCACTCAGTACAATGGACAGAAAAATCTGTGAAAGATTTAGTCGTTATTTCTGGCGTCACAAGGTGAATGTCCAGGAGGCTGCTCAAGCTGTATGAACAGGTGGAGTATGAACAGGTGGAGTTTGCAGTCCTGATGGATACGGGTCAGATGAAGAGTAAAGTCAGGACCCTGAATTTTAGGAAAGCAAAGTTCCAGCTCTTCAAAGAGTTAGTCTATAAGATCCCATGGGAAACTGCCCTCAGGGGCAATGGAACAGAACAGAGATGGCAGATCTTTAAGGATGCTCTCCTTAGAGCACAAGAGCCCTTGATCCCCAGGTGTAAGAAATCAGGAACAGAGGGCAAGAGACCAGTATGGCTGAGTCGAGACATGTTGGTCAAACTAAAGGGCAAGAAAGAGATGCACAGGCAGTGGAAGCAGGGACAGGTATCCTGGGAAGAGTATAGGGATGCTGCTTGGTTGTGTAGGGTCAGGAAAGCCAAGGCACAAATGGACCTGAACTTGTAAAGGGACACAAAGAATAATAATGGCTTCTACAGGTATGTCAGCCAGGAAAAGAAGGTCAAAGAAAGCACACCTCACCACCCCTTGATGAGCAAGGCTGGCAAACCGGTAACAACGGACGAGAAGAAGGCTGAGATACTTAAGTTTTTCGACCCAGTCTTCACTGGCAACCTCTCTCCCCACACCTCTCAAATGGATGGACCCAGGCAGGGACTGGGGGAGAAAAGTCCCTCCCACTGTAGGAGAAGATCAGGTTCATGACTCCCTGAGGAACCTGAACATACAGAAGTCTATGGGACCTGACAAGATGCATCCCAGAGTCCTGAGGGAATTGGCTGATGTAGTTGCAAAGCCACTCTCCTTGATATTTGAAAATTCATGGCAGTCAGGTGAAGTCCCTGGCGACTAGAAAAAGGGAAGCATCGCACCTGTTTTTTAAAAAGGGTAGAAAAGAGGACCCTGGAAACTACCAACCTGTCAGCCTGATGTCTGTACCTGGGAAGATCATGGAACAGACACTCCAAGAAGCTGTGCTAAGGCACATGGAGGACAGGGAGGTGATTCAAGATAGCCAGCATGGCGTCACCAAGGGCAAGTCCTGCCTGACCAACCTAGTGCCCTTCTATGATGGAATGAGTGTATCAGCAGACAAGGGAAGAGCTGCGGATCTCATCTATCTGTATTTCTGTAAGGCCTTTGACATGGTCCTCCACAACATCCTTCTCTCTAAATTGGAGACATACAGATTTGATGGATGGTCTGTTCAGTGGATGAGGAATTGGTTAGATGATCACATCCAGACAGTACTGGTCAACAGCTCAATGTCCAAATGGAGATTGGTAACGAGTGGTGTCCCTCAGGGGTCCGTATTGGGACCAGTACTGTTCAATATCTTCATCAATGACACAGACAGTGGGATCTAGAGCACACTCAACAAGTTCGTGGACAACACCAAGCTGAGTGGTGCAGTTGGGTGGGATGCCATCCAGAGGGACCTGGACAAATGAAGAAGTGGGCCCATATGAACCTCATGAGGTTCAACAAGGCAAAGTGCAGGGTCCTGCACCTGAGTCAGAGCAATCCCTGGTATCAACACAGAGCAGCTGTGCTGAGAAGGACTTGAGTGTACTGGTGGCTGAAAAGCTGGTCATGAGTCAGCAATCTGCACTCACAGGTCAGAAAGCCAGCCATACCCTGGGCTGCATCAAAAGCAGCATGGCCAGCAGGTTGAGGGAGGTGATTCTGCCCATCTGCTCTGCTCTAGTGAGACCCCACCTGGAGTACTGCATCCAGCTCTGGAGTCCTCGGCACAGGAAAGACATGGACCTGTTGGAGTGAACCCAGAGGAGAGGCACAAAAATAATCAGAGGGATCGGGCATCTCTCCTGGGAGAACAGCCTGAGAGAGTTGGGGTTGTTCAGCCTGGAGAAGAGAAGGCCCCAGGGAGACTTTATCGTGGCATTTCGGTACCTGAAAGGGGGCCTACAGGAAAGATGGGGACAAACTTTTTGGCATGGCCTGTTGCAATTGGACAAGGAATAATGGCTTTAAACTAAAAGAAGGAAGATTTAGACTAGATAGAAGGAGGAAATTTTTTACAATGAGGGTGGTGAAACACTGGCACTGGTTGCCCAGAGAGGTGGTAGATGCTCCATTCCTGGAAACATTCAAGGTCAGGTTGGACGGGGCTCTGAGCAACCTGATCTAGTTGAAGACATCCCTGGTCATTGCAGCGGGGAGGTTGGACTAGCTGACCTTTAAAGGTCCCTTCCAACCCAAACCGTTCTGTGATCCTATGATCCTATGATTTATTATCTTCATGCTAGAGGGTGAGCACCGCCCTTACTTCTGCAGGAAAGTCCTTGCACCTTCCTCTGAGGCATCTGGCTCTGGTCTCTATCAGAAACAAATTACTGGCCTGGATGGTGGGTAGGTCTAATCTAGTGGTCCATACCTCTATAATGGAAAGCACTAAAAGCAGAAATGCCCTTCTTGCTACAAGTCTCTGCAACAGAAAAAAGTGATTCAAAATACAATGTTGGCATTACAGTGTTACAAAAATCGAAGTCAGGTTCCCCCTCATTTAATTTTCCACACTACCTCTCGAAAAACATGAATAGTTTAATCCAGATGTACTCATTAGCCCAAAGACCATAGAACAGGACAACATACAGAAGACTGAAGGGGATACATAGTGCTAATTTAATTTGATCACAATCTGTTAAATATTTACATAAATACAATCCTCCAAGGAAACCTGGTTTTATTTTGCCAAGAGCAGTTCCTTGAAGGATGACAGGGTAAGAAATACTACACATATTAATTCAAATAATTACTTAGAGATGAATGTACCAATTATGCCAGGTAATCTTGAGACTTCACATACTTTCAAAAAATCATTTATTCTTCTTGTACTTGTTTATAGTTGGGTTTAGATACTGAGAGTACATTTTCTTCTCCTATCACAAAGTCCTGCCTTCCATCCTCTTTGAAGGACACTGTCTCAGTCCCACTCTGACTGAGGTAATATAAAGACTCAGATAGTCTTCATCTGACAGGGCAACTGCAGATCATAAAGCAGCCCCTCACCTTACCACGATCCAAGACAAGACCAGCTGTTCCAAGATAGGTGGGACTTTCCCATAGACTGCACATATAGACCCTACCCTCTTCAGAGGCTGCTTTCTGTGGTGCATGGCTATATCCACAGCAATCCCTTCCCTAGTTTACATCTCCTACCAGATGATTTTGGGACTCAAACCAAAGCAAATCTATGCTTCAGTGCAGGAAGCTCTCTTCCAGATAACAACAGATGATATAATAAAAATAATGTTGTTCACTTCCCCCCCTCCATGTATTCTCCGTTAAAACCACTGTTCAGTTAAGATTATTTCACAAATAAGAAGAATTTGACTGTAAATAAAATTTGATTTTACTATTCAAGCNTCTCATCTATCTGTATTTCTGTAAGGCCTTTGACATGGTCCTCCACAACATCCTTCTCTCTAAATTGGAGACATACAGATTTGATGGATGGTCTGTTCAGTGGATGAGGAATTGGTTAGATGATCACATCCAGACAGTACTGGTCAACAGCTCAATGTCCAAATGGAGATTGGTAACGAGTGGTGTCCCTCAGGGGTCCGTATTGGGACCAGTACTGTTCAATATCTTCATCAATGACACAGACAGTGGGATCTAGAGCACACTCAACAAGTTCGTGGACAACACCAAGCTGAGTGGTGCAGTTGGGTGGGATGCCATCCAGAGGGACCTGGACAAATGAAGAAGTGGGCCCATATGAACCTCATGAGGTTCAACAAGGCAAAGTGCAGGGTCCTGCACCTGAGTCAGAGCAATCCCTGGTATCAACACAGAGCAGCTGTGCTGAGAAGGACTTGAGTGTACTGGTGGCTGAAAAGCTGGTCATGAGTCAGCAATCTGCACTCACAGGTCAGAAAGCCAGCCATACCCTGGGCTGCATCAAAAGCAGCATGGCCAGCAGGTTGAGGGAGGTGATTCTGCCCATCTGCTCTGCTCTAGTGAGACCCCACCTGGAGTACTGCATCCAGCTCTGGAGTCCTCGGCACAGGAAAGACATGGACCTGTTGGAGTGAACCCAGAGGAGAGGCACAAAAATAATCAGAGGGATCGGGCATCTCTCCTGGGAGAACAGCCTGAGAGAGTTGGGGTTGTTCAGCCTGGAGAAGAGAAGGCCCCAGGGAGACTTTATCGTGGCATTTCGGTACCTGAAAGGGGGCCTACAGGAAAGATGGGGACAAACTTTTTGGCATGGCCTGTTGCAATTGGACAAGGAATAATGGCTTTAAACTAAAAGAAGGAAGATTTAGACTAGATAGAAGGAGGAAATTTTTTACAATGAGGGTGGTGAAACACTGGCACTGGTTGCCCAGAGAGGTGGTAGATGCTCCATTCCTGGAAACATTCAAGGTCAGGTTGGACGGGGCTCTGAGCAACCTGATCTAGTTGAAGACATCCCTGGTCATTGCAGCGGGGAGGTTGGACTAGCTGACCTTTAAAGGTCCCTTCCAACCCAAACCGTTCTGTGATCCTATGATCCTATGATTTATTATCTTCATGCTAGAGGGTGAGCACCGCCCTTACTTCTGCAGGAAAGTCCTTGCACCTTCCTCTGAGGCATCTGGCTCTGGTCTCTATCAGAAACAAATTACTGGCCTGGATGGTGGGTAGGTCTAATCTAGTGGTCCATACCTCTATAATGGAAAGCACTAAAAGCAGAAATGCCCTTCTTGCTACAAGTCTCTGCAACAGAAAAAAGTGATTCAAAATACAATGTTGGCATTACAGTGTTACAAAAATCGAAGTCAGGTTCCCCCTCATTTAATTTTCCACACTACCTCTCGAAAAACATGAATAGTTTAATCCAGATGTACTCATTAGCCCAAAGACCATAGAACAGGACAACATACAGAAGACTGAAGGGGATACATAGTGCTAATTTAATTTGATCACAATCTGTTAAATATTTACATAAATACAATCCTCCAAGGAAACCTGGTTTTATTTTGCCAAGAGCAGTTCCTTGAAGGATGACAGGGTAAGAAATACTACACATATTAATTCAAATAATTACTTAGAGATGAATGTACCAATTATGCCAGGTAATCTTGAGACTTCACATACTTTCAAAAAATCATTTATTCTTCTTGTACTTGTTTATAGTTGGGTTTAGATACTGAGAGTACATTTTCTTCTCCTATCACAAAGTCCTGCCTTCCATCCTCTTTGAAGGACACTGTCTCAGTCCCACTCTGACTGAGGTAATATAAAGACTCAGATAGTCTTCATCTGACAGGGCAACTGCAGATCATAAAGCAGCCCCTCACCTTACCACGATCCAAGACAAGACCAGCTGTTCCAAGATAGGTGGGACTTTCCCATAGACTGCACATATAGACCCTACCCTCTTCAGAGGCTGCTTTCTGTGGTGCATGGCTATATCCACAGCAATCCCTTCCCTAGTTTACATCTCCTACCAGATGATTTTGGGACTCAAACCAAAGCAAATCTATGCTTCAGTGCAGGAAGCTCTCTTCCAGATAACAACAGATGATATAATAAAAATAATGTTGTTCACTTCCCCCCCTCCATGTATTCTCCGTTAAAACCACTGTTCAGTTAAGATTATTTCACAAATAAGAAGAATTTGACTGTAAATAAAATTTGATTTTACTATTCAAGCAAGAAATTTGGATAATAGGAACTGGTCTAGGCTTAAGCCACTCTGTAGCTCAGAGTTCACAGTAATGTTCACAGTGGTAAAAATAATCCAGTATTTTAACAAGGCAGTTCTGCTAGAAAACTGCTGACCTAGAGAGTCCTATGGAGTTAGTCTTTTGAAAAGGTAAACAAATTGTTCCACAGAATGAAATTTAAGTCCAAAGCTGTAACTCCAAAAGAACCTTATCCCATTTCTTGCTTCTTTCTACAAACATGTAAATTCCGTAGACAGGTCATTGTATTTGGAGTTCTCTAGCTACATACATGTACGCCTCTGTGTAGGTATCTGCCTGGATTGGAGCAAGCAACTCGGTGTCTACCTCACATCTAAACTGGGTAAGGAGTATCCAGAGATGATACTGCCCTGACAAAGACCTGAAAAGAGTTTGGTGCAACGTATGTTTTCAGCTGTTGATGTCGTACACTTCAAAAAACAGAGCTGCTGCAAATCCTTTATTATAAAATAAATGTGACTACAACTGGTGTAGTAGCAAGAGACCTCTCATGTTTTATTCAGAGTTCATGACATGCTGTTTCATTTGTGGTTGGTGTCACACTTATATCCAGGAAAAGAAACTGACCACAGCTATGCTGCCTCCTATCTAATAAACCAGCAGTTAATATGCTGGTCCTGAGTGAAGGACACTGACGTTTCTTAGTCTGGGCATTAACTCATTTATATTTTGCACATGCCCAAAGAGTGACCACAAGAGAAAAGGAGGAGCTTTTGAATCCTCCAAACAGGACAAGAGGTAACAGGCACAAACTTGAATATAGGAAGTTCCATCTAAACATGAGGAGGAACTTCTTTCCTTTGAGGGTGGCAGAGCACTGGAACAGGCTGCCCAGAGAGGTGGTGGAGTCTCTGACTCTGGAGACATTCCAAACCTCCCTGGACGCCATCCTGTACAACCTGCTGTAGGTGGACCTTCTCTGGCAGGGGTATTGGACCAGATGATCTCCAGAGGTCCCTTCCAAGCCCTAACATTCTGTGATTCTGTGATTCTGTAATCCTCCAGTTCTATTACTAAAATGTCGTGTTTGTTATAAAGTGTGAAAGGTATTTTATAGCTTGAGATATGTGGAGAAAGACTGTACAGATGAATCCACCTCAAAACTTCCAGGTGGTTTATCTCCGCCTTTCTAGACTTCATCCTGAGCACACACTTACCTGTGAGAGTAATGAATACCTTTTAATGACTATGGTGTGGGCCTCTTTATTTATATGCATTCATTTGTCTTCAGTTAACAACAGAACCCACACAAAAATTACATTCACGAGAGGGATTCTAACATTTAAACCAAATAACTGATAATCTTGTTTCTGAAAAAATCATGCAGCAAAGACCATATTAGATACTCGACAGCCTTTAGTCTGGGAGCTAATGCAAGTACCTTTTTATAAAAGAAATATTTAATATTACTATATCCACTTGCTTATTTACAATGCAGATTCCGTCAAAACTCAGGCTGATGCCAGTTTGCAGTTATCGATTCTAGAACATACTTACAATTCAGTGCAATTTGCAGTTAGAGCACTAGGTGGAAATACAGCAATGAAAATAAGAGCTGTTATAAAATCTTCAGTACAACAAATGGAAGAGCTTTCTCCAACACACGACTGAAATCCCAGGAGGGAGAAATGGCAGCTTAAACTGGCTTCATTTTATTGGGGACCTCTATCATTCTCATTTCTTGCGCAAAAGAGAAAATATTCTCCCTAGACTTTTTAAACTTGACTTTTTTATTTTCTTACCTTGCTGACTTACTTTAAATTTTGTAATACATGTATTCAGAGTGCTCAGATATATTTCTGTTGGTTGTTCAAGTATTTCAGTGGAAATTACTACCTGAATTAGACATATAGCAATTTTTCCTCTATTGCTTTTGTAGTTTTGTAGCACTTTTAGGTTGAACAAATACTTCACCTAAGCTCCTTTTGTCTGCTGCCATTTGCTTGTCATAGACTTTAAATAAATAACATAGTGAAAACAGAAAGGTATGCTTTTCACATAAATTGTGGCATATGCAACAAGAAAAGCACAGTTAGAAAAGTCACCCTAATTTTACTCCTTTGTATAACCCAGTTCTAGGAGCCTCTTTATTATAATTCTATATTTTTTCAGCTCAAGAAAGAGAACTGAAATGATATTTAGCTTTGGATGATAGCCATCTTTTAGATACTGTGCTGCCTGTAGAAAACTTGGCTCCAGAAAAATCCATATGCAGAATGCAACTGCAGCAAAAAGCCAGAGAAATAAGGAGGAATGATGTAGCACTTCACTGGAAACCACAAGGCAGAACTGAGCGGCACAACAGCAGCGCAGGTCCACGCATGCGTGATCAGGATGGGACATCCCAGGCATTCTCATCCTGCTTCCAAGAAATGACCTATCTTAGTGCAAGACTATCCATTTGAAAGGATACAGTCATGGTTTACACAGCCTCAAAAGAGACCGGCCTAATCATCCCTCAGCCCTTTCAGTATTGCTTGCAGAACTGGAAAAGTCTGGGTTAAGAAGCTGGTGTAGTAGCAAGGGACACCTCTGGTTTTAATTATACTTCATGACATACAGTTTCATTTGGTAGCCTGCTTGTAGCCTGCAGAATTAATACATAACAAGCCGTGAGGTTTCCTGCAATATTTTCACTTCTTCCAAATTCTTCTGTATTTTTTAATTAATACATTGGTGATCCCCAATAGCTTGCTGTATTTCATTCTGCGTGTTTACCCAAGTTCTGCCTGTTTGCCTACCTTTTAACCCACTAAGAGGGCAGAGACTAGAATCATGGGCCAGTTTGGCAAACTGAAGTGGATTTCAGCTGCCTGAGGTGATGTATTCGATTGGCTCAGATGCCAGAGCAAGTATTCATACTGGTGGAATGCAAGTCAAAATCTTCACTGAACTTGAAACCTGTTGAAGCTTGGGGAATAACTAAGCCTATTGTTCCAGATCCAAGTAAATATAACCTCCTATCTACAAGTTATTTCAACTCAATATGTTAGATTAAAAGATTTCAAGTACGTTGTCTAAACTCTGTAGGAACAAATGCAAAGCTAAACTCAAAGAACAAATATCAGGTAGGTGCATAAGACCTACTGTCTGCATTCCTGAAAAAATTTGTCTGTGATAGCAGCAAGGAAGCTTAGATAGGGCAAGATATAAATGCAATTGTAAACTAAAAACTTCTGTTTTGGAAGGGTTTTGAGGAAGTCAGTACAGATGCCATTGAATTAAACTTACCTGTGGGATACTGTCTATTTCCTCAAAGTTTTTTGGAAATTAAAATAAATAAATAAATAAATAATATAGAATAACTAATGTCTAACTTTGTCCTTCATAAGATGGTCATCCCAATCCTTATCCTTAAGGCCATCTTTTAGAGGAGAAGGCAGGTGTTAAATTGCATGGAAATCTCCTTGCAATGCAATAAAACATGTGTCAGTCCTCCTTCACTTACAATTGAAATGTAATGAATTCCTAATTAAAATACAGCAATTGTTAAATGCAGAATGGCAATATATCTTTAAGAAACCAGGTTCCTGTGTACATTCAGCATCGTACCTCCACTTGAAACAGTGCTAGAAGATGCTGGGATCTTCTACTTGCCCTGTTATTCCAACACTGCTAAGTATCTATGAACTGGATTTTATATCAATGGGAATTTTTAGTACAGTCTAGCTACTTGACTGAACAGTTTCCTGGTGCCAAGTTAAAGAATTCACATATTAGTGCAGCGCTGAGAAGAAAAAAGGAAGTTTTCATGACAACCAGAGCCCAGATTACACATGGCAGGAGTGCCACAAATGTTCTTAATTTTTTTTTTTTTTTTTTAAATTTCAAGTTACTTCTCCTTTCCAAGTTCCACAGTTAAACTTATTGCTCTAACATGGACTTACCAATTTTGACACTGAAGAGTGTAGCTAGGGTCAGGTTTCCAGATGCAAGAACTTCCACTGTTTATAAAGCCGCAGATTTATTGATCACTGAATAGAGGACTCCTAATGTGCCTCAAATTACTACTTCCTACAGCTAAAATTCCTCTTCCACCAAGATTCAAGTTTCAGGTTAAAGCAGACTGAAAGTTTGCCTCTGCTGTTATCTGCTCTTGCTAGCTGGCAGTTGCTGAAAGTGTTACTAGTAGTGTTTTTGGCTTTGAATGAGATGGTTATGAGTCAACACGTGGGATAAATCCAGACATGCCCAGCTTTCCTCCTGCTCTGTAAACAAAGTGATCTGATATAGAAATCTGCCTTTGATGGTCTTTAGATGCAATAAATATATCTGCCTTTCCGACACATAAAAACGGTCTTCATCCTGAGCCCAGTAGGCATGTGACACAAATTATTTTTTGAGGCACTCTAAATTGCAATGACTTTCTTGCCTGCAAGGTCAAGTATGAGTGATAAGCATCAAGAGTGATATCCTGGCTGCTCTAAAGCCAGGAGGAAAATCCCATCAATCTCAGCAGAATAATGCCATTGCCGCAGGACACTGCAGACCACTTTGGAGGAGGCTTCCCACAAAGCCCATTTTCTTCCTCTCCGTCTTATTCTTCTGGCCACTTCTTTGAGTCTTTTCCTGTCTTTGCTTCCAGCCAGTTTGCTCTACCAGAAAACCCCTCACAACACATTTCCTTGTCCTGTTTCCACTGTTTCCTCAAACCCGTTGCCTTTATATTCTAGTCTGGTTTGGTCAAGGTAAATTCTGGCTAAAAGCGTAATTTGAAATGTTTGCACACTAATTTTTTTTTTAGGTGAATAGCTGCGTTGAAGCAAGAGTAATTCAACTGCGTTCTTTAGAGTTTGTCTCCATGCTACATATCATGGGGATAGTAATTCAATTTCCTGGGTTAGTATAACACATTACAACTCTTGGCAGACTTCTGGAGACAGACAGGACTTTAAGCAGGTGACCAGCAGGATTTATTCACTGAAGCTACGAATTGCCACTGTAAAACGGGAACTGCCAATATAAAATTTTAAAGGAATATATTCAATAGACAAACTGGAATTGCACTTCCACAACACAGAACATCAGGAATCTGTGTTTCAAATGCATAGAAATAAGCTGGGCACAGACAGAAAAAGACGTATGCAGCCATATTCTTTGCAGACTATATCTAAGTCTGCTATCTTCCAATAAACCGAACAAAACAAAATAAACACAGTTTTCAAAAGGTTTGTTAAGAAAATTCAAGGAGAAATGAAGATATAGAATTAAAGAAATAAGAATATTGACTCAAGTGAAGGCAAATTTTCTCCATGAGTGGTCACTTATATCACCTGTTCATCCCCCAATGAAACTGCATTTTTTGCCCCTATAATATTGTAGAATCATAAATTATAATTATGAAAGAGAACACTTTGATCTTCACTCTGACATCCTGTAAAGGCCATTGAACTGCCCTGAATTTTGTTCATATTAGAACATATTTTTTCAGATAAATTGGATAATAAATTACAGTGTGGTATACATTCTGCTTTCTCACAGATAACAGAAAACTGAATCTTTGCAGCAATGCTGCATCTGTAACACAGTTATTTGCAGAATCTGTATGCAGGGCATAACAAAATGTGCTTATTACTCAAATTAGGCCATCAAACTGGCAAGCCATGGAAGAATTCTCAAATGGTCCTCAGATCATTTTCCATCATTCTTAAACACTGTAAAATTTATTTGCCATCGAATCCTTGAGTAAACAGCTATAAAGTAATCTCTCCCTTAGTTGTCAAAAAGTCTGACAGCCCTTGATTAAAAAATAAGCATCTTAGATGCAGAGTTGCTGCCTGTAAGATACTTTTAGAAGTACAAGCCTTATCTAAAGCCAAAAGCACTTTATCTTTATGATCTGCGTGGCTGGCTTCACTTTTGGGTGCTGGTCCTCATCTTCATAAGTAAAAGGTACCGAAAGTAATTCATCATGAGCTCTGTATACACAGATGTACGCATGCATGCACATACTAGCTACTTGTGTTTAATTCAATCTCCACATCAAATCTATTTTAGGTTATTTAAATAGACTGATGGACTGAGTGATATTATTATAAGTGCATCTTGTATAGCATAAACTACAATACTATACAACCAAATAAAACAGTATCTACTGATACTCAGTGGACAGCACTGAAAATACCACTTATACATTAATATATTAGGTTGGCACAATAATTTCCTAACAAACTATTTCATAGCTAACAACTTCGAATATTTGGCATACTTGATAATAAAATCATAGTGAATCACTAAATAGCAGTTTTAACAGCTTTTTAATAAGACAACAGTGTCTATTTAATGTCAACGATTCTACAAAACGACCACTGCCTACGAGTCTGTGATTCTTGGATAGTAATTCAGGACATGTTAATTTTATAATGTCAGTCCCCTGTCACCCCATCAAAACCTTTGATTCAGTGCCCCTTGCAAAATGGCAGAAGTTCAAGAACATATCAGGGAGTGGAGAGCTTAAAGCACATGCAGTTGCTAACAAGTATTATCATGCACTCAGAATAATTGCTACTAAAAAAAGCCAGCAGCTATCAAGCAGCATTTTAATCTTAATTCAGAATAACTACAGTGTATTAAGCCCCCCACTGCAGTTTCTAACTGGAGATAATTAAAAATATTTTCCTTTCCAGCTGGAATTAAGTTAACTATTGAAGAACTCTTATTGACTGGTGTTTCCTCAAAGTACTGAGGAAATCACAACAGACTTTCAGTTACAAGTAAGCACAGCTTGTCTTCCATTGTATAAACCAACAATCTAAAAACAAGTTGGATTTTGACTGATAACATACCTTCTTATAGCTTTGTTTGAAACAGAGGTCTATTTGGCACATGAAAAATGAAATCTTGTCTTCCTACATGCAATATACAGAAGCATGTGACTTTTATCTTAAAAATGCTTTCAGTTCATGGTGTTTTGTCTTAACCTACTATACTATGTCTTCTATGACTCTAAAGAAGATTAAACTCAAATTATAGGCACGCATACTATATATAAATCGAAATAGGCTGCTTTTGGCCTTGAATAAAGAACTCTCAAACTCAAGTAGTCCGTTACAATGCAGTATGGACACATGGTACTTTAATAGATTCATAGGAAAAATGGAAAATTTGACTTCAGGAGCTGGGATTGTTTCTTTCGTAAAAGGTGGATCAGCAGTAAATGCCTACATCTATTCCTCAGAATTGAAATGACACATGCTAAACAATTCCAAGCCAAAAAGGGCAAGTGACAGTCTTAAAGACAACAAGAAATTCTGGTAACATCTGCCGTGAACAAAGCCAGCCCCAGTAGCTAAAACAGAAGGGAATATAACGTAATTACTTCCAGCGTTCTCAGGGGCCTTGCTCATATTCATAACCATGAGAATTAAAGCTACGCATCACTCTTCTCATTAAATAAGCTGTTTCTTTCCACAGGTGGGATGTAAGAAGAAATAAAATTGTGGAGGCACAAACTGTCTTCAGGAGGACTGTCACTGGGTCACTTAGCTCCATTGTGCAGAGTGGATATATGTGAAAGCTGCTTATTCACAAAAGTAGCAGGGAGAAATGTGTCCTCTCTTCTTTCGCTAGTGGAGAGCGTGCAGGCTAGCAGACAAAGAAGTCAGCTGGTCACTTCAGCTTTGCAGAACTGGTGATCTCACCCTCTCCTCCCACTGTTATGGCGTAAAGAGCTGCTACGGTTTGACTGATTGGTTTTATTTTATTACCTACTCGCCTGACATACGAGCGAAGTTAACGCCCAGTTCTTGGCCGCTTGAATTAATTGGGCATTATTGGACACAAGCCAGCTGATGATGACAGTGCTTGGGATCTTCTTCTCCCTATAGAAAAAACAGCCCTGGACAGTTACATCAGAGCTTTTTAGCAAGGCATTAATAAATCATGTGAAGATGACTGACACTGATGATTACTCACAAGCAATACTTTAGACCTCATGTTCCTGAAAAGAACCAGGTGCCTAAAAATATGTATTTCAATGATTTGCTGTGGACTGAGAGTGTTTGCCATCTCTGCACATTTTGATGGTATGAAATGAATTAGACACTAATAGAAATACTATAAAAAAGTTGCCGCTTGATTCAATGTTATGTTTCTATAAAAGTAGAACTAGTATGAATAGAATCTGCCGCATTTTCAGAATCGTTACTTATGAACAGGGTGCCTAGGTTTATTCATTGCTTATTTAATAATGGATTTTAAATTTGCCTAGCAAGCAAAGAAAAATGTTAGTGAAAAACCTTGTTTCTCACTGTCATGGAAAACAGCACCATTACTGCGTTGGTTGGACTGTAGATAACAGAACTGAGAAATAGATGCTGAAAAAAATCTACATACACAAAATCTATATAAGGAATTTGAGAACAAAAATGGGAAGAATGTCTGTTGAATAAACTATTTCAGAACTGTGTCACTTGAGCTACCTGACAATGTTATTTGACACACTGGCAAACTGCTGAAAAAACATTTTATACAGTTTGGCTCTTCTGTTTCCTCCTTGCTTTGTGGTGCTATATCCAACCCTGGATGTTCTGCCACCCTGTTTTTCTCTTGCTTTAAACAAAAGCTGCTGCTTTGATCATCTATAGCGTGTGCCAAGACACAAGACAGATGCTCCAATGGTGCAGTTGTGCACCCTCAGAAGAAAGCTTCTTATTACTGGAGAAAAAATGATCTCTGCACTTGAGATTAAAGAAGGGATTTACTCTTCCTTTGTTTATTCTTCTGCTGCAGGCAAAGGGCAGCTGCCTCTGAGAATGGCCACATACTCATAATCAGAATTGGAGATGTGTCATTAATAAAGAGTTTTATTCTGATCTTCCACTGTCACCTGGGCAAGTCTCCTAACTGTGAGATGCATTGCTTCCACTCTTTATGGAGCTGAGGATGGTAAATCTCCATTCATGAATGAATGGAAACAGAAGCTTTAGAAACAAAATGCAAATCCGTGATTGAATATTTACTGTTTTCAAGGGACATTCTCAACTAACTTGCAGTCGTCCTTTAGATACAAAAGGATTTTACTACTTTATAAAGAAGAACCTCTAAGGATGGACAGCAAGAACACCATGGCACACCTAAACTTCTCAGGAGACAGTGCCCATAGCAGGTGTCAAGCTACCTGCTAACGGCAGGAGAGGTGAAAAAGGGACTGAAGAGCTCGCACTGTTTGTAGAACTGGGAAAATAAAGGAAATGTCACCCTGTTCCTAACTGTCAGGAAGAAAGTCCCATTAGAGCTATTACCACACTGCAAAATCTGTCTTTGCTGCCTAAGGGTTTTCAAAGGGCAGCCTTACACTAACATGTGCTGGCCAGTGCATCCTGATAATAGTTTGGAAGGGCTTTTTATCAGTGTGGATTTGTGGTTCATTTATTTATTTATGATTTATTCTCTTACCAGCTTAAGACCAGGCACTGAATTAGTCTCAAAAAGTAGCTCCACACTGCGAAACAAATAGGGATAGGCTGTGGGCTCCTGCTCAGGATCCTCCACCACCCATGTTGCCTGACTTTTCTTCTCTATGTGCATCCACCGTGGACCACACCAACTAGCTCTCTCTAAGGCAAACCTGTTAGAGAAGTGACAAGCCACAGGCAGTGGGGGCATGAGCCAGCCTATTGCAGTTGACTGTGGGGTCAGGAATTGATCCCTTGCCTTCTCCTTTCAGCAGCATAGATGAAAGAGTTGTGTGTCAAACTACGGCCAACGGTATTGTAGTCAGCGCACTCTAACACTGGCTTCGTGATCAGCGCTGCGTTACTACAGCACAAGGGAAAACTTGGAAGATACTTGAGCTTTTGGGTTGCGCAAAAGCGTTGCTATGGCATGAGTCAGGTGCTGAAAGCAGAGTCTTTATTGACAGTGAGAAGAGCACTGTGGATTATCCAGGTTTTAATCTAAGCTCTTCTCTTCTCTTCTCTTCTCTCCTCTTCTCTTCTCTTCTCTTCTCTCCTCTTCTCTTCTCTTCTCTTCTCTCCTCTTCTCTTCTCTTCTCTTCTCTCCTCTTCTCTTCTCTTCTCTTCTCCTCTCCTCTCTCCTCTCCTCTCCTCTCTTCTCCTCTCTTCTCTTCTCCTCTCTTCACTTTACCTTCCTATGATATTTCTAGGTAACAGTGGTTGAGGGACAAGAGGAAACTTTCATCTGGAGTACAAGTTGGGGAAACTGAATATGAAATGACATAACTGACAGATTGCATTAAAGCAAAGCACTGTTTAGACCTATCATGAAGCTGTGAGTAATGGTTAAAGGGAGATGGAGATACTGCCATTTCACAGCTGCAATGAATAGCAGCTTGGTCTTGATGTCGATTTGCAAACAAAGGAAACCTTCTACAAACGGTTCTCGAGAATGTAAAATGTGCAATGAGCTCCTCTACATGTGAAAGTGAAATATAGAGCAACACATATGTGGCAACACTTCTTGAGGAATAAATATAACACAACTAGAAAATGGGTACAGCTAAGTGCTAAAATAGCCAAATAGCCAGCTTAATAGACAGACTACAGAATGCATTCACTTTTAAAATTCAGCGTATAATGAAGGGAAGGGAAGGGAAGGGAAGGGAAGGGAAGGGAAGGATAGTGGGAAGGTTTTATATTTTTACTTTCCTGTCAAACTGCATGAGTAAATAACAAGTTTATATTAGCGCTACACAGAAATTCTACAAAACAGCCTTCACAATTGACATATTCTGGGCTTTTTTTTGTTTTAACAGTATTTGCTGTAGTAGAAATCTGTGCTCCATCTCCTTTCCATCCACTAAAAACTTTTTGACATAGCCATCAGGGCTGTGTTAACAATTCAGGATGACTCAGTCATGCTCTTCTGCCAGATCAAACCCAACTGTCCGAAACCGAGCACGTACTCTGTGGTTTCAGTTAGACACTTCAAATATGTACTTCTGAAAATAAACATTATCCTTTATATCCTATGATCAGACAAGAAGAGTCACATCTTAAAGACAGTTTTGAATTATTTCTAGGAAAACAAAAATGGTGACGATTATTGGTCAAAGTCATTCCCCTGCAAAGTATTATCTAGGGATGATAGTTTAAATACAATCATGGATTTATACCAGAAATAACATTTATTGATACACCCATTTTGCTAAGTTTTTTTTTTTTTTAGAAGCTAAATTACCCCAATCCAAAGACCATGCATGTAATCTCACTGAAAAAAAGAAGAAAATAAAAAATAAACCCATTCACGTTTTAATATGATTTTGTCATCTTCTTCTAAAACTCAGAGATATTTATGCTTAAACAAGAGTCAGTTACAGCTCATCATGTTGTTCCAGCTCTACATTTGTAGCAGTACAATGCCATTAGTCATTCCCAGAACCATACCCATTAGAGACTGAAGTGACCTTTTAATGTCATCACATCCTACCCTGATTCCTACTATCCATGGCAACAGACTAATGCCAAACACACGATTATGACTTCATTGCAAAATGTAGCAAAGGAGGAGCTAATTTCCAGTTGTAAGCCAAATTTCAGAAGGCAGAGGCCTAGCCTTTGCCATCCAAATGGAAGTTATTTGCATTTCATTAGCGAGTTGTTCAGCAGTCAAGGTATTTCTAACCGCTTACCTCGCTTTGGTGCTTAAATAAAAAATTGATTGTTTACCTTGGGCAGAGGAGGGAAAATCAAAATGGCCAAGTCATGGAGAAGTTAGTGTTTGACCCAGGAATCTTCCAAACCAAGGAGAGGTTTTTTGTAACACTGGGTGGACATGGTTTATCTGCCTTCCTCACCCCCACCAAAGAGTGAAAGCCCCTGGCTTGCGGGGATGAGGGTGTAGACGGGCCTGTGTCCATTTGATGTAACATGGACTCCAGTATCAACTACTTCTCCACTGCTTCCCCCGTTCCCCTGAAGGAACCATTCTGCTCCAGATCTGACTGAAGCAACATGTCTGCAATGCGAGCAGCTGGAACCTGGCACAAATACAGGGGATAACCAACATTGTGGTATAAATGCACATTCAGAGATGGGCAATTTGTTTCTATCTGGCTAGCTGTATCTAGGTATGTGTATATCTGAAATGCATCACTGAGTAAAGATATTTCAGCTTGATTTAGATGAAACGCTATATAACAGTGTCAATGTAACACTACATTTCTGGTAATTAACCCTTCCTCAGAGGCAGGAATAATTAGTGTCGGCCATTACCATGCTGATACAGATCTATTGCTTGTAGAACCTGAACTAATGTGTATACAGGTCTGTTTACTGAACCATACGGGCTCATTCCAAGTGCATTGCACGTCACTGAAACTTGCTTGTGAGTTTGCTTGGTACATACATATTATTGTAAAGTGATAAGAAAGATAATCAGCCCATCTTTATTTGTGGTTAATGGAATTGCTACAGCAAGTTTATTTCACTCACAAGAAAATTGACATAGGAGTTTGAACTCCAAATGTAGTCACATCAACATCATGTGTCAGGAATTGAGATGTGTCACTCACTTTCATAGCTGGACCTCTCTCTCTAAGAGAATTTGAAGGGAAATTCAGAAAGAATTAAACCCCTTACCATTATCGCAGGTATTTAGAGTCCTAAGGCATGTCATCTCTGCTATAAACTCACAGGCTATTGCAGGCAGAGGCCTGTAGTGGTATAACAATAAGTAAGAGCAAAATGCTTTAAAATGTGCTTAGACAAAGACATGTGTGAAACGGAAATTATTTTGTGATGAAGAAGATTCGTTTCCCATTGACATTTCAGTAATCAAATAGAACGAGAGAGATACATTCTTAGTTTTTAATTTGCCTTTATCCAGAACAATTCATATTGAAATAATACAGATACTTTGAATTAGATAACTTCCCTTCAAAAGGACTAAACAGAACTGCGTAAGGACTTATTTAAGGAGTTGGCCCAGAGCTTTCTAAAATGCAGTGTTGAGAAACTGAGCATTTGTGGTTTTATATTTCAGGGATGATGCAAGATTTTTCAACCTTTGAGTTACAGCTTGTGCAAGCAGTACTCTGTTACTTAACTCTGACAGATTTGCAGATGTGTCCATCTCCAAGGCAATGGGCATTGCATTTCTGTCAGTCAAAAGGCCGAGATTAAAAATAAATCAAGGAATGAATTAATCCTATACTCTCCTTCTCTAAAAGCTTCTAAACACTATTTGGAGGGGTTCTAACAGACTTAATAGATTTTTATACAGATACTCTTTAAAGAGTTTACAGAAAAAAAGTAAGAATTATTCACCTGTATTTTAGAAACAAAAGACATGAGAGGGCTTTACTTGAACCAGTTACACAGGCAATCCCTGCCAAAGCTTAGTATAAACCGTGTCCAAGGTCTAGGCCTTGCCAACTATATATACACCCCTCCCTCTCTGTCCACCCATGAAAAAATCCAGTAAAGGAGGAGAGACAGACAGACAGAATAAGAAAAGAAGGCAAGGAGAAAGGAAGGGAATAAAAAAAGGAATATTGGTTCTGGAAAGTTAGAATTTGTAATATTTTATGACAAAGTTAGTAGGTATTTTTCTTTGACTATTGAACATAAGACTTATAAAAAGCTGCATATGTTTATGACTGATAATATCTGCAGTGATGCAAGCTAAAATAACAGTTCTTTCTCAGGAACAAAGGCTGAGTTCAATGAAAGGACATAACGTTACGTGTGTACAACCACTGGGAAACACCGACTGGCATTTTCTCTTTTGACCTGACATGACAGTGTTACATTCCAATGGAAAACATTGCCAAGGCTCAGTTCAGCATAAAAACAACATCGAGGAAAATAGTCTGTAGCAAACAAATAGAACTAAAAATTGTTTCAATAAAAAAAAAGAGTCATGCTTGGAGCCAGCAGCATCTCTGAAAGTCTGTTTATTCTGTTGCCTCAAATCTGACAGGCCCATGATGAATTAAACAAACTACAATTAAAAGAAGTGTTCGGGGTGAACTAGAAACGCTTTGTTTTCTTTTTTCGCACTAGGACTCAGCTGACTTACATACCTCATCACAAGATACAAGGATGTGACTCTGCCCTTCTTACTGTGTGACAAAAACTTAAAAATAAAGGCCATGATAAAATTAGAAACAGAAATCTTAGAAGCCCGATATTATGCAAGCTATTCCTTAATACAGTAAAAAGATTTTTTTTTTTTTGACACTTCAACTTCATGATTTGGAGCTTGTGGCTGTCAGATTACAGGAATAAATTGCAAAGGCTTGTGTGGGGCTGAGATAAATTGCTGCCTCAGCTCTCTTAAGGACCTCTTTGCATTGGAGTAGGAAGACCAGGCTGTTAACCTGCTCTTTCTGAAATAAAAGAAATAGTATCTCTTACTTGCAAACATGTAGGATTTCACCAGATTTTAAAAGGTGTTAGTTGAAAGGAATCTTCTGAAAATGAACCACTCTGCAGTATTGTTTTCTCTGCTGAATAAAAATTTTCAGGCTCTCCTGCTCCTACATAAAACTCTGACCCCTGAGAAATTCTTGTTTTCCCAGAAAGGACAGACAATAAAACCACTGTCTGTAAAAAGAAGCACTGCTGTCCCTATGCAGCAAAAAACAGACTTATCTTCCTTTTCCGTGGACAGGACAAGGATACTGAAGAAGTGTTTTCCAAGGGGCCCCCTCCTCACTTGTATTGCCACTGCCTAGGCTGGGAGCTGGGAGATGAAGATTCCCCTCTGGGAGGTGCCCCACCAGCTTCAGAGAAGACTGTGGACCCAGAAGGAGACCCAGGAACATCCTTAAAAAGAAATCCACCTGGTTATGTCTGTATTGCCAAACTGACAGACAGACCGTGGCACCACTATTTTGCCATCTCTGCTGTTAAACAGCTAAATCAGGCCCTGGTGTGGTTCTGGCCCTGACCAGCTAGCCAGTTCCCAAACGAAGCCTCATCACAGATCCAGAGTCAGGAAAGGCAAGGGAGTATTTTCCAATGGGTAGCTTGAGTACAGCAAGCTTGTTTATGAGACTTCAGTGGTATGAGCAAGACTAGTCTGTGCCAGCTGGCCAGAGGATGGGCGTATGGATCTTGACACTGCTGAGTCTACAAGTAGAGGGGTAGACCTTGCATCTCATGTGTGGACGAGACAACAGCTGTTACATTTACTGCTAGGAATGGGATGAAACCCGTATAAGTCCTAACATTAATAACACTTGTGGAAGGGCCAGGAGACTGAGAGAGGTGAAAACTCGGCTTATATCCTGTAGTTTGGTAAGGGCTGCTGTTGATTTGAGTGGGGATGAACGCAGGTAGAGTGAATGGATGTGCTTTTCTGAGGAGACGGGGAAAACAAGGCCCCCCCAGCATATTTTGGGCATTTAAAAGTCCAAGGACTGGGGTTTTATTATCCCATGGTGTTTGCAAGTGTGTTCCTGATTTACCAGATGTTTTTGTGTTTCTTTGCATTTTGGTCAACTGTTGTCCATGGCTTTGTGAGATGTTTGCATTACAGCAAGACAAGGTGGCTTTGCTAAGTAATAGGCTTTTGTTATAAATTCAAAACATTGAGGAAACTGCCCCAAATTTGCCAATTTTTTAGACAAACTATTGCGATGTATCAAGGACTAATCAAGCAGAATTGAAAGGAGCAAATGCACATCTACTATATCACTTAGATGGAAATAGGAAAGTAAACTGATGTAATTTTTAAAAAAGGTGCAAGGTAGTCCTAACAATATATATATGTATATAAAATAATAATCATTCCTTATTACTACGTATTTTCTTTACTTAGAAGATAATATAGAAACTAGTTTTTATAAAATTGAGTACCACTTTAAAATCCTTTAAAATGGACTTACAGTCTGTAGGCAAAGTTGACCGTCAAGTTCAGTAGCAAAAATAAGCCCTTTTTAATAATTTGAATTTGCTGGAAAGGTTCCTCTCCTCTGAAGCTGCAGTAAGAAGTCAAATAAAATCCCAAGTTATTAGGCTGGCAAATTTTAATAATTGCTTATTCTCTGAGGAGGGAGTGGTAATTTTATATCATTACACCTTTTTGAGATTATCCAATTGGCCAGGTTAAAACCCTGTTTCCATTCCCTTCAAAATTACTTTGAAACAAATAAGGATTATTTCAATTGCACTTGTAAATTAAGAAATAATGTATTTAGACTCATTAGTTTGAAATTCCTTCCCTCTATCATTTTTACCACAACTAGGTCAAAAGAGGCTATTAGACACTGTCCCTTCTTTAGGAATTCATTAAAACAGATGAAATGCTAGGTTTTGACTGTTTCTCTCATTTAATTAGAAGATAAATTTAGTTTTGGTACACACTGAATAACTAAAGTATATTAACAGCTATTTCAGCTAGGTGTTAATTTAAGCCCCAAAACAGAAAACATTTTGCATGTCCCTGAGCCAAAACTAATGTGGCTATTTTCCTTTTAAATACAGTGAGCTTAACTGAATGTTGATTTTATCCTACATCTACTTTCACTGAAGTTTCTTCATTTCCTGTATGAACCTGTTCTGCAATGGCATTTGCACTAATAAATAACACACTAGATTCTAATGAAAGATAAAAGATCTTAAAGCATTTCTTATTACCGTATGAAATAATTGCTTCACCCATAACCTCCTCACAGCATCTTGATTAAAATGCCACACCCATACAACTCATAAAGACATTTTAGAGCACAAAGAATAGAAGCATTTAGGGAATGTAGGTGCCCCCAAGCAATTTATTTTTCCAGCAGGAGTCACAAGAAATGGTCAGTCTGGTAGAGATATCTTGAATGTGGGTTTAAGATGGTCAGAGGACAGAAAAATCTGTGTCCTGGTTTGCCAGTGCCACTTGATGCGGCACCTGCTGTCCTGGTGGCAGCGCTGCTTTTGAAGTTGGCTCTACAGGGACGCCTTCCCACTGCACCCCGGAGCAGAGCTAATCCTGACAAGCCTGAATCAACTAATGATTTCATACCACAGGAAGCCAAGGTGTGGAATGACGGCAGACTGCAAGGTGTCAGGTACTGAGGATATGCCAGAGACATGTATGTGAAGTGAAAGATGAACAGAGAGACATCCTTCAGAAATAATCTCTTTTCTTTCCACCTAAAAGGGGCTGGGGTGGAAGCAGCATTCAGACAGAGTGTGTGCTTCTGTATCCAAAACTGCAACACCAAATCTTCTCCTTGACTGTGGTGGGTTGACCCTGGCTGGACACCAGGTGCCCACCAAGAAGCTCTATTACTCCTCCTCCTCATCTGGACAGAGGAGACAAACTATAACAAAAGGCTTGTGGAGCGAGATAAGGACAGTGAGATCAAAGTCACATGAACTTGCCAGTGACCTTCTTGTTTGGCTTTAATGTCCTTTATGAGGGTTGACCTTCCATACGCATCCCACATGTCACACCAACTATAACTTGATACCTTTTGTCTGCCTCACCTCCCCAAAGGTCCCAATGCAGTACTTGTTCTAAGAATAAGACTAACTGCAATAAAATTAGTCTGTTACAACAGCAATTGAACCCCCTATTTTTCTTCATGTACCCTCCAAGGGCAAAGATGGTGATTTGACACACCCACTGTGTGTCAAATTACACAAAAATTAGGGCACTCACCAGGACCTGGAACATAGTTCCATCTCCCTCCTGAGCCCGATGGAGGCTCAAATCCACATCTTGTATCTCTGAGAAGGTAACCTAACAATCGAGCTACAAGCCATGCAGAGAATCCAACAACTGGCAGCGTTGCACAGTGACACAGCTCCAAAAACAGGAGGAAGGATTTATCTAGGAGGTGGAGAAGGTGGATTTACCTCCCTTAGACCTAAAGCAGAGGAGGGATCTGAATCTGTTTCTAAGTGTATGGGCATGTGCTGAGATGATAAAAAAGCAAGGGGAACAGCTCCATGTTGTGATTTCAATCTTTAAAACAAAAGAGTGTGTCCACTCTGAAGGACAAAACTGTGTATACAGGAGGCGAATCTTAATGGTGAATCACAAGTAGGTAGAGGTACTTATTCCTGAGAGACCATATACCCCACATGGGAGGACTCCAGGCATACTTCTATGCCAGCAGCGTCTCTGCTGTCTGCTCCTTGCTCACACTGCAGATTACTCGGGATCCTATAGCGAGGCATGTCACTGTTTAGATAGACTATGCACCTAACATTAAATCCAGCAGTGTGCCTGAAATTCAGGTATTTTGCTGCCTCTGTGACTGAGTTCCCAAGACCTGGATTCCCCCTAGGTCTCTAGGCATTTAACTGAGGTGCCTAGAGGTTTTTTGGTAGTCTATTAAAATACTCATCTCTTTCGAGAGTCTCAAAGCTGAATTACTATCTGGAGATGCCCTTGGGAATCCATTAGAGTTCCCAGACTTCAGTGCATGCCCAACCTCACGCACCCCAGCTCTAAGACAAGCAAGACACCCAAGTGACTGTCTGCCTTGGTTTCCAGATGAATGAGATACAGGTGCGGAAGCCAGAAGGGGACCATCATGTGCTCCACCAGGTCTCCCCTATCTGGCCAATCAAGGATACGAGACTGCAGGGCATGCTAACTTACCTCCCACTGCTGACTACTTAGGTTGCTGACAGCACTTGGTTCCTCATTTAGGCACTTGTAAGATGCTAAAGGGAAATGGCATGAATAGGTGCCTTAGTTTTTGTCAGACCTAGTCCTCCACTGGATTGTATCACTTGATTCTGTATCTCTGCGGAATTTTCTGTGTTTCCCTGCCTGGTGCAGGAACAAACATTTCAAGCTGCTGGAAGGACCGTGGTTTTGTTCTTCTACATATTTAAAATATTATAATTTATCTATATACATAGAATGAGACCCATTCTTCTGCTTACAAGCTACAATGTGCTTTTAAAAAATGCATTAATTTCTTTTTCATTATTATATTCTTGATCTAAAAGGTGAAGCATGGACAAATAAAAAAATTCACTGAGTATGTGAAATTAAAAGATTGCAAGCAAGGTTACAGAAATATGCTGCTAACATCTCATTTTTCATTGTTCTTTAAAATCTTATGGCTGGGAGGAGAACTTTCTTAGAAAATTGTTTTCTCAATGGGTTTTCCCCCTGTTATGTGCATTATCATAATGTTCTTGATGTACTACCAGTCTTGAATTGAAGGTTACAAAAGTTATTGGCTTACTAACAGAGAGCTACATTTTGGTCAAAATTTTGGAAAAGTTAGCTTCATCTTATAAAAATTAATTGTAAGGACATGTTCAGGGATGTGAACTCTGACCAGTCAGATGACCTAAACCTGTAAATTAAGATACATTTCTGAAGAGCAATTCACTTTTAAAGTTCAGAATGACAAGGAAGCCTAAATAAGTCATCAGATATCCCACAATGGAGATAGTGAGAATTTCAGAACTGTAATCAGGTGAATTAATGAGGTAGCTGAAATATATGCTAATATGAATAAGACCACAGCAACATTAAAGGCCTTGCACTGATTTTTTTTTTAATTATTTCATGGCAGTGTTGTTAAGCCTTGTGATTCCAGCGCCTACACTACATATTAGTTAGTCTTGGTCTTGCTTTAAACACATGCTCAAGGCAGAACCACTATTACCCTTAGGAAAGTCATGTAAAACCTACAACACTTCAGTTGTCCAGGTGGAGACCTTTGCACAGCTGTAAAGGCACCAAGGAACTCTTGAACCGCAGCGCACAGAAGAATGTTTCCAGTCCATCCCTCCTAGATTTCCTCCAGCAGAGGCACAAAGAAGGTGCACAGCCTTGTTCTGCCCCTCACCTCTACCTTGATGAACCTTCTAGTGAACACTTGGGGAACTTGTCCCAGACACAACGCATGCTGACACTTCAAAGTGTTCTCACTACTGGGTTCATTTTTCCCTTATCTAATTTAATCCTAGAAATTCTCCCTTTTAAAGCATAAATATAATGCCACTGGATAGTGAGACAAGGAATACCAACAGCTATATATTTTTATAGCGATATTAAATAGTTATGTTCTGGGTCTGAATCTTATTAAATGATTTCTCTACAAGTTTGGTGTATACATATTTACATTCCATGTGGGAAAACATTGTAAATATTTACGATCCTTTGGATGAGGACACAGGAGAATTAGCAGAAAGAAGGTGTCCAGTATTGCAGTGAAGACTGTGAACACTTGCTTTCCTAGATGAAATGTGCCTGTTTTCACTTTACAGGCTTGCCAGGTGGTAAAAGTGAGTTAAAATACCTGGAAAACACAAGTTCTGAGTACATCAGAGTTGTCAGTTGGGCTTGTTCCTATTGCCTGTGTGCACATGCTGAATCCTTCACGGGGTGGAAGAACTTGGTATCGGCCCAGCTAAAACCTGGAACTGATTCAATGATAAAACCATCTCAGGACCTGCTCCAATAAGCACGATGGGTGGAAGCGAGCCAACTCTCACCACCTCCACCTGGCCTAGCCTTCAAACACCGTCCCACCAGGCAGTGAGCTGTCATAATACATAACTCCCTGTGCAAACACATCCTTGGCATCACGCACAAATACACTGGTGTTACAGACGCCTGGAAGTGGCTGCAAGGCATAGCTGCTGCACCCCCGATATCCGAGTGCTACGGAGAGGGCCAGGCTGCTCAAGGGGGAGTGCAGCCAGCAAGTTGTAGGACACAATTCACTGGTTGGAGAACTGGGAATCTGTCCCTGGAACAGGTGGCGGCACCAGCACAGACACAGTCACCCTTTCCCCACTAGATCCTTCCAGACAGAGGTTGTACACAAGCCAACCCCAGAGAACCTGCACCTGAGAGAAGTCTGGCGATGCCAACTTCTGAAGCTTATTTGAGGCTCATTTCCTCCTACGTCTTAGCTTGAGAACTAGTATCAGCTGGTCATGCCCTGAACGCCCTGCTTACCAGATTGCTTTTTTCCTTTTTTGGTTTTCTTTTTATTTTAAATCACTGAGATGGCCTGTGCTGAATGCTGTGGATCAGGTTTGGTTAACCAGCCTTGCTCCAGGGCTTCACGCTGTGTACAAATTCCTGCACTCTATAGCCTACTTCTTGCTTGGCGACTCCTCCCTAATTCATTGTCCACTTTCACCCCAATGCTTGTTTCTGTTTTCTGTGGTTTCATCCAAGGGCCTTATTACCTGCATTTTCTAGGATCCAAAATTAATTTTGTTCTTTTTATCTACTCCTATTACTAATTGCATTTTGCTCCTCTTTATGTCAACTCTGTGATTATCTACAACACCCTAACTCATAAGAACACAACAAAATTGTTCAAAGGTGGGGTTTTTTTAGATTGCTAACCGCTGTGTTTAGATGATAACCCTGAACTCTACAGAAGACTAGTAGACATCATCTAAATTCAATACATTGCCCAAAACTGCTGCTCTTTGTAGTTTTATGAGATATTTTTCAACTTATGTGACCGTATGTATAGCAAATTGCATTTGGAATACATATTTAAAATAATAATGGACAATTATTCGAATAGTTTATTGAAATCTGCATAAGAATTATGACACTTTCTCCCTTTCACCCAGTAATTTTTTCCAGCAAACTTTTTCTTGAATAATTAGCGTTATATAAACTCATTGTCTGTGATACTTTTCTTTTACTTTCTTTTATCTGGGTAATTTTTTTCTATATAGTAGTTCCATCTGGAGGTTTATCTGGAGGCTTTGAGGCAGCCCTTGTCTCTGCCTCAAAACTCTAAGCAGTTCTCTCTAAACTTTTTTGGTTGTTCTTCCCATTTTACATTGTAGTCCCAGATCCTGAATTTAATGAAGAACTCTTCCAATCTTGTGTCTTGTGTTGTCTTCCAGAGGAATTCCTTGTGTTGTTTTTGGGTTTTTTAATTGGCAATATTTTTCTCCACTCATGGAACCAATGGGGTCCCTGATGTACATATTGTTGACCACATTTCTTTGTTCTGCACACATACCTGTCTCAAAATTTAATGGCCTTCTAACATCATAATTGGTAAGCTCTTCTTATACCATTAAATATAAATATTTTGCTACAGCTGGGTACAATTTTTTTTCCACTCATTAACACTATGCTAAAGAAGCAGATGAAGATATTAAGCTCTCAATGGATATTTTAATATATATATTATAAAATTGTTTTCTAATGTATCTTACAGAGCCCGTCCATGATGCTTTGTTATCCAGCAGTGGCCAAATTACCTGAAATCCTCCCACAAGAAAATTATTTTGTTGCTAAATCTTTCTTACTCCTAGTGTGCTACGGTAAAAGTCTACTGAAAGTTCTCTCATTCAATTTATCTTTCCCAAGTCAAATTCCCAGCCAGGCTTTACTTTCACTTCACATTTCGTCAGTACTGCACATGACCCTGCTATTCTTTCCACCTTGCACCGTCTCCTGTCTCTTACATCATTTATCCAACTGTAACAAAATGTAAATGCCCTGGAGTGACAGCAAGCTATTGATGACCTTCTGTATCGATGGGTTCAAAACTAGGCACTAGTGTTACAGCTGTGAGCTACACATGAGCCAGCAGTGCACCTTGGCAAAAGATGCTAAAGATGGCCAACAGCATCTGGACCTGTACTAACAGGAGCGCAGGCAGTATTTGTTAGACTACATGAATAATACTGCATCCAGTTTTGGCCACTCAGTACAAGAGGCATCAATAAAATGAGATAAGTTCAGTGAGGGCCACCGGGGTGGTTGGGGCTGGGCCACCTGCCCCATGAAGAGAGGCTGAGGGACTGGGGCTTGTTCAGCCAGGAGAAGAGATGGCTATGGGGGGACCTGACAGCAGTCCTCAGTACCTACAGGGATGTAGGTACGTACCTCAAATACTGTGTTCAGTTTTGGGTCCCTCACTACAAGAAGGACATTGAGATTCTGGAGCGTGTCCAGACAAGGGCAACGAAGCTGGTGAAGGGCCTAGAGCACAAGTCTTATGAGGGGCGGCTGAGGGAACTGGGGTTGTTTAGCCTGGAAAAGAGGGAGACCTTAGGGGAGACCTTATCGCTCTCTACAACTACCTGAAAGGAGATTGTAGAGAGATGGGGGTCGGTCTCTTCTCCTAAGTAACAAGCGATGGGACAAGAAGAAATGGCCTCAAGTTGTGCCAGCGGAGGTTTAAAGTAGATACTAGGAAAAATTTCTTCACCGAAAGGGTTATCAAGCATTGGCACGGGATGCTCAGGGAAGTGGTAGAATCACCATCCCTGGAGGTATTTAAAAGACGTGTAGACGTGGTGCTGAGGGACATGGTTTAGGGGTGGTTTTGGCAGTGTTAGGTTTATGGCTGGACAGGGGCCTGAGTGCCCAAAGAACAACTGGTCTTAGTATTAAAGACTGGGGTAAAGAAGGCATTAAGTACCTCAGCCTTTTCATCATCCTTTGTTGCTATGTTTCGCCCCGCATCCTGTAAAGGGTGGAAATTCTCCTTAGCCCTCCTTTTGTTGTTAATGTATTTACAGAAACACTTTTTTGTTGTCTTTCACAGCAGTAGCCAAATGGAGCCAGGCGTTTCACAGCAACACATTGTGCGAGGATGAGAGGCAGCAGACATAAATTGAAACAGAGAGTGGTTCAGGCAGGATATGAGGAAAACTTTTTCCCCCTGTGAGGGCAATCAGGCAGTGGACCAGGTTGTCCAGAGAGGTTGTGCCATCTCCGTTCACGAAGGAGATGGCTGGATAAAGCCCTGAACAACCTGGTCTGACCTCAGAGCTGGCCGTGCTTTCAGCAGGAGGTTGGACTAGAGATATCTGAGGTCCTTATACTGTAATTCCACGGTTACAAAGATCGCCTACGGAGCAGCATTAAATATAACATAATATCATTCTCATAGATCCTTTTATTAAAATCATTCACATTTACCATTAACCTGGTTAGCACAAAGACTAAATTTCATCACTTTTAATAGTAATAGCTGATGGTGAGATCTGCAGCTCTGGCTCGTTTCATATACTCTTTGCTATTGTGTAGAGACACTAGAGCACGTTCATGCTCTTGTTCTTTGCCTTCTGTCTCCTAGCAACTCCATCTGCTGCCTTATTTTGTATGTTGGAAGTACAAGTCAGATATTTTTTTTTTTAGTTAGGGAAAAGCTGCTTCCCGGCTTCCAACCCAGCTTAACACCCAATTTTATATTTAAGATACTAGAATCCCTTTTGCACAAGTGAAGTTCATTTCATCCTGCGCTTTGTCGTGACCAGACCCTCTTTGCCACAGATCTAGGCCAATCCTTTACCCATGGGTTCTTGGCCACATAGGAATTTCAGTGACTCTTAATATCATCTCTTCTCTCATTAATCCACCTTTGGTTTAAGGGAATGTCTCTGTTGTTTTTTACCCTTATTGTTTGGTTTTTCATGAGCTATAATTAGACATTCTCTGGCATCCATAATTCACACAAATCTCTATTACTCATTCCCTGGCACATGACATATTTCCTTGCCAATATTTGTGAAGCACACTGTGAACTGAGCGGCACTGAAAAGTACGTAATACGAAGTGCTTACCCTGTACATGCCTGTCTGTTACACACCCATTAAATTTAACTCGTCCAGCTCCACTGTGATATTTGCAGCCTTGACTACAAGTGATTAACCATCGCGGCAACAGAATCTCTTATCCGTCCGATGGATAGAACATCATAGTATGGGGTGATGGGCAGAAAAAAGAAGGGGAAAATCAGTCTGCACTTGGAGGATGTAAGAGTGCCTCAAGAGAGCACCAAAATATTATGAAACCTTTCACCTTTCTTAAAATATTTTATTATTTATACATGGAAGGGCGACTTTTATCTATAAAGTAACAGACTGAAACCTAGGCTTTCTTTGTAGCCTACAGAAAAACCATGATAAATTTCAAGTATTTTCAATAGAATTGGAGCTGAACCTTTTGTTTTAGAGGTCACTGGTTCCTTAGTCTGAGTATTCCCCCCTTCAGTATCTTCAGTCCTTTTTGTAGCATGTAATTTTTATGTAATTTAGTCATCTCTCCAAATCTCCCTCATTGATTTCTAACCATTTCAGGCATTCTCTTGGCTGATATCAGCAAAAACCATTGTTGGGCTGCTCATTTCTGGAGAGAAATTTGTGTCTAAAATTTGAAAAGGTGGATTGAGAAGGAAAAATAGTCTGTCTTCATTGCATCCAGGTTAGATTGTACCCTAAAACCAAATCTAAAACAGAAAAGCAGCAAGTGCAACAGCTAGAAAGAATTTTTTTTGGTGAACATTTATGAATTTTAAGCTCATATATCATCATTCCTAGGACTCTCTCTTTTGAGCTATTGGACTGAGTTGTGGGACTGAAGGTAAATTGGTGTATGGATTCTAGCAGTTTTAGTAGAAAAGATTAAAAGAAAATGTAAACAGCAAAGTGTATAACAATATAGGAAGCTTCCCTTATACAACAAACAGACAATTTAGCTGTAGTCCAGCCAAAACATTTATTTGGACTCCTTTATATATGACTCCTTACAAGGAAGGGCAAGTTCTGAGAAAACCCAAATACTAATGGTGTCCAAGTTTTTTATTTTTAAAACATTCCTAAGCAATAGCTAACGGCCAATGGCTAACAGTACAGGTGATCACTGGGTTGGTATATAGGTGATGTAGCCAACCATAAAAACCCACCTCGTTCCAAAATTCCCATGTGGAGCCAAGCTATAATATAGCCAGTTGGTCCAAATGTGCTCTTGGGGTCCGTTGAGGCTGTCACAAACAGAACCAATAATCCCCTAATTTAACAGAGGAAAATTCTGACAATAAGTTAATCCTCCCAAGTGCTTTGCCCATGACACAATAACAACTAAAAAACAAGCATGGAATACACTGGCTGTTTGTGTTTACTCCTTTTGTAGTTGCCACTGGCAACAAGAAAATTAACATGTGAAAAAAAACATAATAAAACATATATTGATTTTAATGGACAAAGAATATATCATTCTGAAAATAAACAAACCTAGCAGGAAAAAAGATATAATGAAAATATGACCTTTTTAAGATTTCTTTTTAAATTTGCACAGCTGCAGTCTTCTGTCATAGTGAACTAAAAGAACAGTAAATACCAGGCAGCTGACACTTAAATCATTATATATCTTCTAGTTTTCAGCTCAGTATCAGCTGCATCATTTCTCAGACTTCAAAGTGTCTGGGAAGGGAGACCAAGGATAAGAAAAATGCATCTTTTCAACTGAAAGCATATATTTTTCAATGACAAGGGACTACTGGCCATATTCCATTACTATTACACAATAAAAGGGCACTCTGAAACTCTTGTTTTAATTTGAAGAAAAAGCTACCTCTACAATAGCAATTTGGAAGGAGGGGGTGGTTACAGGAAAAAGAGACTTGACTGAAACATGTCAAGTTTTCATGTTCACTGAAAACGAACATGTCCATTTTTCCAGAAGAAGTGACGTGGTAGTGCAGGTAAGCTGTTTCCAAGTGATAGAACACCCTCAGGTACCTCCAGAAACCAGTTCAGGGAAGCAGTAGTCTTTCCTGTGCAGCAATGATTTTCAGTGCCATAGGAGAGTGCTGATTTCAAGGATTTCCTTCTTAAAATGAAAGGCCCTGATTCTTCTCTTACACCTATGGAAATGGGGAGAGAAAGACAATAGAGTAATACCATCATCAAAGGAATGAGAGGATAAGACACAAGAGCTTGAATAGCGCTTTATTTATCATCCCTTTCATTAAAAGGAATTAGAGTTAATTAGCTCAGCTTGTAGTGAAATCAGACATTCCATGCATATCCTATTTAATCTTTCTATTATCTTTTTCTAGGTTTTCTCTGTATTTGTCAGCGCTTCTATAAAGGAGCATATTAGATGACTTTGGCCCACATCATTAGAAAAATCAATACGTTTTAGTTTAGAATCAGATCAAAACACTGTAGCTCCCAAAAATCAGAACTGTAAAGCCATATTTAAAGCCTTTCCTCTGTTAGGGGAAGTCATACAATTTTCAAAGCCCTTTAGAAGCCTTGAGTACTATATTTTAAAAAGACTGAAGAACTAAAATGCTATTGAAGCCACAGTGCTAACCATTAAACCCTGGCTATCTGCACTGACTAAGAGGTGCCTACTCCCTGCCTCTATTTTGAGTGGCTTTAGCCAAAACCATTTTTCCATAGAAAGAGCTAACCGTAAGCACCATGGATTTTAGCCAGACCCCGAGGCCAGAAACAAACCCCCAAAGCCCTGGCAATCAGTACTTCACTAAATAGACCTATATTCAGTGAGACCACAACTTGAGTACTGTGTCCAGTTCTGGGCTCCCCAGTTCAAAAAGGACAGGGAGCTGCTGGAGAGGCTGCAGCAAAGGGCTACAAAGATGATTAGGGGGCTGGAGCATCTTTCTGATGAGGAAAGGCTGAGGGACTTGGGTCTTTTTAGTCTGGAGAAGAGAAGACTGAGGGGGGATCTCATCAATGTCTACAAATACTTAAAGGGAGGGTGCCAGGAGGAGGGGGCGAGTCTTTTTTCAGCAATGCCCAATGATAGGACAAGGGGCAATGGGTATAAAATCAAATATAGGAAGTTCCATCTCAACATGAGGAGGAACCTCTTTCCTTTGAAAGTGGCAGAGCACTGGCACAGGCTGCCCAGAGAGGTGGTGGAGTCTCTGACTCTGGAGACGTTCCAAACCCGTCTGGACACCATCCTGTGCAACCTGCTGTAGGTGGACCTGCTCTGGCAGGGGGGTTGGACCAGATGATCTCCAGAGGTCCCTTCCAACCCTTAACATTCTGTGATTCTGTGAACTTGGAGAGCAGGACTCCGCCCCAAAATGAGATAAAGCATTGTGATATATTCCTTTCCTACACAGGTACTCATGGTCTCTCCATGGGCATGCTGTCAAGCCCTAACTAGTACCATGTGGTCAGAGCACCCATTTTCATGGAGTTTTAGGAAAAAAATTCTGAAGCTACTGAGGCAAAAGAATGGGGATGCTTTTTCTTCCTCCAAACTGCCCATTGAAGAAGGAGAGTGAGACCCTTGTTTGGCTGTTCTTCCAGCTGGACAAGGAGAGGCTGGGTCACAGCTGGAGCAGGTGCCTCTCTCCGGTCAGAATTCATCAGCGGGAAGCATTTACCGATTCCTCCAAATTAAAAGCATGTCTCAAAAGTCATTCCTGTTTCTTAAAATATAGCTGGAGGGCAATGAAGCTGTGTTAGGTGATGCTGGCTGCATTCTCCGTGTTCCTTAAAACCATTTCCATTTTTTAGACAGTAAGAAGGCTGTGCTGGAAGGAGGGAACACCCTCAGTCCTTCCCGCTGAATCTTTTCTGCCTTGAATAAAACAATTAAAATGTGACAGGGAGTGGCAGCCAGCACAAGAAGGAAACCTGGTCATTACAGGCTAATTACATTAATTACCCTGGATCCTAGTTTAATGAAAGTACTTCATGTAACCCAGGGTTAAATTACTGTCTTTTTTAAGATGCCTTCCCCCCTGTATTTCTTACTGACCAGCTGCAGTAGCTCTTTATTTGGCTTGCTGGGGTTTTATGCTCCCCATTCATAAGCCCTAACTCTACACACACACCTATACGTACGTGCAGACACAAACACATACACACATAAATACCTCTGCGGGTTCTCTCTGCGTGGTGCTCTCATCCCATGGTGCTACGGAGGGATTGCACTCGGCAGCAATGTCCTTGCAAGGCACATATTGTAACAGCACACATTTTTTCTGTGAATCTAGCCCTGGTGTAGGATGCTATTTAGGTGTTTTCAAAATATTAGTCGTGTTGCTGGGTTACAACACAGAATATTTAAGAACTTAGACACAATAGAGCCAAGTAACCTGGTGCAAGAAATCATTTAAAAAGAAAATCCAGTCCAGCCTACCACAGAACCCCTGTTCTGGACCAGTACAGACTAAATTCTACAGAGGATGGTGGTTTTGCCATCAATTTCAATAAAACAAAGTTTTCTTGTTACAGCCTTGTTGACAATTGATCCAGTTTGAAAAGGAAACATGAAGACTCTTTTCTGAAAAGGGTTAATTTGCACATTGATTTGAAAATTGTGAAGCACAAAGTTCTTTCCAAAACATCTGAGGTTTTTTGCTCCCAGTGTGGTAGAACTTACCACTCCTTTTCTCATGACCTGTCTTCTGCCATTAAAAAAGATGCCTGGAAATCAAAATTCACTCTTGCAGTGGTAAATAAATACCAACAATAAGGAATCTAAGATCCTGCGATTTGACAGCTTATTTTTATAACATTAATTTACTAGGTTTTCTTTATGAAATATCAATATAGTAGGTGCTTAACAAGGATGTTCATAATCATTCAAATATTGATACAAACCTCTGTCTGTTGCTATGATACTGCACTCGTTTTATATTCCCATTTAGGTTATAAGAACATTCGCTGTGTTGTTTACTACAGAAAAGGCAAGACAAAAAGTGGCTAATTTTATTTCCTCTCCTCTTTAAGGAGAACTTAAACCAACCCATTATACCCCTCACCCTGCCTTTTGTTAGAATTACAGGGCTGGGGCATCACGTTGGAAGTCAGCAAAATTACCTAAAAAAATTATGTGTAGGCTGATATGATGAGATATATGTGTCTGACAGAGAAACAGTGTAGAAATGGTTAATGACGGTTCTAATTTCCTTTTCCACCTGTGCCCAACCTGACAATTAAAAGCAGCTGGTAGAGGGGAGAGTCATGGGGTTGGCTTGTGTGAAGCTTGCTTTGGAGGGCTTTTGTTAGTCTTGCAGATTAAGAGGAAAAAGTAATATGGGGAAAATGACTGAGTAGGGTCAGGTAAGGTCCTGTGGGTTTTTTCTTCTTTTTTTCCCCCCCCTTTTTTTACTGTTTCCTTTGTAATTCTTGTCCTCTGGTTTGAAATAGGTTCTGGGACTGGTTTTTCTATATGTTTTCCTGCAGCTATTTTAAGGCAAGACGGACTGGTTTGCCTGTTCCCAAGCTGGTGATGGATCTGTTTAAGCCTGAAAAAATGTGTCTCTGCTGATGCAGTCTTCTGTTCCTCTTGAGGAGGAAATGTGTAGAGGACCATCTACAGCTATACGATGTAGCTCTGGCTTTGCTGTGCTTTCCTCTTTTCCTTCTTCATTGAGGTAACCTTGCCTCTTGTGCTCTTTTCTACAATTTGGGAAACTCTGGAGGGTGAAAAGCACTAAGCAAATGGTTATCCAGATCACTGCAAGAAAGAGAAAGGTCTGACAGGCAGCGGTGGCCTTGAAAAGGAATGAGGGAGTCCTGCCTTGTCACAGCGTCTCAACCCCCTTTTTTCTTGGTATCTATTTGCCCCGTAGTTTCCTTAGCGCCCTACAGATCTTCCCCTACCCTCTCATACCCCAGTGGGATCCCACCAGCTTCCTAGAAACCTGCTTCTTTGCAAAAATTGTCTGCACTGCCAAAAGGGTTTGAGATGATTCTGGTCCTTCACCAGAAAGGAAGCGGTGGCTTTGGAGATAAGGGAGCAAAGGGCTAACAAGCATGACAGTGGAGAGAGGTCAAGGCTGACCATATAATTGCCCAGATTATATGGTGGCCATATGCAACTCCAAATTCCCTGTTGGATGGGGATTAAGCCCTGAATTATATTGACAGGAGGCATTGTGGTTGCCTGTGATAAGCCCATCTAGAGGAGATCTCGTGGAGATCGTTGGAGCTCTCTGAGTAAACATAAAATTGAGTATTTCTTCACTGAGAGTGCCAGACAGCATGCAGAAGCACGCTTAAACTCCACAGGAAATAATCCTGGGTGGTTGAGACTTCTGTAGGCGTAGTAGTGCAGTTACCTGTCATATGATCATACTCTCAGAACAAAGGTGATGTCTAAAATGGAGAAATTTATGGTGTAACTATTCTGGTGTAGCAGTATTAGCAATGGGTTGTTACGCTGGTCTGATTATACGGCACTACAAATGCGCTAGTGAATTTTCCTGGGCAAACAAGCCCTAGAGAGGAAAGTGCAGTATCTTTTATTGTCCCCTGATGAAAGACTGTGATGTAAAAAGAGCAGCGTGCACAATCTGTCTTTTGAAAGGAAAAACAGCGGTTCGGAGTGTCCCTCTTCCTCTCGGGCAGACACAAAGGACTTGAAGGCGAGCCTGTTGTACGACTGCTGTAGTGCTCTCTGCCCCTCATTTTAATTAATGCACAGTGCTGAGGAGGAACTAAATCCTGCTTGTTTTACTCAAGCAAGTGATCCCATTGACTTGAATTAAGCTACCTGCAGGATTAGAAGTAGAAGGATTAAGACTTCAGCCGTGGCAAATTCATTTCGCTCTTTTTTTTTTTTTCAAATGCAAATAGTCGTCTCTCCGTTGTCAGCTGGATTGTCTGTTGGTTATTTAGCACAATGAGGCCATGATTCCACTCCCTGATTGTGTCTCCTATGCTGTTCTGTACCACAGAGTCAGCTTCCATGGAATAATTGGGATGGAAGTGAAACAATAGGTGCCTTAGCAATTTTATATATATATATAAAAAAAATATATATATATAAAAAAAGTGTGTGTATATATATATATGATATTCAAATACAGCTCAAAGACAGAAAAACTTTCTCACAGGGAATTTGTTACATTAATCAGTTGAATCCCTGAGCTTCCAGTTTGCAATGTGATTTTTTTTTTATGCCTATTTTCCCTTTTACTTAGACAAGCTTTTGCTCACCTCTATCCCCCTGATGTGATGCTGAGGGAGAGATGCTGACATTCGATATGCAGCATGGGAAGTCTCGCATTATTTTACAACTCGGGCAACTATCTTGTGAAACCACTTTATATCTGCTCTCATTAGAATGTCTCCACTGAGTTAAATAAATTACTCAATGTTAACTCAGCTGTAACTGAGAACATATTTTGATCTGAAATGTCATTTTAATCTGTAACCTATCATTTTAACATACCTAGTAGTTATTTTAGGCGGGGACAGCATAGGCAGTTTATTATTGATTTTATTTGAAAAATCCAGTAAAAGAGACTGTTACTGCGTTTATCAGAAGTCTCATAGAATAATTTGGCAGAGTTTCAAGACACTTAATTGTATGATGCATATCTTTTCTTTACTGTTACATGAAGGCTGAATCTTTCCAGAACTTCTCTTTGATCATCTACTTGATTTGCCACTAAGTTTTACCTTCCTGCTGAAAAAAAAGCACATTAAGAATTCTCACTAGGTCAGTGTTCATAACTTCTTTAATTTTGTGAAAAAAATATTTAAAATTGACATTGTGTATCACTGAAAATTACTGCAGAAGGAAAACAGTGATATGTTGTGAGGTTATATATCATACCAAGGGGTTGAGATCCAAAGAGAAACTACAAAAATGAGGCAAACCAAGAAAAAAAAATGTATCTTAGCAGACCACAAATAAAGTGTTGAAACTGTTTTTAAGAAAACATAATCTGCTCTTCATTATTTAGAGTGTCTCAAAATTATATTTTTAAATAACACGCTCAATTATGAGCACTTCTGGCTTTGTAGCTAGGATCACTGGATGAGCATCTACTGCCTATATTTAAAAGTTCAACCTTCTGAACTTAGAAATTGTTTGAAAAATAGAGCTCATTAGAAGGAGCATATTTTGTGTAACCCTCAGAAACTGTAGCTACCCTATGGAGTGTTTGGGTGTCAGGATTAGGGCTGTGCTTGCTTACTCTGATCCTCCAAAAGTCTATACCTACACAATTTTGATTGAAGAGTAACAACTCAAAATTTGGCATGCTTGCTGGAATCAATACTACAGGTTTTCTTTCTTGAAGCGTTAATGTTGTTAGGGGTTTTTTTAATGCCTTGCCAGTACAACCTTGCTGACTTTGGGTTTACTGTTGTGTTTTCCTGATTTGGCAGTAAGACTCCTTTGAGGTAAAACAGCCAGAGCTGCCCTTAGAAGATGGGAATCTAGGATGCCAAATCCTTACCAAGTTTAATGAAAGAATAGGAAAGAACCAATAAATTATCTGGCAGCTCTGACTTTGCAGCAAGGAAGATCCTGGAAAAGAAGTCAAAAATATGATCTGGCTTTAAAAAGTCAGAAGCTCCTGTAAAGGAGACATAACAAACATGATGAAATCGGGGGTTGAGTGGTGTGTTTAACATATCAACCCTTAGAAAGATGTTTGTCATAGTAATACAGCAGACTAATAAATAGTCAGGTACAATTAGGCACTTGCTTTTACTCTCCAAATAACTGCTTGGACTGAAGACAGGCAGCAGTTAACCACAGCTGCTACAAGGTCATGGTGCAGACAAAGACTTGCAAATAGGGTAATACAGTTAAGTGAAAAATAAATTATCGTCCTTTTGATATTTCACCAGGAACGCTGCAATTGTCACAAACTGCTTGGTAAAACAATAACATCCTTTCTAGTAACATCTAGTAAGATGCCCATGCAAGTCTTTACTATATTGCGGTAAACATTTTACAGGTAAAATGCATTGTAAATTAAACATTAATTTAAATGCGCTAGTTCTTTAATCATAGGATTACTGGAGACCTGGAATGGCTCAGAGGAATAAAAGAGGTGCTGGGCTTAAATGGTACTCAATAGAGGCTCCGGCAATACCCGTTACAAATCTATTGCCAACCTGCACTATTTGATAGTAACTGAAATTCTGTCTGTTGATTCTTGAGTGACCAACATAAAGCACATCTGGCAGAGTTGTGGAGGACACACTGGCCATGTTCTCAAACCCTTAATGATTATGATAAGCTCAGAAACCAAATATTTGTGAATAATGGGGCAGAGCTTCCCTTGCTCGCAAGTGCTTTTTCCATATAGTATAGAGCAGGGATAGGATCCATTACTGAGATCATAGAATCACTTGGGTTGGAAGACACCTTCAAGATCATCGAGTCCAACCATAAACTTATGCCAAAAAACCACCCCTAAACCATGTCCCTCAGCACCACGTCCACCTGTCTTATAAATACGTCCAGGGGTGGCGATTCCACCACCTCCCTGGGCAGCCTGTTCCAATGCTTGACAACCCTTTTGGTAAAGAAGTTTTTCCTAATGTCCAACCTAAACCTCCCCTGACACAACTTGAGGCCGTTTCCTCTTGTTCTGTCACTTGTTACTTGGGAGAAGAGACTGACCCCCACCTCGCTACACCCTCCTTTCAGGTAGTTGTAGAGAGATCCTTCAGTGATGCTTCATTTAGCCCACAGCTCACCACCTCTGACAGCAGTGTGATTCCACCTCTGTTCGGCACAGGCTGTGTTGCCTTATAATACAGCATATGTGTATGTTTTTAGAAAGAGCTGAGATTTTGTTGCTTCAACTGCTTGTCAAATATAATGATAAAATATACTTGAAATATAGTGGCAAAAAGCAATATTGTTCCTTCAGAATGGCGCTTGACTTTCATTTTACATAAAAAGGTCCGAGAAGATCAACTTAAGACTAACACTGAGAAGGAAGTTAGGTGCCTAAAAATTATGTGAATAATAAAATGTCTCCTGAGAGTGATCTGCATTGTCACTGTACAGGGCTATGTCTTGATGGAATTCAAAACAGCCAGCATGTTAAGCAGGCAAATGTCTAGACTTAAGCAAAAGACGTCTGAAATCCCACCGTTCTCTAGAGCTCAGGGCATTTTGATCTGCATAACATTCTCTTGAAACTATAGGTTCACATCACTTCGTTCAAAGAGCTTTGTAGGACTGCAAGCAACATTTTAAAAGCTAGTGGATGATGTCACTACTCAACAGAACTCATACTTTCCTGACTGCTAAACGCAGAATCGTGTCAGTCTTGGAGCACAGTAGCCAGATTTTGCATCTGCAGTGATTCGTCTGACCGTTTATACGTTGTGATGTTTCTTTCTCTGCTATTCTCTTGCTTCCCAATACTTTGACCTCCTTTGGGGTTTGATATGGGGCAGGATAGAGACTGCTGTTAAGACACTGCATAAAAATCCCAGATTTGAACTCCTTCAGGCACAGCATTGAATCAGGACATGCAGGCTGGGTGGGTGGTATCCCTTCTGGGTTACGGCAAGAAGAACCATTCCTTCCTCTATTTCTCTTCTAGAGAAAGAGATGTTTTCAACCAAGTGTTCCAAAGAACCAGATTCGTTATGTGTGTTGGAACTGCTCCAAAAGCTCCTTTGGGATTTGAGTTCTTCAAAAGACTCAGATGCTGAGAGAAATGCCTAGTTCCTGGTTCTCAGTTGGTCTTTGGTGGAGTGAAGAGGCTGAGCTGTTCAGAAAGAGCAGTTCTCACCAGTGGCTTAAATTGTGGTGATTGAGCTTAAATTGCAGCAGTACAGGTGGTATATTGCAACGAACAATCACAGATCACGTGCACAGACATTTCAGTTACAGCGTGTTGTATTCTTTCAGGCTGGTTCCAAAAGCTTTTTTAACATTCAAAGAGAGAAAAAAATTGCCCGAAAACTTTTGAATGCTACAAGTGACAAATGTGACAAAGAAAGGAAGTAAATTTTTGGAGAGAAAGAGAGACACCAGAAATCTATAAAGTCTTGTGTTACTGGATATTCAAAGGATGAGATACCCCACTTTTTTTTAGGTCGCCTAAGTGATAAATTCTGCTTAGTGTAATGCACGCCAAAGTTAAATGGAAATCATTTCTAATCAGCTGGTTTGAGGAAACTCTTGGGAATAAGGAAAAATGTGTGTGGGCGTTCAGATATATGTGATAGTACACTTGCATTAAAAAAAAAAGTTGGAAGATTTTTTCTTGGAATTGATTTATGGTGGAGGGGTATGATACTTATCTATCACTAGATCACTAAGAAGATTTCAATTGTAGGTATTTCAAACAGGGCATGGTGAATGTGATGAGATACAAAAAGATTTGATGCAAATTAACAGAAGAAAAAGCCAAGTACACAAATGTGCTTCTAATGTAAGATTTATTCTCTGTAGACCTTAAATCAAGATTATGCTGCCCTAGTATTTATCTAAAGTAGTTTCAGTAAAAAAATATAAATGTATTTGTACTTACATTTACTTTTTCAGTTCATACCAAGAAAATATTCAATACTCATTTAATTAATATTACTATACTTCATGTTTTCTCATATTTGAGTGCAAATACAAAGGGAGAGGAAAATAGAGTTTGGTATGAGACTATCAAGGTCAGATGGGTTAAAGAGCTCGTGTTTCAAATAGTTTCTTGCTTTGAAAGGCTCTATTACAACTTTTAACATAACACACTGCAGAGTTAGTCAAAATTTGAAAATAAGATAGTAATCAGAATGGTTTTCTAAAAGTAAAATCTGTGTTGTAGCTATTGGTTCTCACTTTTCTATATCTGAAAGCTAATTAAACAAGTGACAATTTATATTTTATCATTGTTATTTTAAAAGACAAAGTTTCCTGGCTATCTGCCTTTATTAAAAAAAATCGCAGCAAGAATATGCATATGCAGCATTTCCAGTTTTTAGAACACAGTTTGGAAGACATGATTTCTCTCAGAAAAAGAGAAGTTGATATTTAATGCCCAACCATCATCATCTAGTGCCATTTTAGATGCTTTATGACATATGCTACATCCATGTGGGGTCGGTAGATACGGTGCAAGATTTTTGGGAAGCTGCTTGATTTTTTTTTCAAGAGTGCACTGGAGGACAGCTTGAATGCATACTCTGTTTCATACTTCAAAAACGCAGTCCTCGTGTGGTTTCAGACCTTTTCAACTAAGAACACAATAAACAGCGTGGAAAATGGTCGTTTTTGTGTTGTGACCAAAGGGGGCACCACGTGCGACCCAGAGGAGATGCTCGGTAGGGGTACTTAGCTGTGGACATCCTCCTGGTTGACATGGCTGATAACAGTTCTTGCTACCATAACTGTGAAGACCACTCTGGTGCATTTTATGCCCATGTGTTTTCTGGGAGAGCATTTGCTGGACGAAGGGAGGAAAACCAGGCAGTACCGGAGCTGCATTCAGCACAGTGCTGTCATGCGCGTGGCCGAGTTTCCAGAAATACTATACAGCAGTTTCTCCCTTCAGCAGGTGGAAGAGCAGATGTTACGTGGCTGATTGTTATTTCCCTCCTTGTGTTCCCAGTAATACGTGGACGCTATCATGACTGTCAGCATTTACCATCTGTGGGAAAGAAAATATCAAATACCTGGATCGTTATTTACTATAATTGTAATTTGTAATGATTTCTGTCATATTTGCCTTGCTCCAGATTTCTGTTTCTTATGACATGAAATAAGGCTATCAATCATAGTATTTATATACCACTTTTCTTGAAGAAAGTCTTGGGACTGTAATATTATTAGTATTTATAAAAACTTCTGTGGCAGATAAATATGAATTTATATTGACAGCATGAGTAGTAACCTGGGAGAATGACTGAGGTTTTCATAGTTAAATTCTAAAATAAATTTACAATTCCTGTGTCTTTTTCCAGCCCGCTAGTGTCAATACCCATTAAAACATTTTTTGTATGGGTTATTATTTATAATATTTTATATGGGTATTCTCTGTGCTTTTGTGCTCATTTTTGCTTCAAACAGCACACTGGTACTTAATGTAGATACCTGCTATGATTCATCAGTTTAGTCTGTTAAGAAAAGAATAAAGGGTAAGTAATTCATATTACTTTAAAAATATGTGTTGTAATTAACAAAACATAAGCAAAAAGCTTTATGTGATACTGCCTAAAAAAAAAATCCATATTTTAAAATGACTTCAAATAAAAATACAGAAACCATCTCATTTAACTTCACTGATTTGCAAACAGTCTTTAGGCACTGTGTTACATCCTACACATTAATTTGGCCTTTTAAAATATTCATAGGTCTAAATTAAGTATTTGAAATAATTTCCATTTTGAGTCTTAATATGAATATTAAAATCCCAAGGCAACTCAGAACTTGCATATTTAAAACATTTTAAATTTACTGATAACTTCTCAAAAGAATGGTAATCTGTTGAGTTAGAGCTTGGAACTTAAAACATAAACAAACTGTTTAATAGTATGACCTATATTTTAGAAGAAAAATTATGGGTAGATGATTGGTTGGCTTATAGATTAATCCTGTGAGTGTCCTCCTATCCCAGTAACAATCGTAAAAGTTCTGCATCTGTCTTACCTATTGTCTGCATTCAATTAAAAAAAGGAAAATATTTATTGTATTTTATGTAAGTTTTAAATTGAAATTGCTAGCTGAAAATGAGGCAGAATTGATATGTGGGCTTCATCAAGGTCTGCTGAAAACAGGGAAGGCCGGTCAAGCTACACAGACCGGTGATGGTACCAAATACAAGTGCACAACAGAGGACTTCTGTGAGGTTGTCTACTTTAACTACCCAGTTCCAAATAATCTCACAGACCAAGCAGATTTTTAGTTCAGTACAGAACATAATCAGCTTAGCTTCAAAACTAGTTTTGGCAATCTTAGCACGAAAATAGTTTGAATTGGGCACCTCAATGCCTCAAGCTTTCGCTGTAGGACAGAATGCAGAGGACTGACAGAAAGGCAGCTGCAAGTTTGGAAAGAGATGCTGAAAATAATATGGAAATTATTTACGTGTAGTTTACCTGCACACCAGCATAATTCAAGGTGATTTTGTTGTGTAGACATCGTGTCAGAAACTTCCCAGAAATATCTCCTGTGCAGCGTTTGTTTTGTTGCTAATGCTGGAAAACTTTGTAACAAACCCACAGGGCAAATTCTGACAAACTTGATGAGATTAAGGTGACGATTCATTTCCCCGAGTGATGGGCAGATGAGTTTTTAGACTGCAATACCTTTCATGAAGATGGATAAGAAGAAGATGTGGTAATTACCTATTTATGAAAGTTAGCAAATATGTGTATCCATGACTTCTGAAATTCCTTTCAGCTTTTTCAGTATATTCCGTAGTTCTACAGCTATTCTTTGTGAGTCTAAAAGGTTAAACTTCAGCCTACAGGAATACACTATGCTATAGCTTTGCTGATTTCCACCACAAACTGCTGAGGACAAGTTAAAAGATTGATAGATTATTTATTATTATTATTATTTTATTTTATTTTTTAATGAGCATACCTGGGTGCTGTTCTGGGCGTTGCAATCCCAGGTTCAAAAAATAGTATGCAGTATAGTGAGAGAGCATCGGGTTTGGCACCCTTCGCCCTAACCATCCTCCCATGCCATTCCAATTGAGTTTGAACCTTTTCCTTCCCCTCCACTAACATTTGGGACTCACTTTCCCTACCTTCACTATACCATTAAAACACCATGCTGGTGGGCCCCATCACAGCCTTCCCGTTATCTCAAATGCTTTCTATCAGAGTTGGATGCTTTTGGCAACAGAATTAGGCTCTGAAAAACTGGAGAATCTATCACTTGCTTAATGCTATAATTTTGCTCTGCAAGCAGAAAGCCTGCTGCTGTAGGAAAAGGACAGCTTTGAAGAATAACCTGCTTGCAAAGAAATGTCTTCTTCGACCAAATCAGAAGTCTTCCAGCAAAACAAATGTCTGCATGTTTTGGCCTTCCAGAAGTTGGATATCTCTGGATGGATTCAACAAAGATATGCCCTTGCATTTTACTTTTTTACCCAAAGATCTCGTTCCTTGCATTCTTATAGTTGGGTTTTTTTTTTATCAGAGTTTAGGAGGGGTCTTTGAAAGGTCTTACAAATGTTTTGTAATGAATCTGAAATGTGAAAAATGCACCTTGCTTTTTCATTACATCAGAATTACATATTTGGTTCCCCTCGCGCTTGTTCTCTCACCTCCATCCAAGATGCTTAACAGGGTGGCCTCTAGGTGCAAGTTTGAATAAAGAACATATATAGCACGTGCTTGTGTACTTATGTTCTAAACTTGAATGGAGTGGCAAGGAAGTAATTGCTGGCACATGAGCTCAGCGTAAAGGGATGTGAGCGTGCGCTCTCAGCTAATGTGGCCCACGTTACATGGTCTCAAATAGCAGGGAGTTACAGTCCTGGCAAATTATACTTCCCGTTCTGGCTGGGACAAGGAATTTTGCAGCAATGGTGCCTTCCCAGACAAAACCATTGATGCTGCAATTTTTATTCATTTGTTTCCAGGATGCTTTCAGGAATCTCCAAGGGAATCATTAACAGACTGCAGAAATCAGCTGTCGCTGTAAAAGATCCTTCTTCCTCTTTTCCCCTCCATAGGGACCAATACAATGATTTCCATTAAAGATGATCAGCTTTTAGCTGGACTTTATACAAAATTCTCACTAAAAATAAATGAACAGAAATAACATTCATGAATATAAGTTACTATTTGTCACCCTTCTTTTTTTTTCATTGGATCAGGGAATGCCACGTGAAGCAAGTCTTATTTTAATAACATGATTCAGTTTCTCTATTGAAACCTGGCATCAGGTTTTCAGAGATTTGAAACATAAAATGTAAACATGTATCATCCTATTTATGTAATTTCTGCCTTTTCTGTATTATTAATCTGTTTCCTAGAGGAAGGTACAAGCTACCCTGCTGCTAAGTCATTAGTGAAGTTCTCCCGTCTAATTAATCAGAGGAAGTAGCCATGGGAATGGTGTCTTGTGAAGCTAGAAAGGTATACGCTGAAACGTGCTTTGTTCCTAAACTTTGGTGTTGGCATGAAACTCTTAATTCAAGTGCACGTCATTATCCAGGAAGGTAATTTTGACCCAGTGTCGGGGGTCAGATGGCTCTGATGGGATACGGGTCTGCTCAGCTCTTCCAGATGGCCGTTGTGACTCTCATCCTCAGAGGGAAGATGCGGGGTTGAACTCCCTGAGAGACCCCGCAAATCTCCTGCCTCAGCACTTCATCACTTTCTCACCCCAGCTGGCTACCTAAGAGCTGCCTCCCACACATTCTAACTGCTGATGCGGTGATTATTCCAGGAGAATTATTTATGTTATTTCTTAACTGCTGGTGTTCCTAGCCCAGCAGGAATACGCCTGTATGTGGAATAATAAAAACACGTACGTTGAGGAATGATGCTGAGTATTCTTTTGTCTATTTATCTTAACATCTTTGGGTGCTAATTTTCTTTAAAATCTCCTTGTAGCTAGGGGCTATATAAATAAAAGGTGGAAGGGAATTACTTAGCAATATTTAGCACAACAAATTATTAGGTATTAAGGACCACTCCCATATCTAATAAGAAAACAGTAGAGAAAGAGCACGTCTTCAGCTGGATAGACACGCGTTCTATAATTTGAGGATTTCAGAGTTGAACAGTAACTCATGCAAAAATGGCTGAGAGAGTTGGGATTGTTTAGCCTGGAGAAGAGAAGGTTGAGGGGAGACCTTATCACTCTCTACAACTACCTGAAAGGAAGTTGTAGCGAGGTGGGGGTCAGTCTCTTCTCCCAAGTAACAAGCGACAGAACAAGAGGAAATGGCCTCAAGTTGTGCCAGGGGAGGTTTAGATTGGACATTAGGAAAAACTTCTTTACCAAAAGGGTTGTCAAGCATTGGAACAGGCTGCCCAGGGAGGTGGTGGAATCGCCGTCCCTGGAGGTATTTATAAGACAGGTGGATGTGGTGTTGAGGGACATGGTTCAGGGGTGGTTTTGGTAGTGTAGGTTTATGGTTGGACTCGGTGATCTTGAAGGTCTCTTCCAACCCAGGTGATTCTATGATTCTATAAAACCAGGATTTAACTAAAGTTTTGACTTTGCTCAGATCCTCAAAGATAGGACCGTCTACTCAACGCACTCTAATCGGCTACTGAAGAACTGTCTCCTTGTGAGGTCCTTATTAAACTGGAGCCTTATTTACATTTTACAACATTTCTTGCAAATTAGATCAAGCAGTGGATACTTGATTCGGTCAGATGTTTTTCAAGCACCTAGAAGGTGCTCGTCAACAGATGTTTTGTTCAGTCAAGCTTGCACCTCGTGGTTCAATGTTTACAATGCTTTCCATGAAGGATTTCTTATTAGAATGGATATTTGTATGTTTGCCATGTCCTCTAATCACAAGTGCAGTAAAGCATGTGTGAGCAAACTAATTTGTGGGCACCAACTACTTGTTACTTCTGATTTATGGATGTCTGAGATATTTAATTAGAAAACAAAACCGGCATCTTGTGATTTGAGTTGCCAATATCATAGACATTCACGAATAACAAGTCAGAAAATTTGGCAGTAGCTTGTCTAACCTTGACGGACACACATATGCAAATTATTATACTTATATAAATAAGAAACAGGGAAAATGACTCAGTTCATGTAAAGTTTAATTGCTAAATGATAGTTTAGATAAATCTCATCCCAATCAATAACAATCAAGAATATCTTAATAAAACTATTAAAAATGAAAATGTTGTTTTGTTATGCAACAAAAAAATATTTAACTAAACACACAAACCTTTATTTATAGCAAACAGAAATATCAACTCATTTCACAGTGTGATACTTGGATCGTCAGATGTTAATCTGATATCAACATGGTACCTTTCTCCTAACGAACTTTACAAAGCACATATCACTCCAAGAATGTGTAAATCATTTCATGCCAAGAACACCCCAATCTGTGATGTCCCATCTTATAAAAACCTTTATGGAAATTACTCTGTGAGTACTGTGTGAAAGGAATCAAAGGAATTCAGTCTGGATAGAGACAGAATTATTGCAGGTATCAACATATTTTTCTGCATGCAGTCTTACAGTCTTTTACCTGCTGTAGTCTCCACAGGATCTTAAAAAATTCCACCTGCTTTGATCAGATTACAAGAGCCAATCACAGGTCTTTTGCATGACATTCCAGTTAGAGTAACTCAATCTCTTATCAACAGAATGTTTCATTCATCATTAATTTTAAAGGAAGGAAAATAATGCAATTTCTAGAATACATTAACCATGATTATTTGGTATTACTGAATGATTCCGCAAAAAGTTGCCTTGTATTAACTAAAGCTAAAATTCCTCTTTCGAAATCGTAGAGGGGGAGAATCAAAGGAAGGCTTATCATGATAGAGGATGGCAACATGCCATTATTCTTTTGTTGTCATTGGCAAGAACACAATCGTGTGCCCTTTAATCTTTGTTATTCAGCCTGCTGCTCATACGGATAACACGATCAACCACTTCTTTCAATCAAAGGAATAGGAACAGAATTGTCTGCATCGGGAGAGGCGCCAGGACTAGACTGAATTTATGAAAACCGACTACTATGCATCCCAGACTGACGTGCAGTTCTAAGCTGTAGAGATAAAAATATTCTGTACTTTGGTGCGCACTTAATACCTTTTAGCACATCAAATTGCTTATGAATATGTTGAAAACGGTGGACCAACAGATTAAAATTGAGAGAGAGAAAAGATCTCTTGATTTAACTGCTTAATTTAAAAGATATCTGTAGTGTGGCATAAATTAATTGCCTAGGCAATAGCTTTAATTTATTAATATATTTTATTTCACACCTCACAAACATAGTGCACATGTATGGCATTATTAATAGTTTTACTAGAAATAGCAATATACCTGATAAATTCAGTTTATTCAATTTTGCAGATTTGTTTTCTTTGTAGTTTTCCTAACTCATTCTTGCTCGATCCCATTTATGCCTGATGTCTATTTCAAGAGAGCTAAAAACACTTTCACTAGTAAATTCTAGGATATGTTTCAAGGTTCTTTGTCCCTTTTTAAACTCATCCAATATTTTTTTTAAATAGTAACATCTGAGCAATTGATAACTGCCAATGTCAATTCTTGTCAGCTTTTAAAAGGCAGTTAGAAACAGTTTCAGGCAGTGGAGTGGCCTTGCTGATTCTGTGTTTTTACTATCTCTTTTAATGTATTATTGTATCAGGAAAAGGGGATTAGTGCTCGATTCAGAGAAAAGGCTTTGGTGCAGGAAGGCACTGTTGAGTAGAACAGAGCCCAGAGCTCCATGCAGAGTGCATGAAGAGCTGCCTGAATTTAGAGCAGTGAACAGGCCATCCTAAAGAAAGATGTGTATTTTAAACCCTGCTTTTTGGTGCACGAAATCCCCTGCATTGACATGGGATTTACCATCCAGATCTTTACGCTAACAGTGTGTGTCTCTACTCTGTGTATTAGCCTTGCAGATGGAGCCTTTGCCTATGGTATGGAAGACCCACATTTCCTTCCTTGTGTGCCTGAAATCACAGATGCTTTGGCATGACAATGTCTAATAATCAAGCATCTTGATCTCCTGGAATTACTCAGGGTGCCAGGGGTGTGATGGGTGCTGTGCAACCAGTGGGGAGGTCTTGGAGTCTCTGGAGAGCAACCTACACACTGAATAAGTAACTAGCCTGGAAGAGGCATGAAAAGACACTCATTGTGTCATGTTTGCATGGCAAGGTTTTGGTGGGGAGGGGGGGAGCTACAGTGGTGGCTTCTGTGAGAAGCTGCCAGAAGCTTCCCCTATGTTCGACAGAGCCAATGCCAGCCAGCTCCAAGATGGACTTGCCACTGGCCAAGGCCGAACCCATCAGTGATGGTGGTAGCACTACTGGGTTACATATTTAAGAAGCAGGAAAAAAACCAACAGAGCAATTGCAGAAAGAAAAAGGAGTGAAAATATGTCAGAGCAACAGCTCTGCAGTCACTGAGCTCAGTGAAGAGGGAGGGGAGGAGGTTCTCCAGGTGCTGGAGCAGCCCATGGTGAAGATTATGGTGAAGCAGGCTGTACCCCTGCAGCAGAAGGTTAACGGTGGAACAGATATCCACCTGCAGCCTGTGGAGGACCCCACGCCAGAGCAGGTGGGTGCCCAAAGGAGGCTGTGGCCCCATAGAAAGTCCACCCTGGAGCAGGCTGGACCTGTGGACCCATGGATAGAGGAGCCCACGCTGGAGCAGGTTTGCTGGCAGAGCTTATGACCCCATGCAGACCCATGCTGGAGCAGTCTGTTCCTGAAGGACTGCAGTCTGTGGAAGGAACCCAGCTGGAGCAGTTAGTGAAGAACTGTAGCCCTTGGGAAAGACTCATGTCGGAGAAGTTTGTGGAGGACTGTTTCCTGTGGGACTGTTGTCCCAAATCTGGGCTCTTTACCTGGTAGGCAAGCCAGTAACACACAGAGCATAGGTATCTCCAGGTTTATTCCATTAATGCACAGAAATGGGGTGCTCTTCCCAAAATGGGAGCACATCTTAGTTTCAAAAATCTCCACTTTTATATATTATTACATATTCAAAAAATTAATACATATTCATTGTTATCTCTTTAATGATTGGTCAACATTTCTTCACTTCCCATGTAAAGTAGTGCGCAGACNACTTCCCATGTAAAGTAGTGCTCAGACTCTTTCTTCTTGCATTGTTCTCTTTTGAGTCGGTGGTATCATTTGGGCAGGTGGTCAATGAGTACGTGGTCATGATCTCCTGCCGAAATTACCCTTTACCTACTTCTCAAACCTTGGTAGTTGCAGGATGTTTTCTTGGTTTGCTGACCAGGCCTACAGTTCATCATTCTCTTGACAGGAATATCCTACTTATCAAAAAGGTACATTGTCTAGTGGTTAGTTCCTTAATTGAATTGCAGATAAATCATGTATAGCTACTATTTCTCTATTTTAATATTAGGTAAATAATTAAATAGGGTTGGGGCAGTATAAAGGACTTCAGCAGCAGCAGGTTTCCTTAGCTGCTTCAATTACATTTTGTGTTTTATTTTTCTAGTTAACATCAATTTTACTACAACAGGAGGGATCCCACGCTGGAGCAGGGGAAGCGTGTGAGGAGTCCTCCCCTTAAGGAGGAAGGAGCGGCAGAGACAATGTGTGGTGAACGACTGCAACCCCCATTCTCCATCCCCCTGCACCCCTGTGGGGGAGGAGGTAGAGAAAATCGTGAGTGAAGTTAAGCCTGGGAAGAAGGGAGGGGTGGGGGAAAGGTGTTTTAAGATTTAGTTTTTATTTCTCATTACCCTTCTGATCTGATTGGTAATAAATTAAACTATAATATTATAGTTTTATAATTAATTATATACAATTAAAATTCCATATATAGTTATATTATTTATATAGTTAAAATTATAATATAAATAAATAAATAAATATTTTCCCCCAAGTCAAGTCTGTTTTGACTGTCACGGTAATTGCTGAGTGATCTCTCCCTGTTCTTATCCATGAGCTTTTCACTATGTTTTTCTTTCCCTTGTCCGGCTGAGTAAGGGGAGTGATAGAGCGGCTTTGGTGGGCACCTGGCATCCAGCCAGGGTCAACCCCCACACTCGTATAAGGACACACACAGAAAAGGTCTCTTTCACACTGCAGATTACATAGCTGTAGCCACTAATGACCTAGAATATCTGATTCTTTTTATGAAGTAGGCAACTAATTAGGTGGGTTTTACTCTTAAAGTATGCCAATGAAACTCCACTTTTTCATAAGAACTTAACAATCAATACAGTTTCCATTAGACAGATCTTGGACTGAAGAACTACTCAGGTCCCCCCACATCCTCTCAGCTGAAAACCCCAGTCACTGGATTACTGACTTGCCATCTTCTATACCTCCATTTTGCGTTTTCGGCTGCAGCGTATCCTGGTTTCAAGAACACGAATGGAGACACCACTCCCCAGACAAACTGAGATACTCTGATAGTGGTGAAGGTGTTCAGGGGGAATCTCCGCAACTGAATCACTTCAGGCTGCAGAAGATACGAACTCAGGTTTCCCATTTCTTTCATGCACGTTGCAGCGATGAGGCTATGTTGAAGAAAAAAGGCACTGTTGTCCCCATCCTGGTTTTTTGACAATGAAAACACTGAGCTTTGTGCACACCTCAGTGCAATTTGCATGGGTTAAGTCTGACTGAAATGTTTGGACGATTAGGTCCCTCTAAGGGACTTAGGTAGAGTTCAGCCACCTCACCATCTACCATCTCAACTAGATAGTTAGGGAGCTTAAAGACAGAGACATCTTTTAAGTTCTAAGTAGCACCATCTTTAAACAGCTATTGGATCATCTCTTGATATAAAAAGCCTAAATTTCCTCCCATACCTAGGAGCTGGGCAAGTCATGAGACAATATACACTACCGACTGTCCGTGACACTGATTATTACTTGAAAACATTACACCTATACACATAATAGTTATGTTTATATTCCGAATATTTTCCTTGTACGGAAACCAAACTTACTGTCTCTTCAGACCTTTCAAAATGTGCAGTGGCAGAAAGTTCATAAAGAACAAATAAAAGAGTCAATGGATCATCATTTTCTGTACATGTCACATTCTAAAAATCACAAGAGTCACTGATCTGTCAAATGTGGAACTTGTGCTTCAGAGACTTTACTCATGAAAGCAGTCTGTAGATCATTTGTCAGTTTTCTTGGTTTATTTTATTTGTTTTAACTTTATAGGCAAGTGTCAGACAACCCAAAAAAAACATTAGTAGCTATACGTAGAAGTTAGGTATAAAAAACCGGCAGAATCAAGAGATTACCATGTCGTGTATATGATCCTACTTATGATGCCATTGTTTAAGCAAAGGTCTTGTTCATTTAAACATCTGCCATTGGTAATTTAGTTAACACAAGTCTGCAAAGAAAATCAATGGAACAAAACAGATTTCATGCATGCCATTCAATCATAGTTACAAAGGCAAATATTTTACACGGTCACAATTCAGTATTGTTCCATTTGGATTAACGATTAATATTAAATCAAGAAATAGTTCATTATTTAGGCAGGCCAGTGCAGTGATCTTTATAATCTCAGAACCTCAGTAAAAGCTAAAACAAAGTATAGTCCACCTCACTGAATCCTTGTCTGGGTTATACTTTGAATATCCCCACCCTGTCTACTGTATCTCCCATACTAAGGCAGTGCAAACACTTCTGAAAGGGTTCGCAGGGCCTTGGATGAACATTCATAATCAAGATGAATTACGTAAATACAATCTCTGCTCTACTTACGAAAATGCAAATACCTCATACCTACCTTGACACAACTTAAATAATTTGTGTGCAGAGCACCTTCTTATTTATGTCATTGTACACAGAGCTAATCACAATCATACTAAGTATTTTACACTCCCCAGGCTCACAGTGTAGTAATCTAATTTTTCCTTGAAGAAATCTCACTAGAACATCAACTCAAGGAGTAAAAATGCTTATGACAGCAGAGGCCTTACATTTAAATACATGACAGCATTCGTAAGACAAGGCTTTTAATTTCAGAAATCTAGCTTAAGTTTGTTTGCTCATCTGAGATCATAGGTTCTCAGTCTTCTTCTGTGAAAGCTCGTCTATAGTATAAACACACTTGCATTTCTTGAATGACAGCTAGGTAACTTCACAGGTCCCTGATACCCTCTTACTAAAGAGTTTTGCCTTACATCTTCATGTGTTTATATTAATACTCTGTCTAGTCTAAGTTAGAAATGTCTACTGTCTCTACAGTACAACAAATCTCAATCCCTAGGCATTTTTCCAGATAATCTTACTAAATTTCATTAATTTTCCTTAGTGTTACCAACTAACTCTATAGATTTCAACCAGTTCAGATATTTAGAGATACCCAATTTGTCCATTTTGATCACTGCATACGCCACATATACAAAAATGTAAATACATGTATGTCTAGAAAATGTACAAATTTCTAAACTATATGAATAATTACTTGAGTATACAGATATTATTTATTTATACAAATTCATTTTTAAGGGGTTGGTCTGGAACATCATATAGAGGTGGGCCCTGGGGCTGACCTCAAGCAACTGCCTAATCATTTCCTGTGCCCCAAGAAATGATCACCTAAACATAATTTATTCCACTACATCTCTGACAAGGGAGTGGCCCCACTATCCTGGAGACAGAAAGTGGCAATATTTACAGCAGTACTTCAGAAGTATCATCAGTCAAGCAGCCTGAGGATCAAGTAAGCATGGTAGTCATCAACTGGAAATAAGCAGGGAGTTGAATTTCACACACGACCTTTCTTGGCTGCTGAAGGGCCATTCAAGTCTATAAAGACTTTGCTTCGTAGTTTTGGAGAAAAGAAAGCTTATGGTACCCATCAGATGATAAAAGCAGAGATGGACCATCCACTGCTAAATGAGAAAATAGGTGCAAGGAGAAGGGAACAGATACATCTGACTAAAAGCCTGGACACAGGAGGATACTTTTCTCCAACCATGGATATCATCTATCTAACCTAATTGCCTTAAAAATTAACAGATAAAACACAATTTCAAGTAACATTTGTCTTGTAATTGGGAAAATAGTTCCTTCACAGAAAAATTAAGGCCAAGCCAGCCTGCTCCTTCTTATACTTCTGCGCTTGATTTTTTTTTTTATCAATGTGTAAAACCTTTCACTTGTCATTATATAATTCAAACATAACTATTTCAGTCTGACTGACTGACTCCTGTCAGTCAAGATCACTTTGAATTAAAATCCTGTGCCATCCCCAGTGCTTCTGGCCAAGTCCATATCGCTTGCAAATGTAATCAGCATCCTCTCTGTCCTTCATACAAGATATTAATGGTAGCACTAAGTAGTGTCCAGGCTAGGGTAGGCCTTTGTGCAACCGTTCTTCATACATCCCTGCAGTTTGACAGCAAGCCATCAAAACCATTCTTCTGAGCTTTATTTTTGCACCTAGCCGTGCAGCCACCTTACAGTGGGATCATCTCGATCCCCAGCTTCTGCCCAAAACTGTCATGTGAAATGGTGCCTGAAGCCTTTCAGTGGTCAAAATAAATCATATCCGCTGCTTCTTCTTTATCCATCAGCTCGTTACCCTGTCACAGAGAGAAATGATTTGGTTTGACGTGATCTGTAATGGACAAATTGATGAGGGCTGCTATTCTTCATCTTGCTTTCAATGGCTTTACTTGTCACGGTACTTTTACAGGAATTTAAAGTTAGGCTAATTTGTATATAGTTTCCTGGTCTACTTCCTTCCCCCTGGTTTTCAAGGATTAGTGCTATTTTTGCCCTTTTACAGTCTTTTGGAATGCCACCCATTCTGCATGAGTTCTCAGATAGAAATGCTAACAGTTTTGAGATGGTCTCATTCAGTTTGCTGAATCTCCTACTGTGAATTTTACTTGGCTGAGCGGATTTGAAAATGACTCATGAATGTCTTCCCACTTCTTTTTCTTATACTACAATGATTCTTACCTCTATTTCCATATGTTAATTGTGTTAACCAATTAGACTTTCTAGTGAAGAATGAAAAAAAAAAAAGACATTAAACACTTCAGATTTCTCAGGATATTTCGCTATTGGATATCGTTTCCTTTTGTGTAGAGATCTTTCTTTGCTCTTCTAAATACCAGTATGCTGACAGAATATTTTATGCCTCCTAATAACTGATTCTTATTTTATACTTCTGTGATTTTGTCTCTACAAGTTCATGGTATTCTTTTATATTCATCCCTAACAATTTCTGAGCCATTCCTTCTGGTGTTTGCTGAAGAATTCATATCCCAGTTAAACTCATTGTTTAGCATACTTCCTAGCCTTTCTTTGCACTGAATTTTACATTTGTGACCTGAATATGACTTTTAAGAATCCATTAGACTTTGTGGTCTTTCTTCCTTTAAATCCACTTTCCGTGGATTCTCTGAGTTCATTGAAGTCTGCTTTCCTGAAATCAATTCATATTAGTTGTTATCTCCACATGAAGAGTAAAGAACTTTAAAACTCATTATTTCATATTAACCCTTATCCATCCACTTTCGCTTTCTCCGTAAGGTCTGCGCAGTTGGCCATAACCAAATCCGAGTCTTACTCTCCATCACCTTACCTTAATCCCTCTGCTCTATTTCTTTGCAAGCTGATAACTGTAGAGCTGGAGGTTTTCCACTGACATAAATGCCCGTTTTCAATTGTTAGTTCCCCTTGAAAAGCCACAGTATGTGGCACTTATGGTTTCATTTTCTACAGAAGACCCTGACCACAACAGTAAATAACCTTTTGTCATTAGCCAAGTAAGTTCCATGTGTCTATCTATGAACATTTTGGGGGCTTGAATGCCTCTCTATGCATTTTTGATGTAAAAGGCACCATCTTCCATCTTTTCCATTCACAATTAAACTGTACTTTCCTATATCAATATTCTAATCCTGTGAATTAAGTTTCTGTAATGCAAGTTAAATCATTATTTCACTTGTGTACTAAGACATCAATCATTTGCATTACTCATCTAAATCTAGTCTACTGTATTATACAACTAAAATATTTACTATACATTTTTATTCTTTCTATCACCATTATGGCATAGAAACTTTCCCCTTTTCAGTTTTAGGCTTTTAATGCTGACTTGTAAACTTATGTTGCCATCATTTGCTAATCTAATCATAATCTAATTGATCTCATAAATGTTTACAAATACTCAAAGGGACAATGCTGGGAGGATGGGGCCAGTCTTTTTTCAGCAATGCCCAATGATAGGACAAGGGGCAATGGGTATAAAATCAAATATAGGAAGTTCCATCTGAACATGAGGAGGCACTTCTTTCCTTTGAGGGTGGCAGAGCACTGGAACAGGCTGCCCAGAGAGGTGGTGGAGGCTCTGACTCTGGAGACATTCCAATCCCGCCTGGATGCCATCCTGTGCCACCTGCTGTAGGTGGACCTTCTCTGGCAGGGGGGTTGGACTAGATGATCTCCAGAGGTCCCTTCCAAGCCCTAACATTCTATGATTCTGTGATTCTAATCTAAAACTTTCCTCTTCCACAGTAGAGAGAATGTTCCTTCATTGTTGGTATCACCTCATTGAAAATCCTGGTGGAAGAAAAGAACCCTACCTCTGCTCAGTTGTCTTCCTTAGAACATCACCCATGAGCAACAAAGACAAAGTCACCCTGCTTACATGTCTGCAGCCATATGTTTTATTTAATTTATCTGTACCTATCTGAACTGTTATCAATAGCTAGGGGCACTGAAGGGAACTCCAGCTGAGATTTCACTTTTGCTCCAAGAGCTGTGTTGGCACTCCTGGCAGCATCCTTACAGCCTACGACCCATGGTAATCATGGTCACATGGGTGTCATAACCTTTTTCTTAGCTTCACAGGTTCACAGGTGTTGCTTCTCCTGGAAAGCAACACACCTCATAGCTGTTAAGTCAAATGCGCAAATGCATAACTTCAGTATCTTCAAAAGTCACTGAATACCCCCAATATTTTTCTTCTTGAAAGAGGTAATCATTAACTTCTAAACCTTTTGGACATGCAGTTCCTCAGCACTCACAATTGAGGCTGGTTCCTCACTCATTACAGGGCACTGGATCAGTTTTTGATCTAGGAAAATGCTTAATTGGTTGCAAGGCAATGCAGAGACAACCAGCAGCCAGTTTCCATCCCAAAGTCATCCCAGTCCACCTATCTTTGTCAGCATTGTTTCTATCCCTTCTGTTCCTTTCTGTATTCTCCACCGTTGGATGTCTCTATGTCTGTCCCATTGATCAAGGCTTCTCAATAGTGGATGCACCTTCATCCGCTTCCTAAGAGTGTCTGCAAGCAGATGCATCCACCCCAGCTGCAAGTCCTGCAAATCAAGGCCAGGACCTTGGGTAAATGAATTAATCTGCTTTCCCACCACTATTATTCTGTGGTTCCCGCACATTATCTTCTCCCTTCTCCCTTGCAAAAGCACTATTTCCTACTTCATTTGAAAAATCTTATCTACCTGGCTGCTCCATCCCACTCTTAATCACATATTCTCTTCATTTTATCTGACGGACGTAAATGTACTCAACATCCCAAACGGGATCTAACTTTCCTGTAATGTTATGATTGTAACCACTCATAGTACATGATTTATTCAAGAACTCTTACCTCAAGATCGTGCCTCTTTTTCTCAGCTGATCAAACCTAGCCCTTGATTTTTTGTGACATTTTTTTCCTCAGAATTACTCATATGAGTAATATGAGTGACATATACTCATTCAGATCTTCAGCTGATGTTCATTGGTCTGATTTCCTTAAATTTTCTATTTTTAGAGTACTATCCTGTTAATATCATTAGGAAACCCACAAAAAGCTCTCAGGATGACCACATAAGTACTCAGTCCAAAGACTGTCATGATTAGATTTTTTGCGTGATATATGACCATAGCATTTTCGTTTCCAAATGGATTTCTGACAGATTATATCCATTCATATATTGCTAACAGAAATGAATTTAATTTAAAACAAAAATGCATTTCTTGATTATAAAAATATAAACATGTTTTTATAGAGTTATTTGTCCAACTCCTTTCAAAACATTTGATTTTATAGAATGTATTTGTCCAACTTCCTTCATTAGCTTCCTCTGTTAGCAACTCAAAGTGTAATTTTTTTCCCTACTGTATTTTTAAAATAGCTCACTTCTCTTGCAGTCACAATCATCCATGATCTTTTCACAAATTCAAGTAATTCTCAGAAATTATTTTGCACTATTCCACAATTATTTTACTTGGGTTCACACCTTTTACCATGTTATCCAGGTATGTGTTCCCAAAGCTGTTGAGGTTGAGATAGGTATCAATCTTAAACAGCAGATCAGGAGCCTCATTACAATATTTTTCTTGTCTCTGTGTTGCTGTAATATACTGTCATCTGAAAATTTTGTTGAAGAGAGCAAAGAGGAAGATATAAAACAGCAATGGTTCTAGAGGAGGCACCAAAAAAAAAAAAAAAGATAGAGAATTAAGAATGAATGTGTGAAAAATAAAAATATTCAAGAGAGATTTCTTTTCTCACATGGCTCAACTCCTATTGAGTACATCTGCACTAATACACCTACGCAGTCACAGCTTCTAAGCTGTGTAAGCATGAGCAATATTGATACCAAAAAGTAATCAGATACTTTTTGATAACTTGTAGAGAAATGTTAAGAAAATGAAAATCAGTAAAAATGCAGGAAGTGATAGAAATAAAGAAAGTGAATAATTTCAAAGCTAATAACTTTTGAATGTTCACCTTTTATATAGTTCCCTGCGAAATGAAAGTAAAATCCCCTAGAAGGTCACGCAAACTCAAAAGGTGCCTAAATATTTTTTCGTGTGTTAAAGAAAAAGACCACTAAGTGGTAACAAATTGAGCATATCTCCACTGTAAACATAATTAAGAGAAACAGCTGAAACTGAAGAGTAGCAATGACAGTGAAAGTCATGGAAAACTCCTTTGTAGCAAATAACATGTTGTTCTGTTAATTTCATTGGTATTATATGTGTAAATAAAATAAGCACTATTAGACCCGATTAAATCTCTTTGGCTATGAAATAAGGTCCAAAAGCAGCCAAGTATAAGCTCCTTCATTTAACACACTAAAATGCTAGAACATAAAATACTAAAAAAATGTTCTAATGGACAGTAAAGTATACTAGATGATTCTTTTCCGTCTCTAACTTCTACGAGTCAAGGATCTATAAAACTGATTCATTTCCTGGGGCTGTCACCCCCATTTCATTCACCAGTGATTTCTATTATCACTGCAAAAACAAAGTGACTAATAAAGACACCAGTGACATTTCGGTAGTTATCTGTAATTAAAATGCAGATCTTTTCTTCTAATGCTAACATTTCCCAAAAAAACCCACTCTGATTTGCATGTAAATCTACCTAAGTAACTGTATCTTGCAATCTATTTCCATGTTTCTCTGTAGGAACAAAAATAGAATTGAAAGTTAATATACTTTTATTAGTTTATGTTCTCAATCTAGAATGAGAATACAGACCTGATGCAATTCTATCATATAATTAGATTATGCAAGACCAAATGTCTTCTATTGCATTGTTAAAAAAACCCTAGGGAACTTGTTAACTACTGATGGTTCAATATGCCACGTCCCTGTGAAGGGGCTTTATAGCTGCATATACAGTCATCTGGAATTCAAAAAAAAAAGTAAAAAAGTGAAAACATGTGAATATAGGGGTTTTTCAGGCACTTTAATTGCTCATAATGATTTTGATCTAATTTTTGGGTTTGTTTTTAGAGTTCTAGAGTTATGCTCAACAACCTTATTTTTTATTACCCATGAAAAGAACAAAAATACGGTAGTATGTCAGCTTTCCACAAATTGTGAGGAAATCAAGGCATTAATTTTAAAATTAATCAGTTATTTGAAGTTGCAGGACAGAGATATCTAAGTCTTACATATGATACCATTACAACCTAGTTCCACTTAGAATGTGTGTAGGCAAGCGAAAAATAAATGGGAATATCTATTATATTCCACAAGTAAAATCAGTATTTGTTAACTTGGATTTATCAACATATGCACAAGATTTGGTGAGGCTTACCTGGAATGTGAGAAAATATAAAGAATAAGATGAGACCAATGAAAACAGAGGCAACAGAACTGAAAAACTGATTTCCATGTGAAAGTTCAAAAAGATATTGTAATAATAAAACATCCATTTTAAGTTGTATTCCAATCATAACTAGCATCTTGTAGAATACCAGTTATCAGAAACACACACAACAAGTATTAAGGAGGGTGAAATTTCCTTTTTTGCATAACATTAAGGTTATGCAAGGTTTCTCATAATTCTCATGAGTGCAAACTCTTTCAAGCAAGTCAATTTTTTGTCTAGCTTCACAAACTTTCAAGTTAACTTTATAGCTGTGTATTAAATACATAAGATGTTCAAGTCTATAAGTATCTATTTAGGAATTATAAAAATGTAACAAAATAATTTTAGAAGTGGTGAACAATATTTCTTTTCTGTATTGAAATTGCTGTTCTGTAGTTCTCACAGGCACACTTTCTTCTCATTTTGCTTGTTGCACTAAATATCATTTTTCCTTTTTTAATACATCCTTCTACTAACTTAAAGAATGAGAAAAGTGTACTTCATCTTCTATTTCGAGCACGGCTTTTTTCTTCCTCCTTTCCCTACCAGTGCTGCTGACTGCACTAGTTCATCGCTATTGTCAGCCAGAAGTTTTATTCTGTACTTTCCCAGGGTCTTAGTTTGCCCGTGCTATTATTTATATTTTTAATTGTAGGAACTGATCTTGCACATACCAAGGTCACTGGGAGTTTGGAACCGAACTGAGAAACAATGGAGTCGGGCCTTAGAAAACCGTGAAACAGTCTTGCATTAAAAATTTTAAATGACGCTAAATGGTACTCTCATAAACTCATTTGGAGTTGAGGGGTTGGCAGGAAGACATACGTGGTCAAAAATAGACTCTGAATGGGGAAATGAGACAAGTCAGAAACAGTGATGGGGAGGAAAAAGGAAAGGAAAGGAAAGGAAAGGAAAGGAAAGGAAAGGAAAGGAAAGGAAAGGAAAGGAAAGGAAAGGAAAGGAAAGGAAAGGAAATAGAACTGCAGGAAGAAGGAGAAGAAGGGATATAAATTATTCTATTAAATGACTTAATACTAAAATTAAGCAAGCTGGTTTATTTATAACCAATTAATTTTCAACTTTCGCATCATTTGATTTAGTTAAAGTGGAGGAAACCTAAACCAGCAGCCTTACTCAGTTCTAACTGATGAAGGAATTTTGACAAAGAATTTTTTGTTTCCTGGGTTTTTTAATCTGAAATACTGATATTGCTTGCATGAAATATTCTCATTTGATAATATTCAGAACCCAAAATTTTGTATCACTGAATTTAATACTGACCATTAAACCCATTTTATAATGAAGGCAAAGTTTCTTATCATATGGAATCTACAATTTTCTTTATTTTCTTTTGCTTTACCATTCATACTGTTCATCTCTTTGTGACCTATGAAGAACTTACAAAGGACTTGTTAATACTTTTATTTTGGAAAGTATATTGATATTGATATTACTAAATAAAGTGTTGTCAAGGCAGCCAAATGAGCTGTAATGAATGAATCAATCACATTGAATTAAAGTTGAAGAAGGCAATTTTTCCAAACGAAAAAAATTAATTGGCCTAATAGAAGGGTGGTTGTACAACCAAAGGAAAAGATTACTTGCCAATATCTGGATTAGGAGAGATGTTTTGAATAACCCTTTGATAGTACTCTTTGATGTTAATTGTTTGTTATGAATAATTCTTTGATAGTAATGATGCAATGAAAGTTCACTGTCAGTTGCAAACCTGCAGAAAAAAATTGAATGGTTTAGGAAGTTACAACCTTCAGCTGTTGGTTTAAGGCTATATGAAAACACACTTGAATTATAGTTTTTTGATATACTCGAGGTAGCCCACCTTAGTTCACTTTAAGAAATTTTCGGAGAACATACTGCTGCTAACATGGCTGTCGCTCCACAACTCAAATCTTCAGTCTGAAGCAGTGAATAAAATAGTGCTTTCTTCCTAAGCAGTATGGTCTCCCATCTCAGAAGACTTAGAAATGCATAAACACCAAGGTCCAACCCACCCCTATTTAATACCCATAAGTAAATCAGTAGCTGGAATACCAGTCTCTGTCCCCCAAGGTCATAGCCAGTCTGCTAGGTTCCAAATCCCTCTTGTATTTATTTCTCAGCAGCATAACAAATCTTGAATTATTTTCTGCCAAGTACTGCAGCTTTGAAAGAAATGCTTTTTGCCACCATCCTCCTCACATCCTGACGGTGAGGTCACTCTTCAGAAATAGGAGCTCTTGGTTTGAATCAGTGACTCAGTGAACATGAAATCTGAGACAGCAGTACCAGCTCAGGTGGTGAAATCTGATGATGATTCTTTAAGACATACATGCCTATAACTTTCGCTCAGATGTGATGATACTAGCTGCTGAATGACTCACCTTCCTATCTGGTGGTAGATGGATATATATAGAGATGGATAATGATATAAACAACTATTTGCATTATAGTGTATTTTAGATATTTCTTGGCAAAGATATTTATTCTATAAGTAGAAAACCGAAAAATATCACTTTAATGCACCATAAACAAATATCATAATTGTCTCTTTATGATAGTACATTATATGTACTATAAGGCCTTTGTAGTAAGATTCAGCCCCACTTCAAATCTCACCTTACCTTTAATTACGGTGAATACTATTCTCCAACTAAAATTCATGGAATCATAGAATCACCTAGGTTGGAAGGGACCTTTAAGATCATCGAGGCCAACCATCAACCTAACACTGCCAAAACCACCACTAGTCCATGTCCCTAGCTTTCTTTTCACAACTAGCTTGATTTCAAAAACCATAGATGAATTTTTACTCTTCAAAAGAGAAGAGTTCACTTCCATGTGATCCCAAAGAAGCTTTGTTTTGCTGTAAGGTCAATCCTTTTTATCACTTCCAGATAAACTAAGAGATCATTTCTAATGACTGCAACCATTCGTAGTACAGAGCACTTTCTATTTCAAAATGAATGACTAACGAACAATCATTTAACAACATTATTTCCCCCCTTAAAGGGTAACGTATATTTGATAATGAGATTTTGCAGCCTCACTGGCAGTGGGAGGATCCTGCCACCTCTCTCTTCCTTGCAACACTTTATGTTTTATATTTGCAAGTATTTTATTTACCTTTCAGGTTTCTCAACAAATACTTCACCCTTGTTCAAGTTCCAACAGCATCCCAAGTTGGAAGATGATTGCAGATCCAGACAGCTCCCAGAAAAACATAGCAGGAATTTGTCTTAATGACACCAGATTAACACTTGGACCTTCAGAAGTTGTATAAATTAAATTTCTGCACTCATCTGAAATGGTATATACTTGTTCCTCCTTCTTTGATCAGCCTCTGAGATATGACACGCATCCTCAAAACTTCAATAAAATGGTATTATAAATTGCAAACAAAAAAATTCAGCATCTTGTGAGCAAGAACCTGAATGGCTGTGCATGGATTATACAAACTGTGCAACTGTGGCAACAAAACTGGTACTGTGACACTTGGTTTTCATTTTGGTGGTCATTTCAAAAGCCATGCAGTTTTACCACATATAAAAAGACACAAGTTAAGCTATGAAGATAAATCCACTAGACTTAAATTTTCCTGTTTCAGCTGTCCTTGGATATCATCCAAAATCACGGCTTAGAAGACAATAGAGTGAAATAATTCAGCCTACCACTCTCTTTTGAAATAGAACATGACTTTTACTTGATTGTTAGGAAAAAAATAAGAGATAAACATTGTCTTTTACATGTAATTCAAGTCTGTACACTTCTAGCATAAGAAGACATTTCTATGCAGTCTGTGCAGGGCATCAAAGCTTCAGAGAAGAGCAGAATTCAGATACGTTTCTGAATTGTAATTTCTAAATCCATGTTAGTCTGTAGCAGCATGCTTTGTGAAGTTGGATACACTGGTTCCCATTATGAAGTTCCAAATTTTTTCCTTTCACAGTACAGGTCACTAGCCTAGTTTTCTTGGACGCCATTCATAGGTGCAAATGCCTAAAAGCATCTAAGATCCCTGACTTTAAACAGCAAAGTTGTTTATTGCCTACAACCTTTGCCTGTAACAGCATTTCCGTTCAAAGCCTATAGAGCCTTAAGATTGTAAGCAGGTTTGTGAGCTTTACATATTGCAGTAATCCTTTTTTTCCATTTACTCTTTCAGGAACAGTGCCAAAATGCTTTCTTTTCTGGAAACCCACTTGTTTAACGAATGCATGTTTTGATTTATATCTTTTGTGTCGATGCTGATAATCAATAGGCTAAGGCTGGTCTTTTCACACTCTCAGGGATTATAGAGAAAGAACATTAAGTCTTGGAAGCTTGCAGAAGTTAGCAGGTCTGCCTCCTGTTACTGTCAGATCTGTTCATTCCAGAAATCAATAAAGGTTTTAAGAATGTCTTTATACCCTGAGCACACACACGTGCAAGTTTATGAATGAGAAACAGTTCTAATTTAAAACTGTGCCTGCAGACAGATGCCATGAATTATTTTTAGTAGTTACGATAACATCTTGGGCAGAGGCCTAACAAGCACTTACATATAAACTTGTACATATAAATCCAAAACTGAGATTGTCATAATCTTCCCTCAGTTTCTGCATAACTTTAAACTCTGCGGGTTCCTCACATGTTTTGAGTTTAAATGTGTGCCTAGAAGTGCAACAGTCTTAAAGAGCCAAGTAATTTGGCCCAAGCCTGACTGTGATCAGCAATTAAACACACCTCCACCTTCATCCATGGCAGGGTCAGTCTCACAGGCAGTGAAAGCTAGGTGCAGACACTGCACAAAATGCAGGTGTGGCAATTCCTGTCTTCGAAAATAAGTCAGTGAAAGTGGCAGGCTATTAAATGTTACATCAGGGAATAGCTAATTGTTAAAAATACCTGCCCAGTGATAAATGATGGGATCAGGTTCCTCACAAAATGGAATGACATTTCTCGTAAAACAATCTGACGGTCATGTGGTTCTCCCAGGAAGAAACTCAATTACCATTTTATGGTGCAATAAACTTTGAAGTTCTTGCTGCAATATCTGGCTCCTCTTTGGGAAATGAGATGGAAAGCATCTGCCCTCAAAACAGACCTTCCACAGTTTAGGCTGTCTCTAGAGATACAGATGCAAACCCCTCAGGGAAAGGATGGTATTCAACCCAACCACCTAGCTCTTTCCCAAATGCTCCAACTTCTACACTAGTGTGAAAAAAGGTAACATCACATGTTACCTTCTGCCATAACAGTAGGGCAAAGCATCACTGACAATTCTCTGTCTCATTAAGGTCCTTCTATCACACTTTGAGAAGGGGTTAATTCTGCTCATGTGTGTTCGGCTTGTTCAGGGCACTTGTAATTGATTAAGCCAATGGGGACATTTAACATAAACATACCTGATATGCACAGGTGGGATTCAACCTGGCCAAGTCTAAGTTTCTATAATGTAGATGGTCTACATCTAAGAGAAACTCGAGGGCTTCTATTAATTCAGTAGAGAGATAATTTGCCTAGTCAATGGACTCTAAAAAGCTATTAATGTCATCCTGGGGTGGACGCTGACATTTCATCATCTGAATACCTCTCCAGTTCTGGATAGCTATCTATTATATCTAGCTCCAGATATAATATAATTAGATCTAAGACACCTGGTTCACACATAGGCAACAGCTCTAAAGTTAAGATAGGTTGTATTAAAAATGTACCTGCCTTAACATGCAATGTATCTGCATTAAAAAAATGTCATGGAAAAGAGTGAGCCATACCCATGAGATTGGATTTGCATGAGAACAGGTTCAACATTTCCAGTTGAAGAATATTCTCAGCAGGTGCATATGTCTACAATGGCAGAAGCAGAGTACAGAGGCCAGAGTACCTATTGAGCAGACTCACTTGGTGTAGATCCTGGAATGGAGAGTCTTTGATTTCATAGAATTGCACAAATTACAAGTTTGGCCCCATTAGGTTTGTTTAACAATTACCTGCTTGGCTTGGCGAATGGCCCCAAATTACAGGCCAGTCTCTGATTCACTTGACGCTGAATTTACTCTGGAGTCAGATAAACCCAGAGCTGTTCACTGGCTTTGCATCAGTGCTTTCCAGGTCTCCCTTTCTGTCTGTGAGAAAAAGGTTTTCAAGTTTTCCAGAAGATTGCTGACAGCCCTTTTAAGACTTGAAAAACCAGTTGGTGAGTCAAGTTTGGTGTGATGCTAATTAGTAACGATAATTAGTACTTTATATTGCCTTTTATCTTCAAAGCACTTAAGAAATGCTGACTTGGTGTTAATTCTCACAACATCTTCTCTAACCTTGCTAAGTATACTAACAACTGAGCAGCTGATTAGGAAAAAAAAAAAAAAAAAAAGAGAGAGAGAGAACACCTCAGTTTCTACCTTTCCTCTGTACTATTCACATAGGCATACAACTCCTGGAATAGGTTTCTACTGTGAACAGAGTCTGTCCATATCAGAAGTTCAGACAAAGGTGGATAAATTCCCTAAACTTACAAAGTGATAAACCTGTCATGTACACATTTATGTTATGTATACATTTCACAGTGTGCATCCACACACTGATTTTTATAACTCCCTTTCTTAGGTGTCTGAATACTCCAGAACTCCAGACAAAGCATAGACATCTTATTTAAAGACACATATTCCAGTATTTATCAAAGAACCCAACAGTTAGATGCTGCGAAACACAATTTATTTTGTATAGATAGCCTTAAAAGACTCATAGAAGTGAAGCTCTGGAAAGAACCTCAAAGATCTCTCTTGTGTTCCTAGGAAATATCAGATTTTATTTTTTAAACCAGAAACAAATTGACCAGTTCGTCTTTCTAGCAGCATTAACAGCAGAGCAAACTTCAAAGTTAGATCAGGTTGCTCAGGAAACTCCCAAGGATGGAAATTTCATTACCTATCTTGGCAATCTGTTCCAGTGCTTAACAATTTTCATCCTGAAATTTTCTTCCTTATATTCAGTTACAATTTTCGTTATCGCAACCTGTGACCAATACCTCTTGTCCTTTTGCTGCATGCCTCCTAGAAGACTCTGGCCGTATAAGTCTCTTTTAGGTCACTGAGGATAGCAATTTGATCCTCTTTTAACTTTCTTTTCTTCTAACCCAGCAAATCCAGGTCGCTCAGCTTCATACATAATATCCTCCAGCCGCTCAATCTTCTTAATGACGTTTTGCTGGACTAACTTTCTCTAATACTGGGACGCACAAAGTTGGACACAGTACACCTGATGTGGCCTTAAGAGTGCTAAGTAAAGGGGAATAAAGACCTTATTTCGCTTGCTGGCTACGGCTATTAATGTACCTTGGTATGAGATTGGCCTCTATGACCACCAGGGCACACTGGTGATTTGCAATCAATTTGTTGTCCACCAGCACCCTTGTCTGCAGTGCTGCTACCTCAGCAGCCCGTATTGCTGCATGTGGTTTTTCTGCCTCAGAAGCAGGATTTTACATTTGCCTTTGCTAAACTCCATGAGGTTCCTGTCAGTCCATTTCTCCAGGATATCAAGGTTGCTCCAAATGACAAGCCTTTCCCTCCAGTGCATTGATCAGCGTTGCCGTCCTCTCTCACGGCCCTTCCTGCCCCCTACCATTTTGGTGTCATTCATAAACTTGCACTGTTAAAGATTTCATCATCCAGGTAATTGATGAAAGTATTAGGTAGAATCAATCCCAATCCTGGCCCTTGAGGAATGTCACTGCTAGTTAAACTTCTATCTGTTGACCAGTACCCATTAAGTCTGGTGTTCCAGACAGTTTTTCATCCAGTTTGTAGTCCATTCAGCCTGTATCTAGGCTACATGTTAATTATGGGTTAATTAAATGTCAAAGGCCTTGCTTAATCCAAGGCAAATGACTTATACCACTCCCTCCATCCAAAACAAAGAGCCAGTAATATCACAGGAGGCAGTCAAGTATACTTGGCCTTGGTAAATCCATGCTGTCTGCTCCCAAACGTATTCTTGTCCTTCCCATGTTTGAAAGTGGCTTCCATGAAGTCTTTCATCATCATCTTCTGAAACACTGAAGGGAGGCTGACTGACCTACAGTTCACTGTATCGTTCTTCCTGACCTTTTTGAAATGTATGTAACATCTGCTTTATCACAGCCATCAGGGGTCTCCTTCAGCCACCGTGACCATTCAAAGATAATAAAGAGTGGCCTCACAGTGGTATCATTAAGCTCTTCAACCTTTCCTCATAGACAAGCATTTCTAACTCCCTTACCATTCTTTTGATTTCCTCTGAATTCTTTTCAGTTCATATAAAGCTTAGAAAAACATAGTGACCAAAACAGGACATGGTGTTCCTACTATTGCATACCAGTACACTCTACAGTGAAAAACAACATTGCATTGTTAACAAATGCTGCAGTTTTGGTTCATGATAGCTCCCACTCTAGCTAATTGGAGACCACACTGAAGCCCAGTGAGGCAAAAGAAAGATATTTCTAATGCATAATATAGCACTCAGATTACCAGGCAATGCCTTTCCCTCAGGAGAGATTCAGGTTTCTAAAATATTTTCAGTGAGATCTGATGATTTATAGCATCAATCATGATCAGAACGACAAGATTCAGTGTCCTTGACCAAGAATTTTGTGATGCAGAATTACTACAGATGAGCTAAAAAAAAAATTCACTTGTTATATTAGACTCATTATATATGTGTGCCTAAAAGCAGACGTAAAATGTGAAAATATTCTATTTCTTCCCCAAATTAGGTCACAAAAGTATTTTAGCAGCTCTGTTTTAGTTAATTTTGCATCTAATCTTAAACACTTACTCTGATCTACGAAGTCCCTCTATTTATTAACTATAAATTTTAAATGCTAGACACAAAACAATGCAATACCAATTAATTAATAATAATGATCCTTGGACAATAAAGCATAGCACACAATTAGCATTGACCATCATAATGATTGCTGAAATATGTTTTTAAAAATAATTTATTTTGATTTGAAACATTGTGGTGGGTTAACCTTGGCTCACGGCCACACACCCTCCCAGTTGCTCAGGGACTCCCCCTCTTCCGTGGGAACAGGGGAAGAAGTGGGATGTGAGGACTTGTGGGTCGAGATGGAGACAGGGAGAGATCACTTACCAGTTACTTTCATGGGTAAACCAGACTTGACCTGGGGAAAATTAATTTATCGGCAATTAAAATAGATTCAGGTAGTGAGAAACAAAGACAAACATTAAAGCTAAGCCTTTCCTCCTCCCTTTCTCAGTCCTACATTCACTCCCAACACCTCTACCTTCCCCACCCCCAGCAGGGCAGGGGCTGTGGTGGGATGGTCAGTACATAGTGGTTTCTCTGTGCTACTCCTTCCCTCTCACACATTTCCCCTGATCCAACGTGGGCTCTCCGTGGGCTGCAGTCCCTGAGGAATATCCAACTGCTCCACCATAGTCCCCTCCACAGCTGAAGGGAAATCTCTGCTCCAGTGTCTGGAGCACTTCCTTCCCTCCTCTGAGCTTGGTGTTCCCTCTGTTGTTTCTCACTCTTGTTGTTCCCTTCTCCACTTTCTGTCTTGTGGGGTTTTTTTTGCCTTTTCTTAAACATGTTTTCCCTGAGGCACTACAATCTTGGCTGATGGGCTCAACCGTGCTCTGGTTGATCTGATGGAGCTGGCTGGAAACACCTGTGTCTGACATGGGGTTACTCCTCACAGAATCCACACCTGTGATGCCCTGCTGCTGATACCTTGCCATGGATACCCAACACAACTTGTACACATGCAGTTAGAAGGAGCATTTAATCCTGTCCTGTCACTCAGCAGCTGACTACTTCAGATGTTCATCTGCCCATCTAGTTAAAACAGCATTGCAATTTCTCTCATAAACATACTATCAATGAAAATATATCCAAGAAATTATTTGACATGGTCTTCATACAAGACAAATAAACAGGCTGTCATAATCTTCAGAAAGGGACCTCACAAGAACATCTGGTCCAAACTTTCACAGGAAACTGAGCCTAAATTAAATTTACTAGCACTCTGTCAATTGCATCTTGAAAACTAGTGATGGGGACATTACCATATCCCTGGGAAGATCGTTCCAGTGAATGATTGTTCTCACTGCAAAACATTTATTTCCTACATCAAGTCGAAACCTCTCCTGGTGCAACTTGTACACGATGCCCCTTGTCTTCTCCATGTGGCTCCTTGTGAAGAGAGAGCCTCCGTCCTCTTTGTAGCCACCCTTTAGGTACTGGAATACTATGATGAGGTCTCCCCAGAGCCTTCTCTTCTCCGGGGTGAAAAGACCTAACTCCTTCTGTCTTGCCTCACCAGGCAGGTTCTCCAGCTCTTTGATCATCTTCATGGCCTTCCTTTGGACCCTCTCAAGTCTGTCCGCATCTTTCTCCAATTGTGGGGTCCAGACTTGGACACAGCATTCCTGGTGTGGCCTAACACCTACTGAGTACAGTGGCGTGATCACTTCTCTATCTCTGCCAGCAATGCCCCTTGGGTGCAGCCCAGGACCCGATTTGCCTTCGTTGCTGCAACAGTACACTGTTGACCGGTGTTCAGCTTGTCCACCAAGACTCCCAGGTCTCTTTCAGCAAGGCTGCTCCCCTGCCACACAGATCCTAGCCTGTACTGGGCTCTTTGGTTATGTTGTCCCAGGCGCAGGACTTGGCACCTGTGTTTGTCAAACTTCGTACAGATCTTGCTAGCCCACCCTCCCAGCTTGTCCAGGCCTCTCTGTCAGATGGCTCTCCCTTCCTACATTTCCACCTCACCACCCGGTTTGGTGTCGTCAGCACACTTGGAGGCTGCCGTCAGTCCCACTGTCCAGACCATTTATGAAGATGTTGAACAGCATGGGGCCCAAGTATCAATCCCTAGAGGATCCCACTTGTGACAGGCTGCTAGCTTGAGTGAAAACCATTGACCACCACCCTCTGAGCGCAGCCTGTTAGCCAGCTTCCTACCCATCTCACAGACCACCCATCCAATCTGTATCTTGCCAGTTTGTCTTGNGTTAACCTTGGCTCACGGCCACACACCCTCCCAGTTGCTCAGGGACTCCCCCTCTTCCGTGGGAACAGGGGAAGAAGTGGGATGTGAGGACTTGTGGGTCGAGATGGAGACAGGGAGAGATCACTTACCAGTTACTTTCATGGGTAAACCAGACTTGACCTGGGGAAAATTAATTTATCGGCAATTAAAATAGATTCAGGTAGTGAGAAACAAAGACAAACATTAAAGCTAAGCCTTTCCTCCTCCCTTTCTCAGTCCTACATTCACTCCCAACACCTCTACCTTCCCCACCCCCAGCAGGGCAGGGGCTGTGGTGGGATGGTCAGTACATAGTGGTTTCTCTGTGCTACTCCTTCCCTCTCACACATTTCCCCTGATCCAACGTGGGCTCTCCGTGGGCTGCAGTCCCTGAGGAATATCCAACTGCTCCACCATAGTCCCCTCCACAGCTGAAGGGAAATCTCTGCTCCAGTGTCTGGAGCACTTCCTTCCCTCCTCTGAGCTTGGTGTTCCCTCTGTTGTTTCTCACTCTTGTTGTTCCCTTCTCCACTTTCTGTCTTGTGGGGTTTTTTTTGCCTTTTCTTAAACATGTTTTCCCTGAGGCACTACAATCTTGGCTGATGGGCTCAACCGTGCTCTGGTTGATCTGATGGAGCTGGCTGGAAACACCTGTGTCTGACATGGGGTTACTCCTCACAGAATCCACACCTGTGATGCCCTGCTGCTGATACCTTGCCATGGATACCCAACACAACTTGTACACATGCAGTTAGAAGGAGCATTTAATCCTGTCCTGTCACTCAGCAGCTGACTACTTCAGATGTTCATCTGCCCATCTAGTTAAAACAGCATTGCAATTTCTCTCATAAACATACTATCAATGAAAATATATCCAAGAAATTATTTGACATGGTCTTCATACAAGACAAATAAACAGGCTGTCATAATCTTCAGAAAGGGACCTCACAAGAACATCTGGTCCAAACTTTCACAGGAAACTGAGCCTAAATTAAATTTACTAGCACTCTGTCAATTGCATCTTGAAAACTAGTGATGGGGACATTACCATATCCCTGGGAAGATCGTTCCAGTGAATGATTGTTCTCACTGCAAAACATTTATTTCCTACATCAAGTCGAAACCTCTCCTGGTGCAACTTGTACACGATGCCCCTTGTCTTCTCCATGTGGCTCCTTGTGAAGAGAGAGCCTCCGTCCTCTTTGTAGCCACCCTTTAGGTACTGGAATACTATGATGAGGTCTCCCCAGAGCCTTCTCTTCTCCGGGGTGAAAAGACCTAACTCCTTCTGTCTTGCCTCACCAGGCAGGTTCTCCAGCTCTTTGATCATCTTCATGGCCTTCCTTTGGACCCTCTCAAGTCTGTCCGCATCTTTCTCCAATTGTGGGGTCCAGACTTGGACACAGCATTCCTGGTGTGGCCTAACACCTACTGAGTACAGTGGCGTGATCACTTCTCTATCTCTGCCAGCAATGCCCCTTGGGTGCAGNCCTACTGAGTACAGTGGCGTGATCACTTCTCTATCTCTGCCAGCAATGCCCCTTGGGTGCAGCCCAGGACCCGATTTGCCTTCGTTGCTGCAACAGTACACTGTTGACCGGTGTTCAGCTTGTCCACCAAGACTCCCAGGTCTCTTTCAGCAAGGCTGCTCCCCTGCCACACAGATCCTAGCCTGTACTGGGCTCTTTGGTTATGTTGTCCCAGGCGCAGGACTTGGCACCTGTGTTTGTCAGACTTCGTACAGATCTTGCTAGCCCACCCTCCCAGCTTGTCCAGGCCTCTCTGTCAGATGGCTCTCCCTTCCTACATTTCCACCTCACCACCCGGTTTGGTGTCGTCAGCACACTTGGAGGCTGCCGTCAGTCCCACTGTCCAGACCATTTATGAAGATGTTGAACAGCATGGGGCCCAAGTATCAATCCCTAGAGGATCCCACTTGTGACAGGCTGCTAGCTTGAGTGAAAACCATTGACCACCACCCTCTGAGCGCAGCCTGTTAGCCAGCTTCCTACCCATCTCACAGACCACCCATCCAATCTGTATCTTGCCAGTTTGTCTTGCAGAAGGATGTGGGAGACAGTGTCAAATGCTCTGCTGAAGTCCTGGTAAACAACGTCTGCTGCTCTACAGCCACTGAGTTGACAATTTACACATCTCCTCTCCTGCACAGCACCAAAGTCTCTCTCTGGCTTCGCCAACGATGAAAAATATTAAAAAACCACCTCAAATTATTGCCATGCAGCTGCCAACATATTTGTGGCATACACATATACCCTAGTTCTCTCTGTATCATAGGGCTGTTTCATTACTTTGATATGACACAGAAACACACCTGATGAGGAAAGCCGAGAGAGGCTGAGTTCCCACTTACAGGATGGATGCCTCTGCCTTGCTACGTTGATCCCTTTCTAAGCCATTTTCTCCTGAGCTCCAGATGAACCATCTTTATCGGTAAACTAATTTATTCTCTGTGTTTTCTTATTTCTAAACAATGAGTCAGAGTGGAACCTGAAAAATTAAGTGATATTATGTACAGCTTCATTATTCACAGCTATGCTTGGCCTTAATGTTTGGAATAGTTAGTAATACTGTTTTCTTTGCTTGTAATGCAACTTTTGCTGTACTGAAAACAAATGTATTACTATTACTGGAAACCTCTCCTGGCAGGGACTGAAGGCACCAATCACAGGTAACCAATAAAAAATGCATCTTTTTCAGACATAGGAGGGATTCCATTATTTTGCTCTGTCAGAGAAAGTCAATACATTATCACCATAGCAATGCTCTCTCTGAGCTTTACAGTTTCTCTGAGGAGAGGAAATGCATGCAGTGGTTTGTTATGGAAGAAAAATCACTTCAGATGGGCCCCTAAGAAATATGGCACACAATGTTGCATCTTTCCTTGTTCCTCATGATATTACTGAGAGAATAGCAGAATTTTGAAGCTTGCCAGGGTGCTAAAATTCACTGAAATATTGTGCATTATTTAAATATCTAGATATTATAAGTGATAACTTTTTATTTCTCTCTTCATCTATTTAGTTTCTCCTTTGACACAGATGGAGGAAAAATATCCCCCAGACAATGAATTCACTGAAGAACCCATTCTTTAGGAATATCTGGGGGGTTTTGTACTGAATGGGAATAAGATGGAAGTTATTTTACCAAAGACAGCCATTTCCTTCAGTCCACTACCATCCTCCAGTTTCAAAAGGGCAAAGACCTGCAGTTTTACCTCACAAGTCTGTATTTTGTGCTCTTGGAACTATGGAAAGCAAAAACCCTTCCCAAAAGCAGCATTCCTTCATGAAATTTTCTGAAAAACACTCACTGCAATTTTTAGATGTTCTGTTTAATTAAAACTCACTGGAATCTAGGGCATATAACATGTACGAGTAAAATTGGACTGTAATTAAGCGATATTTGCAACAAACACTCCACTCCCATTGTACATGATTATATGGATTGCAAAAATACTCTGAAAACACGTTCCTGTTAACTGTTAACATCATAGCATTATCAGTGTTGTCTTTTCTAGTTATCAGACAACAATTTTCTTCATAACTATTGACAAATAGTATAGGTCAGATATTACTCACTGATAATTCCAGTCTCTTAGCTATTTTCGACCCAAGTTACTGAGTTCTGGACACAGTCTACAGCTTCAAACTGAGGACAAAGGTTGAAAAGTTTGTGATGTGACATTATGTAGCTCTCCACTGTAATAGTGAATTTTATGTGCAGGAAGCCCAGATCTTTTGGGTCTCTGAGACTGTGAGTTTACTTCCCACAGGGACTGAGATCCATCAAAGTTCTCCTCATTTTCCACCCAAGACATGAGACAAAGAGAAAGAAATCAAAAGACTATCACAGCAAGGGAAATGATGCATCATGGGATTTAAAGGCTTTGACAATATGTGCAAAACTCAAAGAATAAATTTTTAGTCAGCTAAACTATTTCCATAGGCTTAATGTCTTCTAGGAATGATTTGGAAAAAAAAATAATCCACAAACTGCCAGTCCTATTAAAAGAGAGACATACAGCATCAGTGAAACCCTCATTAAAGAAAATATCGAAATTACCTTGTGACTTGGACTGTGGTATTCTGCCATTCAAATGGGCGCCTTACACCCTAGGCTTCAAAATTAAATATCCTTCTGCTATTTTCACATGGCTTTTAAGAAGAAGGAAGCTTTTTCTCTGTAATTTTGAAGAGTATCCCCATATCCAGTCTTTTGATATATTCTCCCGGGAAGTTTTGGTTTACAGCCCTTTCAGCTGGAGGAGGTAATAGGATATAAGTGTCTCATTTCCTTGGCAACTGTGCTAACCACTAGGTTGTTCTATGAAAGAAAAGAGTGAGCCCAGCTGAGTTCTCTAAGGAAGAGACCATTGGTGCTTACTTTCAAGTAAAAGCTTTCTCAGGCATTCTGCGCTGCTCTGTAAGCTTTCCGTCTGCTAAATACATTTTGCTGCAAGTGCATAAGATGATAAGATAATAGAGACCCAAAAAGAAGCCACAAAATATACATAATGTATTTGGCCTGGTCACTAACAGAAGAGCACTTAACACTGCTGTTAACAGCATTTAAATAAATATATTCGAACAATAACTTGGCCCATATTGTTAACCTACATAAAGTGCCAGGAAGCCAAGGGCAAATGGCACTAACCACGTCGAATTTGCACTGCTTAGTGCTGGCGCCTGGATGAACAGATATGTCTTGGATGGAGGTAATCCAACACAGGGACAGCGACTGAGCTAACATTTAAGTAGTGAGCTCAAGATCACCCTGTGGCCCTCTTTTATTTCACAACAGATATACAAGAACGCAGGTAAGTTAGTGCTTATGTTTTCTCAAAGTTTTCAAAAACTTATAAAGGCTTCAAAACAAATTTGGTTAAGAGTTAAAGTTGGAAATTTCTTATTTTACTTTCATCCTTGTCTTTTTTTTTTTTTAAATTTTGAAACCAGCAATCCTACCTGGAACAAAAGTCAGAGCAGTCTGGTTCACAAAAGGGCTCCACAGCCAAAGGATGACCTTGTAACTAAATACAGCTACACCAAAGACAGCATCAGTTCAAATGTTCCCACAATGATAAGCTAGAAATGTGGTTTTCAACCACATCTGCTTTTGGAAGCTTAGCCATTTTTCAGTAGGATATAGAACAATTTAAGATCACTGATAAATAATCACCCTGCTTTTCTTAAATACCGGGGATTTTTTAGTATTTGGAAGGAATTTACAGTCCTTGGGAGTCTAGGTATCACAGGTTAAAACCTATTATGTTGGACAAACACCTCTACATTTCATTTCGCAGTCCTTTCTCATGCACAATTTTCACTTGCCTTTCTTTTTGATTTAAATGAGAGTTCTGCTTGATGTGGTCTTTGGGTTCAGTTGATCTCCCATTTCCTAATTATTTTTTTTTAACGGAGAAGGTGCTTCCTCACAACTTGTATCCAGATGGTGGCTGAATTTGTCTCCTCTTTCCAAGGCAAATACTTTCCTAAAACTTGTAACATAAAAGTCAACTGACAGATGTATATAAGACAAAAACATTCTTCTCTCACAAACATAGAAAATTAAAATTATACAGGAACATATATTCACCTAGATTCACTCCACCTTTAAAATATTCTATCTTCATTTGATTTACTGTCAAGATAACATAAAATTACAATTACAATTATTCTGAAAAGCAACGGAATAATGAGTCAATGTGAACTACACTGAACTAGCCCATGACATTTGTTCCATCATTTTCACTAGTTTTAAATCTAATAGTCTTCAGCATAACAATCTCTTCCCAGTCTTCTTTTAAGAGAAAAAGCTGAGATTTTTCTGTGGCTAAGGGCCATCTCTTTCACAGGAAAAAAAATGTAATAGGCATAACAGAACGTGAAATCTCCATGTCAGTTTTTTAGGCAACAAAACTGTAGAGAAATTTTAAAAATATGAACTGTTCTTCAAAAAAAGTGACAGTGGTTGCTTACTTGTCTTTCTAGGAGGAACTACCAGGGAATCCAGTCATGAGGAAAGTAGGTTCAGCAGCAGTGAAGAAATTATTCCCAAAGGGAAACAGGAAAAGGACAAACTCTGAAGAACGTACCACCCTGAGAAACTTGTCCTAAATAAGTTTATCTCCCAATGAACAAGGGAAACTTTTTAAAAAGAATTCTGCTTAGCCTGTATATGTAGGACATTTTTATTGTCCTTTTTAATTATGCACAGAGGTATTTTTAAAATTATTACAAAGTATTGACTTGTAAAAATCCTTGAAAATGTATTTGATTTCTGGAGTTTAGGCCAAGTCAGAGGTACAGAGTCAATATTTGACTCTTCACTACAGAATGTAGAGCCAGAGCCACCTACCAGATGTCAACCTGTAATCTACACATATCCTCTAAGTTAATTATCCAAGTTTAGGATCAGCTTCTGAATGAATAGAGCTGATGCCAAGCTAAAACCACAAAGACTGGACTTAAAAGGTGCTTGCTGTCATGGACATTGACACCAACGTCCCTGCTGTTTCCTATTTACATTCTTATGAAGAAATAGCTATTTGGTCCCAGCTCACTTCCAGCTATCTGGCATTAATTTTGCCTTCCAAGTGGGGCACACAGAGTAAGTGCATTGCACAACAGTAGTTTTAGTAGTTTCCTTTAGTCTCTCTGCTCTTAACATTACATGTAAAGCCCAAACCATTCCTTGCCCTCCTGTTTGAAATGCCCACGTAGTCTGGGAGCTGTCTCTAACCGTATCTGTAATTGTAAGTCCAATATTTGGTATGCTTCCAGTAACAACCCTAATACCATTTATTAATCTGATCATTAATGTCCTAACTGCATTTGGTCATTTCAGGGAAGGGAGAGGTTATTTTGGATGAGAATTTACATCTTCTTCAGTAAAAAATATTTTACCAATTTTGTTCCCATTTAATGTCTAAACACTCCTTCAGCAAATATTCTCCTATGGGAAGAGCCTCTGACTCAGAAATAGATCAGGTGCCCATCTCCATTAACCTTCTGGGATAACATGCGCTGTTCCCTATCTCTGAAGTGTCTGTCTGTAAGACAAACTCATCTGGAAAGCTATATACAGCTGTGGACAGGACAGCGTTTCAAAGGTTTCTAAGGTTTTGGTGCAGACTTTCCTCTATATTAATTTCTGAAACTGTCACAGTCAGTCAAAGAAGGAATGAGGATGTAAATACAATCATTTCTTTTATCAAGTTACGTACTTTTCAAGCCTTTCCACAGGAACTGCCTTTAAGATATGAGTAGAATTGAAAAATCCAGTGGGATGATTTGAACTTTACCCCTGAGCTGACCTTCATGGTGTTTGTCTGGGTTAGAGAATAATACAGATGATTGCCAAGCTGGGAACAGTTGGCCTGAAGCAGTTGCAAGATGCGTGACCTCCCAGGCAAAGTAGAAATGGGACATGCATCCACGAGACCGAACTCAGCCTGGGGTTTTGTGGGGATACGGAGTGAGAAGTCAGTGGTTCCTGTTCTCTTTGCATTCCTGGACAGCTGTTGCACAATTTAAACTGTGGTGAAATGATCAGATTGACCTTTTCAGCCTGCTAAGCGGAATGAAGATATTGAGCAAACTGCACTCAGACTACTAAATCCCACCACTGAGCAGTGCTGAGATGACTAGTTTCACACAGGCGCAGGCAGAGTCTCAGGAAATCTGTGTTAAATTTGCATGGGTCTAGACAAAGGGATTCCCCACAGAGGACTGTCATGAGATCATTAGTATCCAAATAGTCTAACCTTTCGTTTTTTAACTAACCAAAATCCATTAAAACAGTCTGCTCTGGGACTTCACAGGCAACTATGGAACAACCTGCAGAGTACACAAGTTCATAAGTCCAATAACAATATTAAGGCCTCTTATCTCACTGTATCTTATCATCTTTGGGACGATGGTTGCAGAGTGAACCACTTGAAGCATACTGAGCCTGATGCCAGACACTCAGACAGGTTCCTGCTTCCCCACCTCTGACATAATCTGAATGATCTGCTGGGTCCAGAAAGTATTTCAAGAGACCATTTCTGCTTATGACAGAAATCTGCTGTGTCAGCCCACTGATTTGAGATCTGAACTGAATGCGTATTCATTTCAGTGGTCAACACGGCCCTGATTCAGTTGTCTAAACAAAAGCACCAAGCATACGTGCCTCCAGCTGCCACTGAAGAAAGATGCAGGTCTCTTACAGGAGTTGTGTCATAACCTCCTGGTCCTCTGCATAGGCTATCAAAGGCATCCTGAATTCTCTAGGGCATCTCAAACGATACTTAGCAGTTATGTTTGTGCGATGTGTCTCTGCCATGAGAAAACTTAAAACATCTAAACTCAGATTAAAGCTGAAACCATGACAAAATCCTGGAGAATATGTTATGAACACTACACGGGAGAATATGTGGAGCCAAGGACATTCATTGCTTTATGACTTTGCTGTTTCCTCTCATGTTTCTTACAGAGGGGACACAATTAGATGAACTCATCCCCTCCCCCACAAAAAAATAGTGCTGCAGAGAATCTGGTCTGTACAACTCTATACAGGACTACAGAGTCCAGCTCACAGGACTCTCTAGTGATGTAGCCGAATCCAGTTTATATAAGGTGTGGGAAGCTGTATCCAGTTGCAACAATTATTGTGTGTTTCAGCAAGAATTTCCCATGTGTATAATCTGTTTTGGAACATAGATTCATCATGCAGATTTCCTCACCAACTCAAACTCTGATTGGAAAGACGGGAAGAAACCTTCTTTCACGGGAAATATTTCAGCTAGATGATTTTTGTTGTGATAGGAATTAAAAGGCGGCCTCACTTATCAGACTAAAATTTTATCTTTTTAATGTTGAAACCTGAGGATCTTGTAGTCTGAATGACAGTAGAAACAGTCTATGGATTTACCCTAATACCAGGCTTGTAATTTAGGTCATCATAGCCTCCATTTACAGACATGGGAGAACAGATAGAAGAGAGACTCGTGCATGTCCTCGTGTACTCTCAATAGCACCTCCAGATGGCAAACTAGCCCACCTATCATCTGAGTCACCCACTGACTGTGGAAAATCAAAGGCAGTTACATTCCTGATACTGGATCTTCGGTTACTTGCCTAAAATTAGTTTGGAAAAATCTGGACTCTAAAATGTTTCAGTGTGCTGGCTGATTAAACTACTGTTGACTCTTCCAGAATGCACAGCAATCTGCAAACCAGAAAGCAGAGTTGGAAAAACCAAAAAACATCTATATTTGTTCTATATAAGTAAACCAAATAGTCAGATGAAGCACTGTTTCAAGTTCAGCAGTTCTAAAAAAGTTTTCTACTCTCATCATTATCAATCTTAGGACCTCAAAGGATTTTTTAAACAGAATTGCCTTAGGTTCTGCCCAAAGCAGTTGACCTTTGCAACTAATTTCTTTGGTTAATTTTATCAGAGTGACTGGCTGATCTCTCTTTGATTTGCCAATATTCTAAACATTTTACTAATCCATTTCTCTGTCTCTTCTTAATCATGGTTTCTTGTTGAGTGTCCTTATTTCTTATTATCATAACATAAATTATGTTGCAAGGCCCGTTTTCATGATTTCTAAAAAAAAATCCCACATGCCAGTATTTGTGAGCACTAGCTGTATGGTTGATACACAAACAAGTCACTTCCTGTTTCATAAAAAACCACAAGGGGGAAAGGGAGGGTGATGAAGGCTTGGTCTCCATAGAATGGTTTAGGCTGGAAGGGACCTTCAAGATCATCTAGTCCCACCCCCCTGCCATGAGCAGTGACACCTCCCACTAGACCAGGTTACTCATAGCCCCCTCCAACCTGGCCTTGCACACTTCCAGGGATGGGGCCTCCACAACTTCCCTGGGCAACCTGTTCCAGTGCCTCACCACCCTCAGAGTGAAAAAATTCTTCCTGAGATCTGTTCTAAATCTCCCCTCTCTCAGTTTAAAACCATTACCCCTCATCCTATTGCTACACTCCCTGATAACAATTCCTTCCCCATCTTTCCCGTAGGCCCCTTTTAGGTGTTCGACATGAAGCTGAAATGCCGCTGGAGTTTGTAGCTGGACCCAGGCATTGGGACATGCCCCCATGTTCCACAGTTCAGATTGCCTTAAGTGCTATTAGTATAGCAGAAAGAAAAGTCAAATAAGAAAATGAAGACTATAAATTTGGGGGTTTTATGGGACTTCCTGTGACCTACCTTTCCAGAGTCTAGTAACGGCTGATCCACCTCTTCCCAGAACCAATGTCTAAAGCTCTAAAATTTTGACTGTCAGTTCAGATTTTGACAAGATAGGGCTCAGTTAACACTTGTTTCTTTTGCTGCATTCATCCTAGGTTAGTCAGTTTAGGATTGTTAAAGGAAGTTATAGGTTTGATTCAGTAGAAATCAAGACTCAAGGTTAAATTTATTTAATTACTAGAATCAAAGCTCCAGCCTGGTTGCTTGTTTTTCTTTAAAATTACCTAACAGAAAGCATAGCTTCATGTTCATAAAAAATTATGGGGAAATCTTCAGAGAAACATGTTTCTTTTCTCTTCATACCTTTTAGACATCCTAAACTACCCAACGTATTCATTTCCAAAGCATTTCCAAAACATTAGATTACCTCCTACTACCTAGACTCATTTAAACTGAATTTATATTAGCTTCTATTACCACACTGCCATAGCTAAATTATTAATATAACAACTTTGAACTTGGGTGCTTTCAAAAACAAATTACTAAGCATCCAAGGCATACCAACTTCATAAACATATAGCTTTCCTTTCCTCACTAGACATAAGGTAAGATTTTTAAATGGTAACTAGAGTCCTTCTGTTAGTAAACTAACTTCTATTTATCAGCATGCTTCACAACTTCTATTTATCAACATGATTCAGTACATTTTATCCAATAAAGCAAATGCCTTAAACCTAAATTTTCCTTCATTGCATTTCAGCAAAGCTTCATCATCATTTTTATACAGAGTTGTTCCTAAGTAAAAAAAATAATTCAGAAGGTCTTGAATTTTTAAGGTCTATTCCTGGGCTGTTTTTTAATATCCCCACAAAAGGGACCACCTTATCTTCACAAATAGCTAAAAATTGCATGGGGCTATATGGTCTACAGCCTCACCATAAAAACGTTAACCAAGGTTCAGACAAGAATAAAGAAAGTCCCAGGTTTCTATTTTTCTCAGAACATAGCAGAAGCAAAATTCTGGAAATTCATGAAGTAAAAAAGACCTAATTAAAAATAAAAACATAAATTTTAGAAGCCCAGGAAACTTGTTGCAGAACTTCCTAAAACTGGGACAAGTTAAGGGATCAGCTGACCCAGCAACTTAAAACAGCAGTCAACAGAGGTTCCTGTATTAAAACAAAACTGGTTTAAGTGCAATGGAAAATTAAATAAGATGAGCTGCAGTTAGGAGCTTTCTAATAATTAAAGTCTGAGGTCTACATTGGGATACAGCTTCAGCTAGAAGAGAGCTTGTGCGGAAAATAAAATTACAGTAGCTGGTGAGCAAGATTCTTGAACTTTGAAATGCAACTTTTTCTATTGTGGAGGTCAAGGAATGATATTGGTAGGGCTTGCTGGAAGACCTTTGGTGAAAATGACTGACTAAGAGCTTAAGGGCTAAAGAGAATGAATATATTTTGATTTTACTTTCTCTTACAACAGAACAGAGCTATAGCCAAAGGTAAATTGCATTCAGTGCTCACCTATAATCGAAGTAAATGGCCTTCTAACAGCAGAAATCAAAAGCGTGGCTCCCTCACCTCGTTCTAGAAAGTCTTGCACCAGAAGCCATATCTGCTTTCATATTTTGCTACTTTGCATTGCATCAAGACAAGTAAAGAAATGGGAAAAGCATCATAACTGCCTGATTAAAAGCTTTTATGTACTATTTATCTGCTTCAAGCTCTAATTAAAATATGGTGGGCACCTCTGGAGGGCAATTCATTCCACCATAGAAACAGATGCCTGAGACAGGTGGGATGAATTGCTCTTTGGAGATGCTTGCCTCTTTTCGTTTACTATGGAAAGAGCTTGTCTAGTGTAGTCAACACAGCTAATACGTACACAGGTGGGTAAAATGGCCGAGTTGTACCTGGAGGACATTGATTATTAGCTGCTAGTGATAGACTGAGATGTCATGGACTCAGTTAAATTTCAAGCCAGATTAGTCTGAGATGCCTAACCTTTAGATGACCAAAATTAGACAAAATAAGCCTTCCCTTTTTATGAAAAGAACAACTACCCTAGAGAAGGGGTTGTAAGTCATCTTCCAGCTTACTCCAAGTGTGAATGTGAGCAGGAAATATTTGAAAATTTCATCAAAATGTAGCTGACTAAATTTATATTATACTTCATTGCTTTAAAATTATCATTTATTATTATTTATTATTATTTTTTATATTATTTATTATTATTCCGATAACTGTTGAATTCAACAGTAGCACATGATGCCTCCAGGTTATTTCTGAGCACCATGTTGCCAACAGTCCTAGTCTTACTTCACCTGTAAGTGGCCCTGGAAGAAAGGAGTGGATATAACCCATCTGTATATGACTACTTATTTTGTATGCTGCTCCAAATACCTGTAGCTCTAGGGCTTTATACAGACATAAGGATACAGCATTCAAAAAGCTGATGATTCATTTCTGGGTAAAACTTCACTGAATATCATTCTTCTGTTCTTTGGGATCTTTTAGTTAGTAAATGTGCTATGTCAGTTTTAAAAAAGGAGAGCATTCACAATTCAAAATTAAACTAATTGGCTAATAATCCACCTGCTCTATAGCTACTCAGTAGTCAATCAATCATAATTTAAGAAGTTTGTTTAGAAAATGGCCAGAGGAACAGGTATAACTCGACAACATGGTGTATATAAGGATAGAATCACTTCTCCTCCTCTTCACTTCTCCATTCTGTAATCAAGGATTACATTAAGTCCTTCTTGATACAACACTGTGCTTATATGTTATAGTGACACCATATTGATTCTTTAAGGATAACAGCCTGCCTCACTTTGTGAAAAAATAGTATACAACTGTGAATCAACCAAGGTATATGATTCCCAGCTGGTAACCTTAAAGACAGTCCAAGCTCACAGAAAATGATGTTGCTGGGTGTGAGAAGAGGAAGGAAAAGAAGGTGAGAGATGGTCTGTGAGCTGAAGGCTAGCAGTAGGGTTTTGTCTACTTGATGAACAGAATAGTACTTTATTTTTGAGGTGGTTTTTTTTTTGTAAAAAAAGGCCTGTCTGTTTAATTGCAGTTGTTGTACAGGGCTGGAAGCTATCACAACTGTGCTACTTTAGTGGTCTTGTTTCTCATTAAAAATAAAAGTGTAATGGAAGTATTATTTTTTTTTTAATATTGGTATTAAAAAGTATATTTTGGGGGGGAAAATCTCTACTAATCAACTTGTAAAAATGAAAACATTGTGTAGCTATGTGGGGGTTTTTTTGGTTTGTTTTGTTTTTTGGGTGGTGTTTTTTTTTTGTAGAGCACTAATTTTTGAGTTACTGTATAGTAGGAGAGTTGAATTGGAATCTGGTCAATGCTAGAAATACCTTTGTGGTAGAAGTAAATTCTATTAAAGGATAAATCACATATGCTGATACATCTTAATAAGTACTTGTTAATCAGCTAATTAATAACTTATTTATTTTATGGTCTATATGGTGGTGATGTCTGAGTTGGAATACTGTGTAGTACTAACTTGGAAGCCTATACCTCTAGTTATGTCAAAGAGAAAAAAGATTTATTTAATGAGACCTTCTTTTATGTAAGAGCATATCTAAAGCTATTTCATCTTTAGTTGTCTAGCACAGTCCTTTCGATTACCTAAGAAGTGACATTAAAATAATTACACAGTAATTACTGTTGTAATTCTGTTTGGACTTTTGATGCTAGCACAAATTTGGTGTTCTAGTTCTCTTCTTTTAAAAGATCTTTAGGGACCAGGACAGTTCGGGGGGGGGGGGGGGGNGAATCTTGAGTCAGGGCTTTTGTCATTCTTATTGTGGCTCATCTCTATGATCAGTTAGTTTTAAAAAGCCTAGTCTTGTAGATCTTCCTAATGTCTGTCTTAAATGTTAATGGAATGAAAAGCGCCTGCCTGCTTCAAGGTAATGTAAGTACTCCAAGACAATAACTTTATGTAGGTGGGTCCAGTGGTATTTGAGTCACAAGTAAGAAAGGTCGATGGATGCAGACATTTTTTTGAGTATATGTATACCATCTTACTCTGGTGTGACCTCTTTCTTGTTTGTCATAGCTCTGTTTACTGTACTATCATTTATTCCTTGTAGTTTTTATCCATTTGCAGGAATCTTAGTTTTTCCTTTCCTGTGTCGTCCCTCTTTTGGCTGGTTTCTTGATTTTTCTGTCTTCAGGTATTCCTCCTTCTAAAACAGGAGCTATTTTAAAAGGGATAGCAAAATCGAGGACTTTTGCAGGTTGTAACTGGTGTTAGGGCACTTTCTCAAGAAGTTGTTACCTACTTTTCAAACATCCAAATTAGGCTGAATCTTTCCAAAGGTTGATCAGGTTACCTCTTTGCTTTCGTAATGATTCTTTACCTTAAAACAGTTAATGACATTTGAAATACACATTAAAACATCCATTAGAATTAAGGATGTGTTCTATTCATATTCAGAGGGACGTTTCAGTCACTGGCTACAGCTGCTTCTTGAACATGCCACTAAATTTTTGCTATAGCTACAACTCTCATCCATATATATGTGTGATGTTCTAAGAAGATAGGTGGTTTGTTTAGGGCACTGTCTAAATTTCTTCAATGTGTTTTTGGCTCTCCCAAATACAAAAGCTCTGTTCAAATGCAGAATGGTGCTTAGGTCTGCTTCTTGCAAAGATGTTTCTGTTTGGATGTTTTCACTCTTGGTGTATGAATTTAACTTAATCGCTGCATGTATCTTTGTAGCTTGCTAGCTCAGTCTGCTATATCACATCATTTTCTTGTCAGAACCTGTAATCTAATATATAGATGTGCTTGAGTAACTGAAGTCCGCAACTTCCCTAGGGCTGATGGAGAATTCTGACAGTCTTCTTCTGTTTGTTGGCTTCTGATTCACCTTACAATCCGGTCCCAAATTAAATATTTCATAGCTGTCCAAAAGCATATGTCTGACTGAACTGTCATTTTATTAATAAAGTCCTCAAAAAATTCTCCCTTGGGTTTCTCATATGAATCTAGTAACTTTCAAAAGCAGCTTTTCCTAAAACGTGACACTTTTCAAATAGATCACCCTGTTCTTCCTCATGAGCAACTGAAGTTGAATGCTTCAGATCGTACAATTTTATGTTGAAAACAACAAAAAGTGCAACTATTCTTGGATCCTTGAGGTTTGGTGTATTTTTTGTTTGGGTTGGGTGGTTTTAGTGTTTTTTTCCTTGTTGTTTTACTAGTGTGATTGCTATATGAAGGTGAATGGAACTAGACTCTTATTTGAATCTCTTGTGTCATAATAACTTCTAGGAAAATTCTAGTCAGATGGGGTTCCTGCACTACTCTCTTCTCATCTCTCTCCCCTTTTCAAATTTTTCCCTCCTCTGTCCAGTACACATCCTTTATATCCTTGTGTTTCTTCTTCCTCTTATATTACCATAGAGAACTTTTTTGGAAGGAACTGATGAGAAAGAAGTTTGGCAGACTTTTTGGGGGTGGGGAGGGGGAGGTGGTTTCCTTGTTTGCTCATCTGTTGTTCTAAACTCCGGTGGGGTTAGAAGGATAGAAACGCATCTTGGCCTGTGAACTCTGCCTCTGCAAATGATTTCACTAGTCACAATACAACATGCTGAAATACAGTGTGCCTAGAATTAGCTCAGTGTAGACATTCCATCGTTAGGGATCCACCAGCCTAATGATTATAGCATTCTTCCAAATAAGAAATACTGCAGGACACTGAAATTCACTCTGATTAAAATCCTCAGTTTTAACCAAGAGCTTATATTCCTTGTATTTCTTCAAATAAGTGAATAAACAGGCTGCGGAGGTTTGGGCATTGGGTTTTTTAATTATTTTTTTTAATCTCCTGCCCTCTCACATCGCAGGCATGGCTATACGTTTAAATAGTCCATGAAAAAAACAGAACACATTCAGCATGAAAGCAGAGGGGAAAAAAAAACCTGAACAAACATGAATGTAACCTTTCATTTAAGGCAACCAGAACAATTTAATGGGAAGTGGAAGATGTGGCATAGGATGCAGATGATCTGTTCTCAGGTTCATCCACAGACAGCATGAGCATCAAACTAATCTTGTAAAACTGTACCCATTTCTTTATATGCTGCTCCAAATGGCTGGACAGCAAACCATTATTTTTGAGTCAAGAATGTACTTTTTCCCCCCTCACCCCAGAGGTGAGAGAACTTTAAAAATCATCCTGACCTAATGTGAGCGGACTTCATTCTTGCACAGCTTCTAAGCTACAGAGCCACATAGCTCTTCTTTGACTCCTCTGTGTGTGTTTGTGTGCCTGTGATGGAGGCAAGCAAATGAAAGATCCTATCTATTTCATGCAATGTTTGGTCTCTTAATTTGGTCTAATAAGTCACACAATTTAGCTGTATTACCTAAGACGTGCTCCCCAATGGAGAGAAATTTTTCTTCAGTGGGCCTAAGCTGGAAGTAAAGAGAGAGGACACTTTGCCAGCGTGGGCTTTAAAGTTGATGTGTTATTAAATGTGACAGCAGTCTTATCAGGGAGGATCTGTGCCCTGGTTGCTCTATAAAAAGGCTAACAAAGAAGATGAACAAGGAATGGTGGAGTTATGCTCCATGTCAGAGACAAAGAAATAGAAGAAAACTCTGACTCAAGAAAACAAAGATGCAAGACAGTAGCTTGTTGCTGTGCATTCAGACTTTGAAATGCATCTCTTACAGAGGGAAGATGGCCTTGTAGAGACTTTCCTGATGTCCTTTGAGAGATCGTGTACCACACTAGCTATAAGAATATCCAAAGGGCGTTTTTTTCCTATTTTTTCCAACTAAGGGAAGAGATCCTGATAATCTATCTACAGCAGATGCTACATGTTATAAAGTTTGTGGATTCTGCACCTGTAGGTGTCAAATTTACACTAAACCATAAGATCTGAAATTTCAGAGTGTCCAGAAGCATTAACTCTATATAAATCATAGAATGGTTGAGGTTGGAAGGGACCTTAAAGATCTAGTAAGATGAAGGGCAGGGACACCTCCTATTAGACCTGGTTGCTCAAAGCCCCATCCAACCTGGCCTTGAACACTTCCAGGGACGGGGCCTCCACAACTTCTCTGGGCAACCTGTTCCAGTGCCTCACCACCCTCAGAGTGAGAAATTTCTTCCTAATATCTGCTCTAAATCTACCCTCTTCCAGTCTGAAGCCATTACCCCTAGTTCTATCACTATATGCTAAAGCTTTAAGAAAATGAAAGAAGGTAAAACATACAACAGCAATAGGACTTGGATTAATTTATAGGATATGGTGGTCTGAGGGAAATTCTTCAAAACTGTTGTAGGCACAGCATCTCCTTCTTCTAAATAGAGGTGAGCAAAGCCACTTGCAGCACAAGAATTTTGGGGAGAAAAGAAGAGAACTAAATGGACTCCTAATTCTCACTTAGAGGAATAGGAATGAAAGGGAGAGCAAGGATTGAGGAAGACAGTTGGGTAAGATCCATTCCCTGTCTTATCAGGCCAGCCACAAGCCTCCAGAACAAAGACCCGGCTCCCAATGTACTCTAAGCCTGTTACTAAACTGTATGAGAAACTGGAGTACCTCATAGCAGAACTGGCAAAAGCCGCACCTTCAGATGCAGAGTCTAGCATGGGAAGCGGTAGGGATGGGGGAATGTCCCACAAATAATAGCGAAGTAGACTTTGTCCAAACGTTTTGAAAGACATTAAAATCTTAACTAGAATAATAAAGTATGAGCTGCACGCTTGCCTCTTGGTTTAGCTGTTTACGCCATTCTCCTAGAAATATCAGGAACAGTACTTGTTCTCAGGACCAGTTGAAACAGAAAGCTCCTTTTGGGTGCTCTACCAACACATGCTAGTAAGAAAATCATCTGTCGGGTGCCTAATGCAGTAGTCCTTAGTAATTGTAAGTCTATGGGAGGAAATCCCACAAGGAATAACGTGGCTAGTGCAGCAACAGGTATGAGCATAGACCTCAGAGTTCAGTAAATGCAATGGGATGATTCATGTGTATAAAGTCTCTTGTGTTTGAACTTACAGCTGAGAAAGTTCACCGAGCTATTAATTTAACTGAACTCTGGGACTCTGAACTTTAAAAACAACACAAAGCTTAAAAGGGCTTAACTTAATTTACAGTTGCTCAAGAAAACTGTTTTAGTAACTTAGAGTTACTCAAAATATGTCCATGGATAACTGTGAGGGTTTCTAAGCAGCTGCACCCTAGACCAATTTCCCCCCTCTCCCTCCGGTGATCACATCTTTAGTTTCGTAGCCAGACTTTCACAGCTTTCACTGACAACAAAATTGTCCTAAATACATCCCTGCTCTGAGTCTGGAATTCAAATTTAAAATTCACCTGTTTTATCCATTTGAGAAGTCTCAATAACGTAATATCGGTCATGTGTAAAAACACAGTAGAAATGAAAATATAATGTCATCCCATTTTTCTTTTTGGGATGCACAAGATTATTGCTTGCGGATCAGCATATTTGAACTGCTAGGGTTTTTTCTCCGACAAGCCAATTTAGTTTCCAATGGATTTCAGGTGTTCCATGCCTTGTAAAGGATGCGGGATTTATAGTTCTCATGTATATTGCATCATTTCTGGCCGAAGACTGGTCTTGACACAAGTGGATGTTTCCAGTCCTGTGTTTCTATGGTAGGGCTTTTGAATGGGATTGCATCCTAGTCTGTATCTTATTTCTTCATCCTATGTGAAAACCCAATAAACGTTATTCGATATGTTATCTTTGAGAGGACTTGTGGTTTCCAAGTTTCAGTCCGTTCCAGTCCAAGGTCCGGTTTCAAAGCTTACTGGCATATGTGGATATCAAACCACACTATATCTTCCTTTTAACCTAGACAATATTTTCAAAGTAATAATACCTTATAAAAATATTGCTAACACATCTTCTTTGTGGGTTTCTAATACTTTTTGTTTGTTTATTTGAATTTTTTCCACTTCATTCACACATTACAGTGCTGCTGGTTAAAAAATTCTGGGTAACTTTTCTTGCTCGTCAGGGTGATTGTAGATTATGCCCTGTTAATAATTTCTTCAACTGTGTTTGTCTTCATGTAACGCATAGTGTGTTTAAACAAATACATGTAGGAAAAGTCTGAATTTCTACATGAGGGGAAATCTGGTTAAATAATTAATTGCTACAATCCTGAAAGGAAAAAGCTACTCATGAATCCTGCATTTAATTGAATGTATTTTTATTTTTTCTTTTGCCAGAATAAATATTTATTTATTCTAATGCCAGTCACATCACCCTGGCAGAAGACAGATGTCGGTGTTTTCTTTGTTGATCTCCCCACTGTACCTAAAAGAAGTCATGATCTTAACTTCAAGAGCTGGTATATATGGTTCAGCATTACAAAATGCCAGAGCTGTAAGCTTTTACTTTGCACAATTTTTATTTGTGTGTGTGTGTACACCAAGTGAGTTTTAAAGAAAGAATTTAAAGACAACAGAGTTTAGCTAAGGTAGGATTAAAATCTAAACATAAACACAATAGAAAGTATAAAGACAAAAGTGGGTGAAAGGGTGCACAGAGGGACCTTTTGGTTAGCAAGTTCTTTGGGCTCTTTGGACAGCTAGCACAAAAAGTGGGATGGGGTTTTTTGTTTATTTTCCTTTAGCGTGTCTCTACAGTTAAGGTTGGGAAAACTTGACTTGCACAAACATGACACAGCAAACAAATTTGCAGAGTTGAATTTGTTAATTTTCTTTAAAAAAGATAAATGTATTTGTTAATATGCGAGTTTTGTTTTCCTTCATTTGTGCTGTATATAGAGACTAAATGTGAGTGAGCATAAGTTGGTGTCACTATTTGACCTGGAAAACAATTGGATAGAGAGAAACACGCATCTCCATTGTGGGAATGGAGAAGGCGGCCTTGTCTCTAATATGGAGGCAGTATAGTGCCTGTCCTATGCTTTTTATCATTAAAGAACTCTTTGTAATTGAAAAGTACAGGATAAGAATTATGTTGTAAAGTTTTGTGGGTTGTGGTGGGGTTTTGTTTGTTTGGGTTCCCACCCCCTAATAATGAAGTCTCAAAATAAATACCAACAACTTAAAACAAAGACATATGTACATTCTGGAGTAAAAATCACAAAATAGACCCTAGACTAGTTGGAACTGTGTGATGAAGAATCTACCTAATCACATCAGCAACTTCACAATACATCTTGCCAGTGACAGAATCTTAGTGACTGAGAGATTCCGCCACCCCCCCTCCAATATTACTGGTGTAAGTTCTATTTGTGGAGAATATGTGGTGGTAAGCTAGTTGCTTCAGGTGAACAAAGAATTCCAACATCACCTGTCTGTAGTAAAATGCAAGTTTTATTGCAGAAGTACTAAATTCCATGGTTTATAACTCCCTGGCTGCAACCTGACACATAAACTGTCTAGTTTACATATTTTGAAGTTATCTTATTCCAGACGTCCTGCTTGCTTGTGAAGAAATTATTATATTGGTTTGTATCATATTTTGGAAGCTTAAAAAACCAAGGCCTTAGAAATATAATTCAAAAGTGTAAGGCTTAGCTTATGAAATCACAGAACTTTTTGTCCAGTCATGCAGAGTACTGGAGCTTTCGAATTACCTGGTGGAAATTTTTGTTCTGCTGTGTTGAAACTAAGGTTTGTGCAATGCTGATCCATGTGAGTGGTGACAGTGAACAAGACAGACCGCCAGGCACGGATTCTGGATGACTTCTGAACAATTTGTTCTGCTAAAACTTATTTATAAAGGTGCCAAGTGAATGAACACAACTGCTGAGAACCCCACCTTAAAGTCAAAGGGAGAGGCTGACTGCCAACGTGCTTCATTCTGTAACAGCAAGCAGATGTTAGCAAACAGGAAAAGAGTTGAGCATTGTTAGAAGTAAGACACGTTTTGGTTGCAAAGCACTTAATAGTAGCTTTCAGTTGACTGAGTTTGTTTTGATGGTATAGTAAATCCGTCTTTCAATCACGTACTGCCAGATCAAAACCTCTGCAGCTACATAAAGCAAAGGGCACAGAGACTCCAAAAATATACTACCACTTTTTTTTTTTTAAATACACAGCCAAAAAAACCAGATTTGAACCTAGAATAATTCTATGCTAATTACAGAAGTATAACTGTCAATATCAGATCTAGCATAAGGCTGGTCCAGATGAAATGTGTACTCCTGAATGTTCTTATATGGCACAGTACTGGTGGTATTGCTCAGAATCAGTCTCGGAGAAAGAATAGGAAATACGAGTACCACAGTCATATTAAAAAGGAAAAAAGAAAAGGTGGCTTCCACTGAGGACCAAACGAGAAGTGAAAATATGGCTGTGAACGAGGAATGAACACCCAGCTCCCAAGTGGGGCCATTAACAGCCTCACAAGTTGGAGACTACTTTGTATTTCGAGTGAAGAGAAAGAGCTTGGAGGTGGACTATAAGAAGCTCCAGAGTCCTTCTTGCTTGGCAACTCCTAATTACATTGTCAACCACTACTGCTCATCACAGGCTGAAGCTTATGGAGGGTGGACTCTTCTCTGTGGACACCTAACAAGATTCCCCCAAAAAGCAAAAAGACTTGAGGTAAAAAGAGATGCAGAGCAGCAATTGCAGCTCGCAAAGAGTAATGCTCCCCACGCTGTGCGTGGCTCCATACAACACAAGCCCAGACAAATTCCAGAGTTTGGAGCAATGTGCAAGAATTGCAATAAATTGCATCACTTTCATAGAAGTTTGCCAGCCCTTTATGGAATATACATTAAGATGGCTACAACAGCGTTGGTGCAGAAGAATAATTTTGAGATGTGACAGACAATTGTCACACCAGAAGACGGCCCAGTTCTCAGGCAGTGTGGGTTTGGTGAAGGAAAAATTACTGTTTGGATATAAAGTTGCAGCTTACAACACAACAACATAGTGAGCTAAAATGTGGGGAGTTTTGCTGTCTTTTTTTTTTCCTGGTTCTTGCCTGTAGGAATGTTTTGTGGGTAATCCCTAAAAGAGGGGCTAGAAAGTCTTACTACTCTGATTTTTCGGAGGGAATTCAATCTGGAGGTGGTTACCACCATAAGATGTGGTGCTTGTTTTCTTGTGGCTCCTTTTATCGCTGGTGGATTATTCTTTTCTTTTACTTTTCAATTATAAGAATTACAACAGGAAGCTTTTTATGGAGTTAGTATTTTAAATACTTCCTGGATGGTCTCTGGTGCTTCTAACTGCATTCAGAAAGTAGCTTTTTCTTCACTGATGGCACTAATCTGGCTGTTCTTCTGCTACCTGGACAACTACCTTTGAGAAAACCTGTATGAATTTACTGGTTTTGACATCACCAGCTCTCTGTATTTTAAGGAAAAAAAAAAAAGGTACCTGAAGGTACCTGAATTTTCATTTGAATGCTTAAGCATTGGTGGGCAATACACAAGCTTAAGAAAGACAACAGTTGCATAGTTCTCTTCTATTTGCTGTTACACAGAGAGAAATTGTTTGCAAAAATATTTATCCGTATTTGGGATCAGCAGAATCCCAGGCTTTACTTAAACCCTCTTTTGGGGGACAGAAAAAAAAGAAGAAAATACGACAGCATACATCCACCTTCATTGGATGACGGTTTTCTACGGACTGCAATCTGAGCCACTTTTGGTGTGCAATTTTTTTTTTTTTTTTTTCCGGCTTATAACATGTGCTCACGTTTGTACATCTGAAGTTTTCAGCTGTGTAAAGCAGTTGAAAGTACAGGGCTACAATTCCAACAGATAAAAAGCAACTATGTAAGAAAGTAATCTGGGTGAAGGGAGATAATAAGACATACTGTAAGAGTGCCTGCTGCCATGTCTCCTTTATTCTCTAAAAGCAGGTAAGGTATCTTGGAACCAGCAAAGATGACTTAAGGGAATCTTGGCCTAATGTGGCAATGAGATTCAGAGAACTCTGCATTAAATAAGAAAGAGAGGGTATTTATTGCCTCTTGAAAAGGTTCTGTCTGGAGCTACAGAGCGCAGAAACAGGCGTGGGGTGCTGGTACCTCGTGGCTCGGCTGCTGCAGTTGACCATGATGGATTTCCTGGACCAAGTCGCACGCTGATGCCCTGGCGCAGGGCCTCACGGCAATGCAATGAGGCTGCAAGGGCTGTCCCCACTCAAACCAGGCGCTTCTGCATCTTGTGCAACTACACTTTGACACCTATCATAGAATGGTTTAGGTTGGGGGGGGGATGTCCTGCTTCCGGCAGGGACAGGGTTAATCTCTGGCCCAGCACAGGTATTCCATGCCACGTGACCCATGCCCAGTATTTAGGGGGAGCCGGCAAGGAGGGGAGTTCCCAGTTTGGGAGCAGGCGGGGACAGGACGGTCTGGATCCGGTCGGTGCGCGGCAGTACGGTACGGTACCGCTATTTATACATTCCTCTGCCAATGCTATTGGTGTTGTTTTGCCGGTTTTTCTTTGTTGTTCTGTTAAATTGCCTTTATCTCAACCCACGAGTTTTTGCCTTTTTATTCCAATTTTTCCCTCGCCGCTGCGAGGTTTGGGTGAGCGGCTGAGTGGTTCTTTGTGCCGGCTGAGGCCAAACCACGACAGGGGACTTTGAAGGGACCTTCAAACTTCCATCCCCCTGCCATAGGCAAAGACACCTCCCACTAGACCAGGTTACTCAAAGCCTCATCCAACCTGGCCTTGCACACTTCCAGGGATGGGGCTTCCACAACTTCCCTGGGAAACCTGTTCCAGTGCCTCACCACCCTCAGAGATCTAAACTAAAGCTAATCTCTTTCAGTTTAAAACTGCTATCTCGTCTACCTGATAAAGGTCTGGAAGATAGAGGGGGGCTCTTCAGGTACTGGAATACTGCTATAACGAGCCTTCTCTTCTCCAGGCTGAACAACACCAACTCTCTCAGCCTGTCCTCATAGCAGAGGTGCTCCAGCCCTCTCATCATCTTTGCGGCCCTCCTCTGGACCTGCTCCAACAGGTCCATGTCCTTCGTATGTCGAAGGCTCCAGAGCCAGACAGCGTTCCAGGTGGGGTCTCAGGAGACCAGAGTAGAGGGGCAGAATCCCCCCCCTCGCCCTGCTGGCCGCGCTGCTTTTGATGCAGCCCAGGGTACATTTGGCCTCCTGGGCTGTGAGTGCACGTTGCCGGCTCGTGTTGAGCTTCTCATCTACCACCAGGCCCAAGTCCTCTCCTCAGGGCTGCTCTCAATCCATTCTCCATCCAGCCTGTATTTGTGCTTGGGATTGCCCCAACCCGGGTGCAGGACTTGCGCTTGGCTTTGTTGAACTTCATGAGGTTGGCACAGATCCACCCCCTAAGCCTGTCCAGGTCCCTCTGGATGGCATCCCTTCCCTCCAGCATGTCGACTGCTCCACACAGCTCTGTGTCCCGGTCAAACCTGCTGCGGGTGCACTCAGTCCCAACAACCCTGTCACCCACAAAGATGTCACCATGCCACTTGTCACCTGAACATGTCAGGCAGGCACACACCCTCAACAGGGTGGAGGCTCATGGCGCAGACCCACAGGCCGCCGCAAGCCCCCGACCCCGGTGCGGGCACGACTCCCGAGCTCCCGCGGGTACCTGCGGGCCCCGCCAGCGCCCCCGCGCGCCCGCCCGCCCGGCGCCGCCGCGCAGCAGGTGCGCCCGC